>CM053757.1:50549187-50588855 GCA_028658305.1 Pachyuromys duprasi
CCCAAACACTTCTAAGTATTTTGGACAGTAGAGAAACAAAATGAGGGCTAGAGCAATCAGGTTGTTTTTGGCATTCATGCAGGAGACAGAAGGAAGCACGAGGGATATGCTCTCATCCTTGATTCTCTGCAGCAGAAAGACCACTGCAAACAGAAGTCAGCATAACTCCAGGTAGAAAACTAATCCAACAGACACCAAACACAGATGTAAACTCAAGAAGGAAGGAGAAATGGGAGAAAGGCCATCTGCCTTAACTACTGCTCCTATTGCTGTGATAAACTACTCTGACAAATACAGCTTAAGGGAGAAAGGGTATAGTCCATCACTGCAGGAAAGCCAGCACCATAACTGAAGTAGCTAGTCACATGGCATCCACAGTCAGGGACAGATTGCCATGAATGCCGTGGCAGCACTTACAGCCCATGAGCCTATCTAGGGAATGGTGCTTCCTGTGGTGGACAGGTCTTCCCACATCAGTGCAATTAAGATAATCTCTACAAGCATGCCCAGGTCTACCTCCCAGATCCTTCTAGATGTTGTTAGGTTGACAATTAATAATGCCCTTGAAGGTAAAACATCCATAATAAAACCAAGACAGCATGGACAAGTCAGTAAGTGCTTGTCTTGTAAACACAAGGTCCTGAGATCAATTCCCAGAACTTTTTGTTGTTGTTTTGTTTTTCTTTTTCAGATAAAAGACAGGGGTGGTGGTGCCAGGGTTGGGGAGGCAGAGACAGGCAAATCCTTAGGTGCCTGGTCAGTCAGTCTAGCCTGCTTGATAAGTTCCAGTCCAGGAGAGGGGGAAGAAAGAGAGAGAAGGGGTGATATATATATAGAGAGAGAGACAGAGAAACAAAGACAGCAAGAGAGAAATAGAGACACAGACATAGAGATAGACACACACAGAGAGGAGCAATTCTAAGAGCAATACCTAAGGTACACAACTCCCAATGTGAAGTCCCTCACCACCAACACCAAATTTGCATGCATGTGCGCACATGTGGGCACACGCACACACACACATACACACTTCTAAAAGTATCTTCTGCTCATTGGTGATACTGAAGGAGGTAGGGGTGAAGAAGAAAAATGAGAAAGGCTGTTAACACCAATCACTGCTGAGAACAAGCACATTACATTCATGGTGCTTGCTGTTACTGAAATCAGTTGAAAAGAAAGACATCAGAGTAGCTATGGAAACAACTCCCAACGGTCTTTCTAGGTCCCTGAAAACCTCAGAACTTACAGTGCATCTTTTTCTGTGGACAGTCAATAGTACTAAGGCAAGCATAATCTATGAATGAAGCTGAATCAAAAATTAAAAAAAAAGGGTGTTCATGGAGGGTAACATCCCTCAGAGGTAGGATCTAAAAGCACTTAAGCATGGTCCTGACATCCTGATGGCTTCCAGGAAGGGGCCTCACTTTGGCTGGGGAGGGGATGCTTCAGGCAAGGCCAAGGAATGAGAACCCCATTGCAGCAGAAATAAGCAGCAAACCTTGCTTGGTTGACTTGCAGACACATGAGTAGCTGCAGCAAGTAACTGCCCTTGGTGGGATTCTGGGTGCCAGGACACAGACTCTAAGCTGCCTATGCTCGGCAGAGGGTACTTACGGAGCGCTTGTCGGCCTCTGCTCCCTGCTGGCCCTGCAGACAGGCAGTGAGCTTCTTGTGTGTGCTGTGGGACACCTGTTTCACCAGCTCTAGGCGCTTCTCCACCTGCGGGGACAGTGGGAGGCACAGTGAGACAGAGGTCAGGAGAGGACGATGGGGGACCGTTACCACATAGGTAAGGATTTCTCGGCAGAAAGTGCTCAGCATTGGGTGGCTGGAAAGGGGTCACCACAGCACCAGGACACCCCTGATACTCTGAATCTTTTCCCCAACAATCTTACCTAGCTGTATCTCGGGGAGATTAGCTCCAGGACACCCTCAAATAGCAATCCCCACACATGCTTAAATAAACGTATTTACATCTGAGCCACGTTCATCCCCTGGTGTATCTGAAATTGCCTGTGGGTTACTCATTGTGCTTCATGCAATTTAAACCCTGCGACAACATGGCCTTCTTTAGGGAATGGCAGGGAGAGAAAACCACACGTGCTCAGCAAAGGGGCATTTCAGAACGGTATTTTTTAATATGCGGTTGATTAAAACTACATATTTTGGGCTTGCATCTCTGGGGAGCCAGAATGGAAAGTACCAATCAGAAACAACAGAGTTTCACCCCCTAACAGTTTATATGGGAGCAGTATATACTCTCTGAAAACCACACAGAGAATCGCTCCATTTCAGAGAAAAGCTTCTCTGAGGTCTAGCAGGCAAGGTAAGTGACAACCCACCTGGAGAAGGTCTTCGCTCAGAACTTCAGTCTTTTCTGCCCTAGAGGGAAAATGGAGAAAATGGTCAGCAAATACATGCATACATTTACATATCCACAAACATGTACATACTTAGGTAAGGACACAGTCTAATGACAAGCCCCACTCTTCTCTCACAGAAACTCCAGAGAAGTAGCCATGAGTAGCGGAAATTCTTACTAACAGAAGAGAAACACAACTCTAGAGTCCCCCAGAGACAGTAGCTAACTACCACACCAGCAAAGCACAGTGTTCAAGGTGCTCAGGGTGCCCTGCCACAGACTGAGACCTATAGCGGGGGCAACAAACAGACTTTTGTATTTGTTCTTAAGAAGATCACCACACCCATGCACTCAGGCTTGCCCCATAAGAGCAAACAAAAATAGCCAGATCCAAAGATGCCATGAATGAACAGCAAACACAAAGATAGCACTGGATCCTAGCAACGAATGTAGGCCTTGGCCATGGCTTGGCCTTCAAAGGTTAGGTCGCTAGTTTCCAATGGAATAATCAATGGAGAAAATGACAAGAAAACGAGATGCCTCCCCCTCAAAAAATCAGCAAGTCAGGCATAGTGCCGCACAGTGTCCTAGCACTGAGGAAGCAAAGGCAATTGGATCTGAGTTTGAAGCCAGTCTCCTCTACATAGAGTTCTAGACCAGCCAAGGCTACATAGTGAGGTCCTGTCCAAACAAACAAACAAACAAACAAACAAACAAAACACCTCAGCAAGATTTCACAAAAGAAGACAAATATACAAACATAAATTGTCTCCAGATACTAGCAACAGAGCCTTAGCAACGGTTTCAAATAATTAAGTTCTTAGGTGTCAGCCTATTAAGTTATATAAAGAGCCTACAAGCTAGGTGTTGTGGCTTGAAGGAGAATGTCCCCATATGCTCAGACGTTCAAATACTTGGTCCCCATTGGTAGGGATATGGCCTTTCCAGAGGAAATGTGACCCTGGAGGTGGGCTTTGAGAGTCTGTGACATTTTGGTCTCTATGCTTCATGCCTGAAGTTCAAAATACGAGCACTTAGCTTTCTTCTCCTGCTTCCACATCTTCCCTCCACCACCATGGACTCTAACTCTCTGGGACCATAAGCGCAGATAAAATTTTCTAAGTTGCATGGTCACGGTGTTTTATCACAACAGAATACCTGAATTAAGTGGGGGAGACACATAGGATGGAATGATAGCCAGAGCGACAGCAGAACATACTGTACTGTAGAGAGCGAAAACCCAATGCCAACATGGACCATAACATGCACGGAAATAACTATGTGGCATCTCTAGAAAGAAAAACTAAGTTAGAGCACTCACATAACCCAGATTTAAAATTAAATAATCAGTAGAGAAGGTGGCTTTGACGTGCCAGCCCGAAACAGGTCCATACTCATGACCAAGTGATCTTGAAAATGGAACAAAGACTATGGGAGACTGTCGAAAGAATCCAACAAACTATCATGGAATACAACATGCAAAGGTATGAGTCCAACCCCTGTGCCATGTATACAATGTACAAATTAACCACAAATAGAACGCAGGCTTCAATAGAGCATAAAAATCGGGAATTTTTAAGCACAAGAAAAAAAAATCTGTGACCTTCAGTAGAGCTGTGGATTCTAAATGATAACATCAAAAGCATTCTGTATAAAAGAAAAGGAATTGATACATTAGACTTCTAGCAAAGTGAAAAGCTTTTGCTCTATGAAAAGTCCTGCTACAAGATAAAAGAAAACCCATAGGGAGAAAAATGTTTGCACATCACATAATAAAAGAACGATATGGAAATTAAATACAGAGTTGTCAAAGTCAGAAATAAAAAGAAAAAAAAAACCTACTAAAATAAGCACAAAAAAGTTGGGGCTGTAGCTCAAAGGTTCAGCATTTGCCTGGCACACAGCCCTGGGTTCTAGCCCTAGTACTGAAAAACCGAGAGAGAAAGAAAGAAAAGAAAGAAAAGAAAGAAAAGAAAGAAAGAAAGAAAGAAAGAAAGAAAGAAAGAAAGAAAGAAAGAAAGCAAGCAAGCAAGCAAGCAAGCAAGCAAGCAAGCAAGCAAGCAAGCAAGCAAGAAAGAAAGAAAGAAAGAAAGAAAGAAAGAAAGAAAGAAAGAAAGAAAGAAAGAAAGAAAATATTACCATGGACGATCTACAGACAGCAGACAGACAGACACACACACACGCACGCACATGAACACAGACACACACACCACACCACACCAAGCTCTGAAGAATCTGGCAGTGGAAAGCTCACAAGTTGCTCGAGCTGAGTATGACAGAACAGTACAACCCAGGGAAGAATCGCTGGCAGTTCCTTATAAACTTGAACATACACTTGCTATGTGACCTAGCACTGCTGCTTCAGAGAAATGAACCACACACACCCTGCACACACAAACGTGCATACAAATGCTCAAAGTCTAGAAACGAACTTCAAAGTCTAGGGAACAGGTTCTGAAACATTTACATTGGAGAACACTACCCAGCCAATGGGGTGGAAAGTTGATGCATGTGCCATCACTCAGCTCCAAACCAAAGCATATGCTCAATGCACAGAAACCAGTCACAAAGGATTATGCAGACAACAACTCTACCTACAGAGAATTCTGGGGAAAACTCAACTACAAGGCTGGAAACCAGAGCTTTGGTGGTACTTGGGGTGGGTTTGCCTATGCTAGGGCAGCATGGGAAAGTTTTTCTGTTTGTTTTTCTGTTTTGTTTTGTTTAAGTCAGAGTCTCTTTGAAGCCCTGGCTATCTTGAAACTTGCTACATAGACCAGGCTGGCCTTAAACTCACCAAGATCCACCAGCCTCTGCCTCCATGCCCAGCTATAAGGAAAGACTGTGGAATTTTGTTAGCAGTGATGACTGCATAGACTGACATTTACAGTAAGGCTCTCATACTACCAAAACAGCATATTTAAAATGAGTTTTTAAAGTACAGCAGAAATATCTTTAAACATAAAACTATGATACTATACAATATCCCAGAAACCCAAGACAGAAATTCAGAAACTAGGTAAGTACTCTGAGACCCGATGACCATTCAAGAGCATCCCCGGGAGAGAAGTAGAATATGTATCTACTAAACTACCAGAGGCTAAATAAGAATTGTAAAAAATGAACTAAAGAAAAGCTTAACAATTTAAAACAAAGAGAAACAACAGTGATCAGTGAAGAAAATAGGAAAAAAATAAAAAGAACAAAAAGCTAGATATTATACATGACATCAAATATATCAGAAAACATACTCAGATAAAACATTCTAGTTAAAAATTTTAAAGATTAAAAAAAAAAATCTAGCTCAAAGTTCGCACAGCCTGGATAGCTCAATGATAATTACAAAACCTCTGTCTAACAGTAAGAAGAAACTTGAAGAAAAAAAGAGAGAGAGAGAAATACACTCACACAAAGCTATTTTTGAAATAGACTTTGGAGGAAAATGTCAAGCAAATCCCCTTTTGCTGTTCATCTTCAGAGCTGCACATGGAAGTTGAGGTTTCATCCATGCTAGATCAGCATATTCTTTCTGATCTGTGTTGCCAGCTAGTTTTAATTAATTATATTGATTTTAGGAGAGACAGTTGTAATATAATGGTAAAAATTAACTCAATCATTTCTAAGGATCACAAAATTAAGTCAAAGATGACAAAACTCTGGGAAGGTACTAAATATGCTGGGAAAATGAAAGACACCCCCATCTTCTTTTACAGAGAGACAGAAAAGATAGAGGAACTTGAAACCATAAAACATTAGGGTGTATCCGATAGGCATACATAAACTCCAGATCTAGGGGTAAAGTTTGAGAACTCTGATCCTGAACACAAGAATTTGTTTCCAGATCCCAGAGAAGACAGAGAAGACAAGCCTATGAAACAATTCTCAACAAATGTGAAAGCACAGGCAATGTCCTTTGCCACAAAAACTTTATATTGCAATAATGAAGGTGAAACGTGAAAGAAAATACATTTGCTTGGGCTACAGATGAGTTGGTACAGTGTTTGCCTGGCATGCAAAAAGCTGTGGGTTCAATCCTTGGCACTGGGAATAGTGGCCCACAACTGAAATCCCCGCAGAGAGTGGGTAGATGTAGGAGGATTGTAAGTTCAAGGTTATCTTTAGCCACTAAGAAGTTCGAGGCCAGCCTGTGATACAAGAGGCTCTTCCCCATCCTTCTGCCCTCTAAATTGCAAATTTGGAAACACTTCTAAAGCACATATACATTCTTGGCATATACTCTCCACTGTTTATTTTTATAAGAGATGCAACAATACTTGAAAAGTATAAACACAATAAACAATAATAAAGAAGAAAGAAAATATAGATAAGAAATTAAATTAGAAAAACTCATGTAAAAGACTAACAAAAGGGTAAATCTTTGCAAGATTCAGTCGAAAAAAAAAATGTGAGAAAGGACAGAAAAGCAATGTAGAACACAAGCAGTTCTTGTAGAGATTAAAAGATAAATGAGACTCTGGAATGACAGGACCCACAAGTTCAGATCAACTGGACCAAAAACTTAGTAAAACAAAATCAAGCTAAAACTGACTCAAGAGTAAACAGAAAGCATGCATAGTCCTGTCAACACAGAAGACATTCAGACAACCAACTAAATATCAGAAAACTCCCTCCAAATGTTCACAGACTCCTTTAATCATAACAGGAAAAGAATCAGAAGAGTTGTCAGTTGTCACCAGCATTAGTCACTGCTATCATATCCCAACTTCATGACGAGACAGGTATAGAGCCAGGAGTGTGAGGCAGCAGCTGACAGGGTCTGTAGTCAGGAAACAGAGCACAGACAGGAGTTGGAGCCTGGCTGTAAAACCTGAGGGCCTGGCCCTCCTGAGCCACCTCCCTCCAGTCCCACCTCCTAAACCTTCCAAAACAGCAGCACCAAGTGGAGGAGCAACTGTTCAAACACATGAGCCACGGGTCACATTTAAATCACAATTTCCAAACTGGAAAAGGACATCATAAACACACACAAATTACATGCGTGTGTATGTGTGTGAGAGAGAGAGAGAAAGAGAGAGAGTTTTATCTCAGCCACGACACTGTAGCATAAACTGGCATGTTACGAACAAGTTAGGTTAGGTACTGGAATATACACATGGTCTAACCTCAGAAATCTCTCAATATAATTAATCATATTGCTTAATTAAATGTCAAAGACTATCTCATAAAGGAGAAATATTTAACACAATCTAATACGTGTTTGTGAAAAATACAAAAAAAAAATCCTTGGTTTTTGAAAAGTGTCTTGCTTTCCTTATTCCTAGTGGAGATGTGATAAAAGTATTCTTGTGTAATTGAGAGTCAGAAAGATTCCTCTACCCAACAGTGCAAAATGGAAACAGAAGAGTTATATGTTTATTTATTTACTTGTTTTTGAGATACACCCTCAACATAGTTGAAGATAACCTTGAGTTCTGACACTCCTGATTTATTTTTCCTAGAATTATAGGCATTCCTGCTTTTTTGTTTGTTTGTTTGTTTGTTTGGGTTTGTTGTTGTTGTTGTTGTTGTTGTTTGAGACAGGGTTTCTCTGTGTAGCCCTGGCTATACTGGATTCTACTTTTAAACTAGGCTGACCTAGTTTAAAAGAGATCAGCCTGACTCTGCCTCCCAGAGTGCTGGGATTAAAGGCATGCATCACCATACCCAGCTTGCATGCCTGCTCTTAAAATAGACTTTTAAATCTGAAATGGAAAAATCTCAATAGATATATTTTGAAGTCAAGTTGATCCTAAAGTAAATTCAAAACACCATAAAGAAATGATTATATAACCAATCTGGAAAAGGTAAGTTAGATGTAAAATCAATACAATGAAACTAATGAAATCTGGAAATACTCAGAAAACCCAGTTTTAAAGTTCATTTAATGCATTAAGGAAATTAAAACTAAAAGATTGCCAATACGTTTGTGGAAAAATATTAGCGATGAGGCAAAGATATGAGAAAAGGTTTAAATAGATAGTATTCATGAACTAACTCTGTAAACCTATCAGTTGAATAAAAAATCTGAATGAGGGGGAAGATGATAGTAGAACACACGTGATTATTGGGAGTGGGAATGTTTCAGGGGGATGGGAAAGAGAAGGAAATAGGAAGAGACTGGAGATAGAAAAGATTAAAGGGAATAGAGGCAGGGAGGGGCCGTTAACTAAAACTAAGGAGTTTTGAAAATACATTACTTTGTAAGCCAATTAAAGCTTATAAGCATGAGTGGATCTTGCTGACCCAAAAGCCATGGTTTATTAGACAAAAATTTTATTGCCAAATCCTGAAAGTTGTTGGTCAAGAAGACTATGGTGGTTTTAATAAGAATGGTCCCACAGGCATGTATGTTTAAATACTTGGTTCCCCTAAATAATATAGGCTATTGCATTCCTCTTGGTTGACTGACAGGCTGTGGTGAATAGGTATGGTCCCCGTAGACTCATGTGTTCGAATGGTTGGCCCATAGGAGTGGCACTATTAGGAAATGTGGCTTTGCTGGAGTAGGTGTGGCGTTCTCGGAGGAAGTGTGTCACTGTGGGGGTGGGCTTTGAGGCCTCATATGTTCAAGCTATGTCCATTGTGGTACAGTCTCCTGCTGCTTGTGCATCAAGATGCAGAACTCTCAACTTCTCCAGCACCATGTCCGCCTAGATGCTGCCATGCTTCCTGCCATGATGATAATGGACTAAACCTCTAAAGCTGTAAGCCAACCCCAATTATGTGTTTCTCTTTATAAGAGTTTCCTTGGTTATGGTGTCTCTTCACAGTAATAGAAACTCTAAGGCAATGACATAAAGAAATCGCAAGGCCTTATTTTTAAAGACACCATACACCTTGGTTGTAGGACATAGAAAAGTCAAACTGGAACTGACCTGGAAATTTTCTCCTTGCCAAAATATACTATGTAGGTTACTGTGGGATCAGAGCCATCAATTACCTTATTCAGTGGTGGACCTTGCATACTACAGTAATGACCTTCCAGACATAATATACCCACTGGTGCAACTAACAGTGACATGAATATTATTGGAGGTGTGATGGCTAATCCTGGTTGTCAACTTGACTGGACCTGGATTTAAGTAACACACAAGCTACTGGGCACTCTTGTAAGGAACTTTCTTGACCATGTTATTTAAAGTGGGAAAACCTACCTTAACCATGAATAGTACTTTCTAGGAACAGGCCAGATAAAAGGACATGGAAGAAGGAAAGTTGTTCTTTGCCTGTTTGCTCTCACTCTCCCTAGCAACTTCATCTATCCCGATGTTTTCAGAACCAGCTTCTTCCGGCTCCTGATACAGATCAGCAGCTCTCCAGAATAACCCAGGTCTTCAGCACCAGACTGCGACTGCTGAGACATCTGGCCTCATGGGAAGAATCAGATCGCTGGCCCCTCCAGTGAGAGACAGCCGCTGCTGGATTTCTCAAACCACATCTTATAAGCCAACCTACATATTTGCTCCATCAAATGTCTTCTTTTAGAGAATCATCACTAATACAGGAGGTAATGCCTTCTCCTGATTAGATTTAAAGTCCACTCCATGAAGAAAGTTTATGCCTGGTACTATAAACCTGCTCAGAAGCCCATGGCTGGGTTGGTCACAGGCCATTCAGGTGGACCTAATACTGCTTGAACATGCTGTCGAGTTGTGTTTTAACTATTTTTACTTATATCCCTAGCTTGGTGCTGCTCTGACCTTAGCCAGAGATAGTGGGAAGTGGTTAATGTAAAGTCTCACAACTGAGAACAAGTGACTGTTGACTGCCAGCCCCAAAGTGAATGAACTGTAGCCCACCCACCTATGCTGTCTTCTGGACATGATGTGGCCATTATGCTCATGAGCTCATGGCAACTGCAGTTTCCCACAGAAGACAAGACATTGACATTCCCATGTGACTACATAACACTGCAAAACCACTAAATCCTAGCCAAGGAGCTGAAGGCAGTTAATGGTTGCAGGTACAAGGAGAAGTCCTTTTCTTTGGTAGCTTGCCTACAATCCAGTAAATTGCGCTGCAACCACGCACATGGAAGCAGCCCTAACCAAACCCAGTGTGTCATAGTGGGTAAAGGACAGATGGGGAGTGTTCCAAATAAGTAGAAGAATAAGAAGGGTGGATGAAGGGCTAATATGAACAAAACTCATTATATACATACAGGAAATTGACAAAGAACATTTAAACATTTTTAAAGTAAATAAAATCTCTTAATGAGCGGCCTAGGGAGATGGCTCTGTGAGTAAAAGCACTTACTGCGGAAGTGTGAGGACCTGCGTTTAGATCCCAGAAACTGTAATAAAGAACTCCATCCACACCTCCAGCCTGCCTGCCATCCTTCTATCCTGAGCTCACTGACAGTTCCCCACCCCAGAGTCTGGCTGTCATTCTACCCATACCTGCTGTCCAAAGAAAAGTCTGAGCACTTGCCCAGATGCCTAGGAATTGGCTGTGAGACTCTTCTAACTCTATAGAAGCTCTGCTCCTCGGATTAGAAATGTTACCTAGGCCTACTTCTGAAAGCCTATTCAAAGAGCAACACTGAATTGCCCCAAGACTAAACCCTAAGCCTCTACACACCTGTTCAACAACCTGAGATGTAGGAATAACCAGGAAACAGATGTAAACTCAAAAACCAGGAGACAAAACTCCACGCAGAGAAACACTGACGACGACAACCTAACTCCAGATTCCAAGGTGCCATTGCAAAATCACTGACAACAAAAATGACAAGGACAGTAGGATTCCACCAAAAATTATTACTCCCTCAGAAAAGCCACCTGGACAGTGTATGAGAAGATGACTTCAAAGTAGCAGTAATTAATATGTTCAAGGAATTCAAGACGTATATGAATAAATGGTAAAACTCAGACCATAAAAACACAGTTGAATGAAGTTATAAAAGCAACTCAATATAAGAAAATAAAATTTACCAAAAATATAGAATTTCTGAAGAAACCCCAAAGTGAAATAAAACATGACATGAAAAATTCAGGAAAGAAAAAAAAAACACCTCAGAGATAAGTCTCAGCAATAGATTGGATCAAATGGAGGAGAGAATATCAGGTTGTGAACACAAGGTAGAAGAAAGAGGTCACTTCAGGAAAGAAAATGTTAAATGCAAACACAGACACACAGACAGGCACACATGCACACACATGCAGGCACACGTGAGCATGCACACACACATACACACACACACACACACACACACCCCATACAGGCACTCTGGAACAATATAAAATGACCAAAACTGTAAGTAATAGAAAGAGAAGTAAGTATAGAAAGAGAGGAAGCCTTGGGTCAACAGAACACATCCATAACCTACGGAAAGAGATGTCTGTTACGGTTAAGAAGTCTATAATGCACCAAATAGGACAGTGCAAAAGTACTTCCCCTTTTTGGAGACAGTGTGTACAAGTCTGCCCCTAGAAGCTGGGGTTCAGACACAGTTTGAAGGTCAGATGGGGTTCTAAGAATTGTGGAGAACACCTGATTGCCTGGAAATTGGAAGAGATAAAGGAGGTCAGATAGCCAGTGGGGAAACCCTGCCCTGCCCCGGGCTCCAAGGGCACAGCAGGGGGCACTGGCCTCAGCAAAGAGGCCCAGCACCAGGCTGGACGGAGGAAGCTGTGTGTCAACCTCAGCTTCCTCGATGAAAGCCAAAATTCACTCCATATCTAGCCCCAGCCCTCTCCACCACGTTCAAAGGATGAGTCACTGAGGTGATAGGCACTGTGTAGGTGACACTGGGTACAAGTCATGACTTTTTGATTTTCTTTTAATTTCACACTCAACAGACTAAAACCAAAACAGGGACCTGGCAAACTGTTACAAAACTGGTGCTCTGTTCTATTTATAAGCCCAGAGGAACAAGTGACACCACCCACAGAAACCTTGATTGTCACAGTGTCATACATATTTGGTGGTGGCTTGGTCACAATAGTTACCTAAAATGTTTCCATGAAAGAACAGCTTCCCAAGTTACTGTGGAGGAAAATGATTCTGTGGAGAAATGAGTTAGGGGAAGGCTGGATGTGAAGTTCACATTGAGAGTCCTACTGAAACATCAAATAAGCCCTGTAGAACGAACTGTGGTTTAATCTTAGCCATCCTGCCAGGCAGAACAAAATGGAAACACATGGAGATGATGGGTAATGTGTACACAGCTTCCCTGGAGTGCTCTCCTTTTGGACTGTGTGCCCACGCTGACTTTGAACTTAAGATCTTCCAGCCTCAGCCTCCTGAGTACTGTAATTACAGGCACATTGACTTTTGGCGTTAAGTAAATCAACCTATGAGGATTGAGCATCTTGCCCAGGGTCCTCCTTCTTACTTAGCTTCTTTAGGTGTACAGATTTTAGCATGTTTATCCTATATTTTATGTCTAATATCCACTTATAAGTGAGTATATACCATGTGTGTCTTTCTGCTTCTGGGATACCTCAGTCAGGATGATCTTTTCTAGTTCCATTCATTTGCCTGCAAATTTCATGATTTCCTTGTTTTTTTAATTGCTGAGTAGTTTTCCATTGTGCAAATGTACCACAATTTCTGTATCCATTCCTAAAGGCAAACTGGATAGACATTGGAAGAGGGAGAAAACAGGGAACCACAGATGGCCTCTGAAAGACTCTACCTAGTAGGGTATTGATGCTGAGACACATAGCCAAACTTTGGGAAGAGTACAGGGAATATTATGAAAGAAGGGGGAGATAGAAAGACCTGGAGGGACAGGAGCTCCACAAGGAGAGCAACAGAACCAAAAGGCAGGGATCTTTTCTCAAACTGATACTCCAACCAAGGAACATGCATGGAGATAACCTAAAATCCCTGCACAGATATAGCCCATGGCAACTCAGCCTCCAAGTGGGTTCCCTAGTAAGGGGAACTGGGGCTGTCTCTGACATGAACTCAGTGGCTGGCTCTTTGATCACCTCCCCACCCCCCAAAGGGGTGGAGGTGGTGGGAGCACCCGTTCCAGGCCACAGGGGAGGACAATGCAGCCAGTCTGATGAGACTCAATAGGCTAGGGTCAGACGGAAGGGGAGGAGGACCTCCCCTATCAGTGGAATGGGGAGGGGCATGGGAGGAGAAGAGGAAAGGAGGGTGGATCTGGGAGGAGATGAGGGAGGGGGCTACAACTGGGATACAAAGTGAATAAATTGTAACATATGAAAAATAAATAAATAAAAAGGAAAGAAAAGAATCAACCTATGGATAATATATAGAAGATATACTCATGATCATTCCAGGATACAATGACTAGAAATCATTTTTTTTAATGTATAAAAAGTACTATTTTAAAAAGGGAGAGAAAGAGAAAGGGAAGGGGAAGAGATGAGAGAGGGAGGGCAGGAAAGAAACAGCTGAACAATGAAAGAGGTAGTGAGGGCAAGGGGACAGACAGGAAGACTCTCCATCATGAAGCTCACTAAAGCCTGTCGTCAGAATCTGGGTCAACCTGGGTAGACTTAAACACGTATTATTTACATCATTTAAGTAATGAGTATGGAGATGTCTAGGATAGTATAAGAGAATTGCTGGCAGGAAGCAAACGATGTTAAACTATATGTGTATGTGTACATGTATACACATGTGTAAGTATTATGTGTGGTTGTGAATGTGTAAGTGTCTGAGTGTGTGTGGGGACATACATGTGTAAGTATATGTGGTTGTGAATGTGTGAGCACATGCATGTGTCCTCATGTTCATGTGTATGCACATGTGCCTGCTTATGCGTGTGTGCATGTATGTGGTGAGTGTGTGCAAACCAGCAGGGTAGGAATGTCATTTTGAGAAATGGAGAGGAACTAAATCCAATGAGAAGGGCTGGGACAACTGTCCATTTACTTAAAGAACCTAAAGTGGATGGTTAAATGCATGAACTTCTATCTACTTAGGTGGTAAAATTCAATGCCATTTATCTCACATGTAAAGCTGTCGAAAACATTTTAGTATAAAAAGCTACACACACACGCACATTCACACATATACATATGTGTGTGTGTACGTGTGTATGATAGGGGCTGGAGAGATGGCTCAATAGTTAAGAGCCCTTGCTGACCTCTCAGAAGATCAGGGTTCTGTTCTGTACTGGGTTTTATGCCCACTTGACATAAGCTAATGTCATCTGAGAGAGGGACATCTCAATTGAGAAAATACCTCTGTAAGATCAGGCTGTAGGCAAGTCTGTAAGGCATGTTCTTAATTAGTGATTGATATGGAGGGCCCAGATCACTGTGGGCGGGGCCATCCCTGGGCTGATGGTCCTGGGTTCTATAAGAGAGCAGACTGAGAGCCATGCGGGGCAAGCCAGTGAACAGTGCTCTTCCATGTCCTCTGCATCAGCTCCTGCCTCCAGGTTCCTGCCCAGACTTCCTTTGATGACGAACAGTGATATGGAAGTGTTCCATATCAAATAAGCCCTTTCTTCCTCAAGTTGCTTTGGCAATTGTGTTTCATCACAGCAAGAGAGACCCGAACTAAGACAGGTTCCCAGCAACCACACGTTGGCTCACAACCATCTGTAACTTCGGTTCCAAGGGATCTAGCTGATGCTTTCTTCTGGTCTCTGCAAGTACCAGTCATTCTTGCAGTCCGTAAATGTACAATCAGGCAAAACATTCAAACATGGACAGTAAGAATAAGTAAATCTCTTTTCTAAAAAGGCACACATATGCATAGACACACACACAAAAAGGAGGGTTAAAGTATGTGTCATTGCACCTGCCAGATCTCACTGCTCTAAAATTCCCAGTTCCTCTACAATGAACAGTGTGTGCATTGTGCCAGGAATGGCAGAGGCAGCCAGGAACCAAGAACAGAGACAGGTCCCACAGTTACAGAGTGTCAGTCCCAAGGTAAAGCAAATAGTGGCCTGACAGTTAAAGGGACAGGAGTGCAAAAAGAGAATGTCCAACGCTACCCATATACACTAGAAATGGCTAAGATTGTGATTACTAAGATTGCGCTTGCATAAAAACAATACAAATGGAACAGCTTATACACCAGGTGTGATGAGTTAATAAACAAACAACCTACAGATAACATCTGGTCCTATCACTAGTGTTAGCCAACGAACTAATTCGTAAAATGAAACTTTAAGGTACTGTATCTTTTTCCTCAAACATAGCTCTAAAATGGGAATTTTCATGTTGTTTCTAAATCCAATTCATTGTTCTCTGAGATTTTCAGATAGCAGGAACCTTTTTTGGGGCATTTTCCAGTCCTCCTGGGTTAATATCTCCTTCTCAGAGGGAAGGTGTCTAAGCCTCAAATACCCTGGCATTTACCATACTAAATTATTAGGCACATATTTCTTCCATCCTCCAAATAAACAATGCTCTTCTCCACTTTGTTTTATTTTTTTTCTTTTTTTTTTTAAACAGAGCTGAGGGTTGAAGTTGGGGCCTGGTTTACACACAGCAAGCACACAGGTTACCACTAAACTCTGTCATCAGCCCATGTAATTTTTTTTCTCTTGTATGTCTATATTGTATGTGTAGTATAGGCAAGAACATAGGTTTGAGCATGTGTGCGCATATTTGTGTGTGTATGTTTGCACACACAGAGGCGGGTGTAAAAGCCAAAGGTCAACACTGGTACTCCTCTACCGCTCTGCCCTTTTTTTTTTTTTGGCAGTGTCTCTCACTGAATCCAGCCACACACACTTTACAACATTAGATGATCAGCAAGCCCCAGAGACCCTCTATTCTCTGCCCATCCGGCACTGGGATTCTAAGTGTGCGCTGCCGCTGCTGCCGCTGCCGCTGCCGCTGCCGCCGCCGTTTTTCTTTTTCCCACATGGGTGCTGAGAATGCAGAGTCAGGTCTTCATGTTGACATGGCCAGCACTTCACCAACTAAGCCTTCTCCCAGGCCTTGTGGGCATCTAAGATGTCTCCCAAACCATTTATGCTCTCTCCATTTATGACAGTTGGAGCAGGCTGGGAAGAATAGGATTTCCCTCCAACGGCTGTGCGCACAGTGCCGGTGTTGGCTGACAGCCGTCGCTGTATGAGGGTTAAACCATATCCCACAACCCTCATGTTGAAGCCTCAACTGTACCTCAGAATACAGGCAAGGGTAGGGACCTACTACAGGCAGCTCGAACTACTGCAGATGGAGTCCCAAAGAGGAGAGGAGACAGGAACAGGCAGGCATGGAAAGCTACTACATTCAGCCTGAGGAGACTCCACCCACAAGCTGCAAGACGGGCTATAGAGGGAGCAGCTCAGCTGACATCTTGAGCTTGGGTTTCCAAGCCAGGAAGTGAAAATCAGTGTTTCCTACGGCCTGAGTATGGAACCAGGGCTCACCATACGGTCCAACCAGAGACCAGCTGGGGCAGCCCACACAGGGGCATTCTGTGCTCTATCTTAAAGCTGTTGCCCCAGTGTTCGGAGGGTGTAGGGCTATGTGGATTATCACCACCACAGAGCCACAGAACAGAGTTCAAAGCGTTCCATCCCTGGCCACACTGTCCCTCTGCTCAAAGGCTCAGCTCCCCGTGAGAGCCCCAGTGTTATCCAATCTATTGACTGACATGGCAGATCAGCATCTTCCATGATTCCTGGAGAATGGTCCTCCTCTGTCTGGGGCTGACACATCTCTTCCATGTGTGTGCATGGACTCAGTGACCCTCGAGGTCACTTTCTGACCCATGGCTCGGGGCACAGCTGTAAAAATAGACTTACAATTACAGAAAAAGGTTTGTAAATATAGGTCTTGAGGACACGGAAGATGACAAATACCCAGTGCATATTTGCGTGACTTGCAGATTTTCCCTGGGAAAGCCTGGCCCTGGGATCCTGCAAACACGAATGTGGGAGTAATTCAGTCCATTGAGGATGCCACCACAGCTCAGACACAATCTTCCCTTTCCTGTGCCCTTGACATTTTGATCAGCATATCATCAGTCATTCCTAAGGCCCATGGGGGACGAATTCAGGAGGCTCTACACACCATGCCCCCACACACCGCCTTAATGGAAGATAGTGTAGTATCTGAAAAGAACCTACACATGGACTCATGTGTGTTTCATCATTGCTAGACTACTTAAGATCCACCATACCAGTGCTGTGCTACTGTTTAGGAAACAATGACCAGAAAACAAAACAAAACCTCGCCACACTGAACATGTTCAGGAGAGATGGAATTTTTTTTCAAGTTTCTGATAAGTGCTGGTTGACTCTGCTGATCACAGAGAAAGGACCAAGCTGCCATCTGACAGGATGCAGTTCCTAGTCACCCACATGGAACAGAGGAGCCTTTTGTCCTATTGTGACCTGTTAGGTGGCCTTAAAGGATAAGAGGTGAACAATGTTCCCTCGCCTCCTGCCAGTAAGTCCACCTTCCTTCTCAAGTGTGACTCAACTGACAAGCCATAGCGCTGTAGGAATAAGAGTGCGCGTGCGCGGCACACACACACACACACACACACACACGCATAAAGCATGCTACCCAAAATCTGTCAGTGTGCCACCCAGACACTCTGAACAAAGCAAAGAAGTAGCAAGAGGTTTGGGAATCAGCCTTCCCCAAGATTTCCCTGTCTGACCAAAAGCAGAGACTTCTGAAAACAGAACTGCCATAAATCTCTCTGCAGGAAGTTTGTCATCAAGAAGACAGAAAGTGGGTGTCAAGAGGGGCCTGAGCAGACTGACCTTACTGACAGAGCCCTTATCTTCCTCCTGATTTCTTACTTAGAGACACTCCCACAACTCCCTGACATAGGAGCCCCAAGCCCCTTTCCCTTCATTTGTTTTTGGGGAGTTGGGGTGTGTGGAATTCTAAGATGGGGCCACTCTGTGTAGCCCTGGCTATCCCAGAATTTTCTAAGTACACCAGGCTGGCTGTGAACTCTGCCTGCCTCTGCCTTCTAAGTACCGGCATTAAAGGTCTACACAACCATGCCCTTCCACTTCCCATCTCTTCATCTCCTGACTAATTATTCTCTGTTGAGATCCTCTATAAAAGCTAGACAGAGAGACTCATACCTGTAATCCGAGAACGTGGGAGGCTGAGGCAGGAGAACTGACATGCAGTTGAGGCCAAATTCTTCATAAAGGCACATGTTCATAAATTCTGCTTCTCTTGAAGTCTGATTTCCAATGACCCAGTTGGGGGGGGGGGCAATAAAGATAAAGGAAAAGGCTTATTGGGTTCTGAAGTCTTCTTGAACCAAAAGCCATAGCTGACTGATCTGAGGGCCACATGAGGGCTGAGGCTGTGGCTGTGGGGTGCAATGGCTGTGATGAGACTTCTGAGGTTAGAGCTGAAGGGACAAGCTGTCCCAGGAGCCCTAGAGCGTGCGGTGTCAAAAGCATCATGGCAGAAGATGAACTGCAACCCCCAAAGCCCTCAGTGGGGATCTGCCTTCTCTCTGTGCCGGGCAGACTCCCCACTCCAAAGGGAATCTCCATTCTCAAGTGCATACAGAAGCCAATAAATCATCCCATAATTGGCTGAGCCTGAATAGAAATCATTTGAATGTGTTTATTGTTTATCTTCCTGATGTTGTTCTTGCATCTGCAATTGTGTGTGTGTGTGTGTGTCTGTCTGTCTACATGTGTATTATACGTGCATATAGAGGACACATGTCTTCCTCCACCACTCTCTACCTTATTTTTAAATCAATCAAAAGCAATGTGTGTATATCTGTGTGTGTTATATGTATGTAATGCATGCAAGTGAGTGTGAAGGTGCATGCACAGACCAGAATAGGGTGTTGGGGGTCATATTCTACTGCTCTCCACCTTACAGTCCGGTGACAGCGTCTCTCTCTGAACCTGACGCTCACCTTCTGGGCTTCACCACCTGACTGAGCAGTGAGCTCCTGGTCTTTGCCCGGCCTTGTTTGTTGCCCAATGCTGGGTTATAGGATGCACACATACCATGCCCAGCTTTACACACAGTTGTTGAATATTCAAACTCAGGTCCTAGTGCTTACACAGTGCTACTCAGTGAGCCATGTCCTCGGACCCCTCCAGTGTATTTTTTGCAACAGGGTCTCCCACTGAACTTGATGCTCACTAACTCAACTACATTGGCTGGTTAGTGTGCTTCCACACCTGCCAAGGTGTGACGCATCCTTCCGAGCTCTGAAGCTGACCTTCAAGTTTCTTCTATGTCCTTGAAATGTCTTTATTCTTCAAGAATTTGTCCCCTTGGTTTCCCCAAAGAGTAACTGCTCTCAGTGCTCACCCTGATTTTGCCATATCCGAGAATGCTTTGTAACCTGGAAGCAACGTTTTCTTTCTGGGAATCCTTCCTTTTCATCTGGACTTAGGCTTTCTTTCACTGACTTCCTAGAACAGTTTGCACCCCTTCCTCCACAGTGCCATGTCCTTCAGTGAGCCCTGAACTCATCTGTTCTCACAGTCAGGTGCAGGTCAGCCCCTGCTCAGGGCAGCCAGCAGTGCAAAGCAGAAGGGATCAGAGAAAATAGGGTTAAAGTAGTCAGGTGAGTAACTGAGAGGGTCCTGCATCTGAATGTTGATCCTTCCCTACCCACAAAGGCAAATTGAGAACCCATCTCAGGCCTCCAAATCTGTCACCAGCAGGAGCAAGCTGTCCTTAAACTACACAGTATTTTCCTTGAATATTCAGGAAGGCGCCATTCTAACCACAAGAACTGACAAATGATCCCAAGGCCATAAAAAGGGGGGAAAAAATGAAGCCCTGCCCTGATTTCCAGATATGCTGGACAGAATCCTGATCTGAGATACAATGGCCATTATAGAACTTTAGTCTCCAGCAGCTGGCTTTTATCCCCTTGAGCCTTGAAAGGACTCGGACTCCTTCATCAAACAGCATTGGCCTAGGACCTCAGCCTCCATATTGTAAGGAAGTCAGTCCCAAATAGTGTGGCCACATGAGGGTGTCTGACCAACACCTCCACCTAAGTCCTCCATGGAGAACCAGTACTGATGGACAGGTGGGGGCATGGACAAGCCTTCATTTGCCTGACAGCCTTGGCGTGTGAACTGATGACGGCCCTGGGTGGGTGCAAGAAGCGGTGCTGTTCCAAGTGTTGGCCAAAGATGACTGAAACAGTTACCACGTAAAAGCTGACCGTGTTTTAGAGCAGAATCCAGGGGCCTTCACTCAGATCACGTTCTACCCCAAATCTTCCAAGGTTTGATTTATACTTAGATGCAGAATGATCCTGTTTCTCAAGAATCGGTTTGAGTTGCAGATCTGCCCTAGTGTCTTAGTGGTATCTCTAGGAAGATCCATTAACTACTTCTTTGGCATTAAAATGACTGTCTGTCGAGAGGTAAGAGACAGAGACTGACATAATACAATAATTTTCTTTCATAAAATACACTTAATGGAAGAAGACAGGCTAAACGTTATGTCACTTCTCCTGTAGAAACTCAAAATATCTTGAACTATCTCAGGAAACGACACTAAAATTTTGCAAATTTAGGAGAACACCCTATGCGGATTGAGTGAAGTAGGTCAAGGAATCTCAGAAATGCGGAGCTGTGTGGTGAGATTAGCAGTCGGGGGCCCGTGCTTCTCCTGGGCTGTTTCCAAGTGGAAGCCGCTTAGTTGCTCCGAGAGGCCCAGTTCCCATGTATGTTGAGTAAGGAAACTGGGCACAATGACATCTAAAAGGATCCTTCCAGCCTAATGAATATTCATGTGTGGAAACCAAGCTCACACTGTACAGCAAACCCAAGCTCCTCAGAGAAGAAAGCTCCTGAGAACTTCAGAGGTCAGCAGACAGGGAGATGTCAGGACCCAAGGGAAAGAAGCAGAATTTCCACTCCTAGAAAAACATGCCATCATAAACCACTCCCCATGCAGCTGTTTTCCAAACCCAGCTGCCCCTGTGCTCCGAAGAGCAAGGCAAGGGGGCCATTAGAGTCCCATCCACCCACATTACCAACCCTGGAAGGAAAAGCTGCTGAGCATGAGTGAAATGGCTAACTCTGTTACTGAACAGTCTGAGGGCAGAACTGGGCTCAAAGCCCCAAGGACACTAGCAGGCCATGTTTCCATTCTCCTCATCTCTCGGGGGGTCGGGGGGAGGTCTACACTCTTTGGGAGACTGTAGCTTCACACAGAAGCCCATATGCTCAATTATCCCAGCAGAAGGGGGGTTTTCTTTCCAACAACAGCATGTACAGCCCTAGAACTGGATGTCACCAGCATTGCGAGGGAAACAATGTCCTTCCAAACAGTTCTCTACCCTACTCCCCAGAACCTGGGACTATGAGACCTTCCACAGCAAAACCATAGCACAGATGTGCTGAAGAACCTCAGGTGAAAACAAGCTCCTAGATTTCCCAGAGGATTCTGCGGTCATGCAGAAGTCCTGGGGAGTGTGAGAGGACTCCCGGAACTACGATCACACAGGTGCCTGAGTGAATGACATGAGGAGCTGGATGGTGCAGGCTCTGAGGTGGAAGAGGGGGCCTTGAGGCAAGGACAGGAGCTTTCGGGAGGAAAATCCAAGAGAAGTAATTCTTCTTGGAGACCTCTGAAAGAAACACCACCCACCAACACCTTGACATCGGTTCATGAGATGGATGGCAATGTTCTGGCTGTCAGAATTGTGAAATGACACACCCATGCCACTTTGGCTGTTATTAAGATTGGGGCAGTTTGAGCAGCAATGGAAGACATCACTCCCTAGCTGGGATACACGAAACCAGGGATACACGAAAATCCAAACCTTGTCTGTGTAGATGTTTTCTGTGACTTTATCAAGAGTTGAGGTGATATGGTCATAGCAAGAAAAGAGGTTCATGTGACTTAGTTTGGGAGGTTCTCGTCAACCCTGTGGTGGGGCAGCAGAGTGGAGACACGTGGAGGGGACAAACTATCCACCTGACAACCAGGAGGCAAAAGGAGAAAAAGATGGGGCCAGGTCCCTACTGCCCTCACGGTCTCAGTGACCAAGGTCTTCCACTAGATCCCACTTTCTCCAGGCGCCACCTCCAGATAGCACCAGATAGGACCAAGCCTTGAAACCAGGAGCCACTAAAAGATAGTCAACAGCCAAACTGCAGCCATAGCCATCCCTAGAGCTAAGGTGAGATATAGCTCAACGGACCCAGAGTGGAACCTTGGTCCAACATGCAAGGACAAGTCTTCCGGGCTTCTCACTCTTTCCAGCCGTGCTTCAGTAGAGACACGGCCCCCTCCTCTCTGCCAGCTCATCCTCTTCTGTGTGGCCCTGCACTGGGATGTGCTGTGTATTGTTCCCAGTGAGGCTGAATGAAACAGAACATCATCTTCCTCAGTGGCAATCATCTTCATATCCGGGCACCTGGTCCTCACAGAACAAACCCTGGATGCATTTTACAGAGCAGGAGAAGATGGCAGTTATGACTCAACAAGGAGAGGAATAAGGGTGGGCCATCTCAGGAAGCACTTAGGGAAGAGCACAGAGGAGTTGGAACCGTTATGCTGGTGCCAGCCCAAAGCGTGAACCTTACGGCAACTTGAAGACACTGAGTAATATCAGTTAGGGCAACTTTGAGCTGACATAAAGGGACAATGGTCTCATACCAGAAAGAGGATGGAAGACCTACCTTTGGGACAAATGAAGACCTCATGTATTGTGCCAGAGGTGCAGAGACTAGGAGGCTTCTTACCTCATGTTCTGAGATCAACTGTAGTTCCCTCAGGCCTCCAAGACAGAAGTTGCCCAGGTCTGCACGCTAACCTGTGACAACCCAGGGACTTCTTGATTTGTAGATGGCAGTCCCATTATATGATTTACCTCTATGTCATTTACTTCAGATTGTATGGGTCTATGCCCAAATATCCTTTTCTCTAGAACACACAGTCATATGAGGGTAAGGCACAGACTAATGGCTTCATCCAAACCCCATTGTCTGCAAAGACCCTACTTCAAAATCAGGTCAAATGTGTATGTATTGGGAGTTAGACTGCAACAGTAGGGAAGGGACATCACTCAAGCCAAGGTGGTTCCTTGTCTGTTGGTGCTTTTTCCTTCATCCATTGCCACAGTCTTCCTGTAGTTTACAAAGTAAAACAAATAAGATTGAAAAAATAAGTCACCAGAAAGCTATGGAATTAAGCTATAAGAATGGGACTGGATGACTGTGGAGCAAAGGAAACTACACTGCAGGGTGGCCAAAAAAAGCCAAAACCACATCCAGAAACTGGAAGGCTTTTCTAGTCCTTCCTCCTAAGGACCTGGAAAGATGGAAAGTCAGGGACGTGAGGGTGCTGTCTCAGGCGGATTCCAGACCCTGATCACAATTTACAGCGGGCAAAACAGGTGAAGGAAGGAAATGATATGCACCAGTATGCACAAGATTCTCACATATTTCTGGCCTGAATGTTTCTAGAAGCACAAACTCAGCTGGTACTTTTCAATCCTAGGATTTCTATGCCCACACACCATAGGCTATTGCATAGCCAAAGGCTTGCTACAACTTGGCATGAGGCTCCTTGTCTTCCTTCCAAGCTCAAGTAAACACTGGCATCTCAAAATGTACTTAAGAAAGAACTGAGCCTCTCCTCATACAGGGAATGTCAGTGGAAGCAAGCAGCATTAGTGGCAGCCAAGCCATGGAAAGCGCCTGCATGCACCTTACTTATTAGTAACAATGGCCCATTAAAAGTAGAGCTGCCTCAAATCAGATGTACTCTTTAGCAATGGCTTATGATATCTACTAGATAAATCTACAAGTCCTCCCAGACAAGGGCAAGATACAAAGGAATAAATAACACAAGCAGCTAAAACACCCTGTGTGCTGACAGACAAGGCATACTGCTGTAGGAAACACCATCACAAGTCATTTCCTTGAAAAGTCTGCTAGCTTCAAGCCATTACAGACTGTTCTTACCAGAAAGGCTAGACTGGAAAGCCTCTTATTTTCCCTAAGAACATAAATCTAGAAGAAGAAGGGGAAAAAAAACCCACACAAGGATATATTCAACAGCAGATGTCCATGACTACTACCAAGAGACTATGTACCAAGGACTACGATTTGAGTCCACTGTATTCTATTTGGGCCGTGGCCACTGCTGCCAGCACCTGGTCCTCGGTGCTCACACATGTCTATGGACCAGGCATTGTCCAGACTGGTTGAGATATATACTGGAGCACGGCTGGAAGACACATCACAGGCTGGGGCATCAACTCAGGGCATAGAGCTAGCTTTTTCACAAAACACTACCTCATTATTTTCTAATCTAAATATAATTATCCTAACTACCCCTGGCATGACCTCCAGGAACTCTATAGATACCAACCCCAGGATGTGTGAGCACCTAATATAAAGTCCTTGCACGTGAGCTATGTACATCATCCAGTAGCCGCCATCCCCTCTCAATTGCAGGCACCATCTAACACAATGTGAACACTAGGCAAATGTCACTACGCTGAGTAGTCTGGGGGATAATGCCAACAAAGAAAAGTCTGGGCTGGTGATGTGGCTCAGTCGTAGGACACTTGCCTAGCATGCACAAGACCCTGGTTTTAAATCTGAGTGGTAGAGATCAGGGAAGAGAGAAGATCAAGTGTACACGTGCTTAGGGCTGGTGTTTTGTTTTTTTCCAAATATTTCTGGTGCATGGTTAATTGGATATATGGATGCTGAGCTCATGAATAAGGAAGGCCAATATTATCCACAAGTATTTCGATCCAGCTTGAGTGCTAAGATCTCAAATCTTCTCCAATGAAGTTAATAAGCCCAAAGAGTCTATATAGAATCTGATGAAGAACCCAGCAAAGGCTACATCTTCCTCATGAGGCTGGATTCAGTTGTAATTAAGCTCCTACATCCTAGTGAGATGCATTTGATTATTTTAAGTGTTCCTTCCTTGCCCCCCACCCCAAATACTACAATGTAACAGTCTTTTCTTCAGCAAACCAAGATTCTGTTGTCCGTAAGTTTATCACCCAGCCAGGCCTGATCAGCCTTAACCAGATCCTGAAATGGCCAAGCTTGCCTGAGGAGGCCCAAGGTGGGAACTGGGGAAGCAAGATCTGCTGAGAACAGGGGGGTTAGAATCATACAACA
The DNA here is from genome assembly GCA_028658305.1 of Pachyuromys duprasi. Classification (NCBI taxonomy): domain Eukaryota; kingdom Metazoa; phylum Chordata; class Mammalia; order Rodentia; family Muridae; genus Pachyuromys; species Pachyuromys duprasi. The sequence continues at coordinate 50,574,567 of CM053757.1, forward strand.
CTAGGGCTCAAAGCAGCAAGACAAATCTGTTTTAATAAAATGTAGCAAGAAACAAAGGGAAGACTTTGCTTGGGGAAAAAAATAGAAAGTAAATTTCAGCCTCTGGGATAAGAAAAGGGCTAGGATGTTTCCAGGAAGCAATATTGAGGGCCCGATGCTTCTCAGTTAAAAGCACTCCTGAGGCTGAGACTATTAAAACTTTAAAATAATTGAGAGGGAAACCGAGGCTTTAGAGAACTCATTTAACTTGACCAAGGCTGGAGAAGTCATTAAGAACCATCTGACTTGCCTGAGTACATCCATGACTTCTACATCCAAGCTTTTTCAACAAGGTGTTATGATCCTATATGGGGGTCATATAACCTAATGTTGGGGTTCCTCCAACAGTAGCAATAGTAAAAGGATTTTGAATGTGCAATGAGGAATCAATGGCCAATTCAAAATCAAACATGCAATGAATCCAAACTGGATTTCTGGCAGCATTTGCCAGGGTTACATCACGTGGCCCCATTGGTTCTGAACACAGAGCATGAACACTTCATTCCCCCATCACAGCATAAGACACTAAGGAACACCATCTGAAACCCCTCGACCCTGTTTGGAGACCACTGTAATTTATGAATTTACTGTATATACAAAGTTTCTTCGGTTTTAGAACATAATGATTATAGGGGAAAAAAGAAGTTTAATATTTTTCTACCAATATTCCTCTGAATCAAATTGGTGTATTTTTGAATAGCACTGTTTTAGGTAAATACCTATGTCCATCTAATTAGTATGTACATTCGATTTCCTCCTCAGTAAGTGATAGAATTATATACATACTAAAGAACTGATTGAAAAGAATTTTTTTTATAATCTGTTAACATGGAGTACTTAACTTGTTTACATATGTTAGACAGCTATGTGCCTAGTGTTGAGTAAAAATTTTTCAGGTGAAAAAGGGTTAAGTGGAGAAAGGTCAAGAATCTCTGCATTTGATAATGACTTTGCAAAAGTTAGGCATGCTGTTGACTCTCTTAAGTGCCTTCTCAGAGGAACCTTTTATCACAGAAGATAGTGAAGGATGGGTATGCAAAAATAAACTCACCTACTTCATAATGGCCCGGGGCCAGCTTTCAGTATATTTCTAGAGTCATCCTATGGCTTAAAAAAGAAAATCATTCTAGGACTTACTGTAGGGAGGCAGAGGAGAGGGCATTTACCTGCCAGGCTGACTTAGTTCTATCTGCCTCCACTTCCAGGTACAGTCACCAGCACCCAGTGCAGCAACTCCCATCCCTGGGCAGAGGAGGATGTGTGGGTCATTAAATTGGCCTGGGATTTTACATGAGAGAAGACAGTTGCTTGGAGGCGGGCCTGTAAGACCAGTGGCTTCTAGGAGCCAAGTACAGAGAAATCTGCAAGAAAAGATGGCAAGGATACAAAAGGCCAGGTGGATAAGTCAGATGACACCGCGGCCTTGCTTCCAAGAGGCTTCTCCCCTGCATGCCTGGTGCCTCATCAGTCTCTAGAAGGAGCTCACCTTTTCTTATGACACCTTGCGGTTTGTGCCTTGTTTGACTTTGCAATCCAAGGCCTCACCAGAGCTCTATAACAAATAGGGCATTTTTAAGGCTCAGCTCTGCCTGCCCCCGGGCGTTATGTCCACACTTTGTTTATGCTTCCGTGGGACAATAGCAGCTTTCATTTGGTGCCAAGATGCCTCCAGATACTTCATCGCACAAGTGTTTTTCAAATGTTCAACCTCAACAGTTCACTTAATTGGGCTACTATAAACAAAGAGACACCCCCCGCCCCCAAAGCTAGGCAAATGTTAATAAGCATTCCAGGGATGTGCATGGCTTTAGAATGCTCAAAACTGGACCCTCTGACTGCTGGATGGATGCTGTTAGGGAAAGTAGGTATCTACTTGGATGCGTTCCATCACTACATTCCATCACTCAGACCACACAGAAAAATAAATATCAAAGTGGATTTAATAATTAGTTGTAAGATAATAAGACACTAAAGAGAAAACAAATCAAGAGAAACACAGCTCTTGTGTATAGGAATGGTGAGAAAGGCCTTCCCAGGCGCGACTCCTCACAACGAGGAAAGAAAAAGTTCTGGGATGACGTTCTTAAACTGCCCCAGGGGGGAAAAGACACAATAATAACGAACAAGTGACTGGTGGGGCTCATTAGTGCAGGTGGAATGTGGCAGCCAGTGCTGAGCAGGCAGTAAACTGTCCTGTGGAACAACCATCTCATCTCGCCATCCTGTTCTCTCTTCACGCATGTCTATACATGCACGCACATGTATGTAGGTCATGTGCATTCCCTCTTCTCCATCATCAGGTTCGTGTTCTGCAAGCTGGCCTTCTCCCCACGCTGTGCTTCTGGGTCTTTCTGTGCATGCACCTCACTTTACCAGCTGCACTAGCAGATGCCTCTCTATGTCAGCTCTGATTATACTCTCCCCAGTTCACGGACATTGTGCGCCAGCTTTCCGCTGTTGTAAAACCTGAGATAAAGGGACTTGAAAAGAAAAAAAGATCCCTTTGGGTTGGAGAGATGGCTGCTCTTCCAGAGGTCCTGGGTTCAATTGCCAGCAACCACATGGTGGCTCCCAACCATCTATAGTGGGATCTGGTGACCGTTTCTGGTATGCAGGTGTATATAGAGGCAGAATACTGTATACATAATGAATCATTTTAAAAGAAAGAAAGGAGAAATGGGGGGAGGAAAGAGAGAGAGAAAGAGGGGGATCCTAGTCCGTGTTTTTTAGACCTGCCATTGCACTTGTCACACAAGGCTATCATGGCACTGACATGCAGAGGAGAAGACGGTTGCCAAGACGCAAACAGAAGAGAAGGGACTGGAGTCCCATCAGCACTGCCCTGTTGCAATGACTAAGCATCTTCTCTCCTCACTCCACCACACTAGCAGCACCAGAGGCTGGTAACCAAGCCTGACACGTGATCCTTTGAGGGACACTTGGCCTAGCCACAGCAGATGGGTAAGTGCCTCCCAGAGTTCCAGAACTGTAAGCCATGTGTCCATGGACAACCTGTATACTTCTCTTGCTGAATTGGTGTCAATACTGCCAAAGGAAAAAGTTACAAAGCCTTTCCATATAAACTACCCAAACTTGGTTTTTCAAAAGCAGCGGAATACGTATGTTCACATATGCACAGGAAAAGGAAACCTTAAGAACATTCTGGATGGAATAGTGTGTTTTCTTTTGATTCTCCTACCTTTTCCCAGTGTTTCCTAGTGAAAATGAATTATTAATCCTCAGGGAAGGTGCTGATTTTAGAATTGGTTAAATTCAGAAGGATGGTGTTACAGAATTCTTCACTGGGAAGCTGTGAACTAATTCTTCAGCCCAGTAGGGAACCAATGGCCTACCAAAGTACTGATTCTGTGAGAGCCATCCTGGCGAACCAGAGTCCATTGAGCTTACTTACTCATGGCTGAAGGGCTCTAACGGGATCACGGGGGGGTGGGGGTGAGGGGGGAGGGGTGCCACCCAAAAGTGCTTTAAAAGAGGTGGCACTTCTCAAGACTGTAACAGGAGTTTGGTGACTCTGATGCCTTTCCTTTCTCAGCTGCTGGTTTCCCACCAAGGTGAGCAGGGTTCTAAGGGCTGGAGAAACTGAGAGGGAGAGCTACCGGTACACAAACAGGATCCTACAGTCTCCTTATGTGTTATAAAAGTTAAAACTTAAACCCCTCTGAAGGGCCATTAGTAATACTTGCATTACCAGAGGAAGTCAAAACAAAGGGAAGCTGGTTGCTCTTTTCTTGAATCTAGAGCCTGGGGATGAAGCAGCTGTGGTCGCCAGGCAGTCAGCTGCCAAGGCTGAAGGACACAGAGGACCAGAACAGAAGCAGACTGAAGCCAGTAGCTCCTGGAATTATAAGCATCTTGAAATCCATCTCAGAGGAAGCAGCCTTCTGTGATCCCCAGGGCAAATGAGATCAGTAGGAAGCAGCCCCATTTGGCTAATGCTCTAATGGTGTCACATGCCCGTCCTCCCAGCCCTTCGGATATGAGACAGGAGGACTGCTGTGAGTTCCAAGCCAGCTTCAACTACAGTGTGGTACACTGTCTTCAACAAAAGACTCTGGTGGCCTTCAACATCATCACATTGAGAAATAGATGTGGCAGGACACCGGCGGAGCTTTCACGTCAGTTCACTTGCTTAATCGTTGCTGCCTTCTAACACTGACCCTTCACCTCTAACGGGTTAACTCCCAGGATTGTACCCTACCCCTCTGCCGGTGTCTAACCCCCTTGGTCCCTCTGAGGCTTTGTTTACTGACTGGGCCAGCAGTTGCCATGTGGCTGCATGTATGCAATGATGCCTAGCCATTACTTAAAGCATAGGGCTTGCTATATGGTGAGCAGCGACGGTAGCATGTGGATGTCAACGGGGGTGATGTGGTTTGTGGACAGCTTGTGAAGGACACTGTGCTGGCATGCCATGCCACTGAGGGAGCTGGGAAGTTGGGCCTGCAGCTTCCACTTGGTTGAGATGACCAGCGCCTCTGAGTTCTGAGGACCCAGCCCAGCAAGCATCCTTCCGCTGCATCCCACAGTGGGTTCCACCAGCCAGGGCTTGCCCCTGCCCAGAGTGCTTCATGGGCCTCCAAAGCTCTACCCTTCATGGCAATCTGTTCCTTCAATACCCCCACTGTGCATGCAGGCTCACTCTCCTCCCTGTTGGGCTCCTAACACTACTGCACCTCCATGCACACTGTGCCTGAGAACTCTGCCTATCCTCCTCTCTTCACCACAGCCACTGGGGAAGGGCTTTGCTAGCCTGCTCACCATCACCAAGGCCCAAATCATGCCTCCCATTCTTGTCTATCGTCCCCTTCTCCCCCAACAGCCATCATTACAGGCTGCTGGGAGGTGCAAGCTGACTGGGCAGGCTGCTTCAGAAGTCAGTCAGTGGGGATGGGATGAGCTGGCCGGGACCCAGGGGAACTGAGCATGGGAGCGGGAGGCAGGTTAGGAGCCAGGTAGGGAAGGGGGGAGTCCACTCAAAGAACAGCGGACTGTAGGGTGCTCAGGATGCTCTGGCAATGGGAGCAGGGATCACAAAGGTAGCAGGGAGCGAGCATGGAAAAACAGGTGTGCAAGAGAGGTTTGCGGCTCGCAACGAAGGCCACTCTGGCAACAGGGAGCCTGGCTGGCCTCTCGCGGGGCTTCTATCCATGATGGATCTGGGTAACCTTAGAACCTCTGAGCACAGAAAGGATGAAGGTCTGGGCAGGAGGACTGCCTGACACGATGCCTTCTCCCGACCCCCTGCGTGCAGTCCACCTTCCCACGCACAGCTGGCACCTGCATGAGCTCAGCACGCCAGCTCTGTAGCAGATCTGCGCGTCTGCTCTCGGTATCTGCGTTTCACCCTCTCCTCCTCTTACAGGCCCTGGTCGGGAGTCTCACAGGTTGTGGGACCTCTGAGTCTATACAATGCTAGGAATACGGGAAAATGTTTCACAGTACTCTGAAGGGGATAGACTCCTTAAACCTAGCCTTTCAAAAGAAAAAAATAAATAAAATGCAGACTGTAAAAACCAAATAGCCTTGAATTAAAAAAAAAAAAAGAAATACCTTTATAAATATGAAGGAAAGAAAGACAAGCATGAGCAACAGAGGTCATCATCCAGATCTAATGCAAGCTCTTTAGAACCCAGAAAGTGCAGCTGCACCAAGCATGCATGAAGAGAAACACCCTGGGAGAAATGCAGCCTGCGGTAGAGCTCAGACTTCAATTTCCAGACACACAAACTCCTCAAACTGAGTACAAGAACCTTCAAACACGGGAGCTGGAGAGAGGGCTAGGAGCACTGAGTGCCCTTCCAGGGGGACCTGGGTTCAATTCCCAGCACCCACATGGCTGCTCATAACTGTCTGTACAGTTCCAAGGGATCTGACACCCTGGTACAAACATACCTGCAGGCAAAACAGCAGCACACCAATTTTTCTTAAATTATTTCAGGTAAAATAAAAACCTGCAGAAATGAAGACTTCGTGGTAAAGTGATTTAATCAGAATATACAATCTACAAAATATAATCCCAGCCTTCTTCGGGTAAGGCAAAACTACTGGCCAGGCTGAAGGGTGGTGAGGACAAGTCCACACCTTTTACTCAACTTACAGCCAGGCAAGGGCTGATGAGAGCACACACTCTGAGAAGTATGGTGCTAAGACATCTTGTCATTGAACCCACATCAAAGAGTGTAGGCACATGAGTTTACATGGTATGTGTGCATGTGTGTGCATGTCTGTGTGTGCAATATGCACATTTGTGTACATGTGTGTGCACGTGTAGTACTTGTGTATGTGTACCTATGAATGTGTACCGGTATATAAATATATATGTGTACATGTATGTTTGTGAATGTATGCCACTGTATGTTTATATGTATACATCTAGGCGTGCATGTCTGCACAAGTGTATTGCATGTGTGTGCATATGTGTGTGGATACGTTGTGTGCATGCACGTGTAGTTTCATGTGGAGTGTGCAGGTACACAAACATGTATGTGTAAGTGTGTGTGGTGTGTGTATGCATGTGCACCTGTGCTTGTGACAGCTGAGTTATTGTCTGGCCATGAGCAAAACAAAGGAGAAAGGCTGAGTGAAGAGCCTCAGACCCCAGTGACAGGGCAGTGAGCACACATCCTAGCCATTGCCAAGGCTAGGAGAAAGGAATCCCTCCCACTGTCTCCAAGCAGACACTGCCACACAAGAGGCTGTGAGGCTGTGTCAGTGAAGGGGGAAGAAGTGGGTGAGGACCGGTCCTGACTCCCCTCAGTGATGAACAGCGATGTGGAAGTGTAAGCCATATAAACCCTTTCCTCCCAGCTGGCTTTGTCAGGCACATGGGTTCACTACGGCAATAGAAACCCAGCTGAGATCCAGGGTAAGCACCCCTTTCTCAGCTATCACAGTCAGTCCGCAACTGCGAAAAAGAAAGGTTTCATGTCTCTGCAAGCCATGGCACATCCAAAGGGACTCTTTATTTCAGAGTCAATAATTCATGAACCAGGTGAAGCCTCATTATCAGTGCCTGTCAGGCCGTGTTTGTGCCAATCAAGCACTGGGGTCAGACGCATCCAAGATGGAAACACTGCAGCCGAACAACCAAAAAGGGCCAGAGAGAAGAAAAGTCACAGTCACTTGAGTAACGTCAGCAGCAAAAAGATCCAGTTCCAATGATACAGAAAATCAGGCTGAGGTGAACAAGGCCAGCCAAGGTCACAAGCATTTGTAAAGTCACTGAAAGCATCAGGCACACAGACCTTCGGATTGACTCCCAGCGGCTGAGGGCAGACAATGAGCAACCACACAGCAGGCTAAAGGCTGGCTTCACCTGAAGGCTGTAAGCACCATCACTGCATTATATTACACGTGTGTGTGTGTGTGTGTCGAGCTGGGGGCGGGGGGAGTTGGCATGTGCTCAGCCACAGTGAGCAAAGAGGTCAGAGGACTGATGGCTTTGTTGGATGATTCCTTTCTTCCACCGTCATGTGAGCTCCAGAAATTGAACTTGGGGCTGCCAGGCTTGAGCAGCAGGCTCTTTACCACCTGAGCCACCTCACTGGTCCTATGTCTGTTTACTTAAGACTGGCTATTTAGGCCAGGCTGGCCTTCAACTCACCAGCTACCCTTCTTCAGCCTCCATATGCTGGGAGGACAGTGAGAGCAACTGTCCTGGGCTACCTGCTTTTAAACAGACGCTAGAAAGGTCCCGTGTATAATAGCAAAAGTCAATACATACCCAGAGATCTGTGACATACAGACCCTAGCTGGGACTCACTGGAGACAGAACAGGCACATTCTGAATGGTTCTGCACTTATAATCTGAATGCTTTTATGGGCAAGAATCCAAAGGCTAGAATCCAGCCAATGTTTGTTTTGATAAAAATGTATTCTGTGTTCTTTACTGCCCACTAAGAAAATATGACAGCTAACCAGGGCCTAGTTCTGTACAAACATCAAGAGAAAGCCTGACCACTAACTTCCAGAAGCATCCTCCGAGGTTAACAAGTTCACAGATGCTGGCTGGCATGAGTTATAGGACATATAGATTCATGGGGATTGGAAGCTACCCCTGCTCTACACCAGGGAAGCATATTTGACAAAGAGAGAGAAATGCATGTGTGGACGCCGACGATGTGGTTGAAGCAGCATGGGATGGCTTCATGCAGAAATAATGAGCCACTTTAAGCCTGAAAATCTACACTCACAGAGGCGGGAAAGGACTCCCACCAGGATGGAGATGTCAAAGATAGCAAGGCCACTCTCTCCTGTGACGTCAGCACCAATACCATATGTAACACAGAGACTCCTATGGTGTGCTTCCATCTGCACTGAAATCAGCAAGGTGCAAAAGCAAAAAATTTGTCTTTGGCCAAGAGCACATTCTAACTGACATCTTCTGGCCACTCAACAACTGTGGCGTTATTTGCAGCTACAGAATAGGAATGCTTCTAACACAGTGTCATATATATTTCCCTGGAAAACTACACATTATACCAGTCCACACTAAAAATACCAGTGCTCCTAAGAGAGATGAGCTGAATGAATTCAGCAAGCCTGCCCATGCTGACACTGGAGCATTTGCAGAAGCAAAAACAATCTTAGGAGCAAGACTGGCTCGGCTGCAAAGCTGGATTAAGCAAAAATTGTTATCTGAAAATACAAATAAAAGATACTTTGTTGTTAAGGTTTTTTGTTTTTGTTTTTTGTGGGTTTTGGTTGTGTGTATGTGTGTGTTTTAAGGCAATAGTAGCTTCATGGAAAGTATAGGGGAGGAACGAGCAGAAAAGAGCAAAATGCAGAAGGACCAAGCAGGATGGCGTCCCTCGCAGGCCTCCCAAGCACCTCCAAGACCCGGCAGCAGCATGCAGGGCAGCTTGATCCTTCAGCCCTCGAAGTTCCATTCCCTGGGGACGTAATTAGCCATGCAAACACATCCTGTCAAATCGTTCTGTGCAGCTCTCCTGAGTTACTATTCTAAGAAATTCACCACATTATGCTAGAGTGCACTGAGAGTGCACAGGTAAGAAGCATAAAACCGACAAGGGGTCAGGTGCAGAAAGGTGGTGTGCCACTTCACGCATTAACCCTCCACAGGCCAAAACTGCCTCAGAAGAATTCTTAGGTCCATCCCAGCACCACAGAAGTTCTTCTGTGTAGGAGAAGATTTCTCCCAGGCTTGCTTTGAAGCGCGAGCAAACTTTTTGATGGATGTGCATTCAAAACGAAACTCAATTGCCTGGGCAGGGAAACTGAGCACACAGCGAATGAGCTCCCTGGTGAAGCACCTGCATCAATCCTGTCCTTTTACTAACGCTCACAGGTCCCGGGGCCTTAAGTGATGTTTCGGGTTTTCAAGATAATTAGCAACACTATGGAGCTAACCTTCATTAGTAATTTCTTGACAGAGATTTGTGTTCTGAAATATTGTATTTCCAGTTTTTAAGGGTTCTTTCTTGGGGGAGGGGCTGATTAAATATACTGTAATCTAATGAAAATGACACACGGTCATATAAAATAGCATCTACTTGTGCTAAATGACATACGGCTATTGGCAGAAGGTTAAGTAGACAAGCACATTTTCTAAAGAGTATGGACGGGTGAGTGTGCACAGGGGTGAGTTCGCAGCTGAGTGCCTCTCCAACGGAAAGCCTGAGAGATCCAGAGTTGGGAAAATGTCATATTTCACTTGTACTTCTTTTCAAAACATGACCATGTAGATGTCCCTCATTTTAAAAGACCCAACCAAGGTGGGCGGTATTGGCTTTACTCTACAGGCATCCTTGGGCTCTGATCCCTGTGCAGACAGACACACGACATAAGCCCCAAGTGTTCATGAACTCACCCATTCACTTGTCAGCTGACTGTATCCCAAGAAACAACCCTTCTTTATGCCACAATTCTGAAACAAAATGAAATGCCGAATTTAAGAGCAAAGACAACATTTCACACTGGCCTACTTTTAGGTTATGTCCTCTTAAGCTGACTTTTAAGGCCTTGCACTGTCCTATCTGGGACCCCCTACTCACCTTCCTCCATGCTTCTGAACTTAGACAGGATGCAGAGGTAAGTCTCGAAGCCTATACAGAGGCACCTGCTGCAATTCTAATAAAACTTAATGGAGCAACTCGCTCACATCACGTATGTGTATGAACATATGTGTATGTGTGCCCGTATATGTGGACTTGTGTGTGCATGGGTGCATAGGTACATGCTTCTACGTGTATGTGTGTGTCCGTGTATGAGTGTGTGTGTTTGTGTTTTGGGAAATGAGGGGGATTTAACTACATGATAATGGCAGCTATTAATAAAATTATACTAGGAATAAATATCAGAAGTGGGTCCTAGGGAGATGCTCAGCGGCTAAGAGTGTCTATTACCCTTGCAGAGGACTGGAATTCAGTTTTGGCACCCACACCGAGTGGCTCACAATCGCCTCTAACTGCAGTTCCAGGGGACTGACACCTTCTCCTGCCTTCACTCAATGGCAGACACAAGCATATACACAACGAATGACAAGCCAAAGCAGACAAGAACCCAGGCACACACAACACAGAGAGAAGCAACAAAAATGCATTGCTTGTTTTCTAGCTATAAGTCCAAAGACAGGCACACTCCACACCACGAAGAGGCAACTAAGACCTAGACCCAGGGCTTAGGCTACCCCAATAGTTCACAGGAAAGCAGCATAGTGCCCTCAAACCTGCATAGAAACTCTGTCCAGCTTTCTGATTTACACATGTGCAGCCCAGATAAGACCAAATGGAAAGGCTGCTCCTATCCAGTGAGGGGAGACAGAATTTTGAGTCTGCTTTCAGTCAAGACCAATAAAGCAACTTTTCTATAAATGAATGTATCAGCAACCAGTTTCTAGACTATGCCATTTGCAATATCCAAGATACAGACCTGGACATAATAAATAAAACACAAGACTGTTACAGTTTGCATATGAACTCTCCCCTGAGAAGGCTTATGATTGAGAGGACTGGTCTCCAACTGGTGGTGCATTTTGGGATGTTCTAGAAACTTTAGAAAGTGGGACCTTCGTGAAAGAAGTAGTTCCTGGGGTAGCTCCTGGGGGGCATTCTATCCCGTCTCTGATTTCTGTCTGCTGAGGTGAGCAGCTCGCCACCACGTGTTTCCATGACCATAATGATCTTCCTAAGCACATGGAGCTAGGCAACCATTCACTGAACCCCCTGAAACCGTGAGAAAAGTTAAACCAACTTCCTTTGTTTATGTCTGACATTCTGTCACAGCTACAAAAAAAAGTAACTAACACAACGACCTAATTCAAAGAAAATCCATCAATTAAGATCACTGGATTTATAAGGATCGTAAGTAGGTGTTCTAGTTTCTTTCTTCCTCTTTCTTTCTTTCTTTCTTTCTTTCTTTCTTTCTTTCTTTCTTTCTTTCTTTCTCTTCTTTCTTTTTCTTCTTTTTTTCCCTATTTCTTCAATAAAACATTCTGACCAGAAGCAACTTCGGGAGAAAAGGTTTGAATTTGTCTTGTACTTCTAGGTCACAGAAGCTCAAGGCAGAAAGCTGGATGCAGAAACCTTGGAGGAATGCTGCCTGCTGGCTTGTTCCCTCCCTCATGTTCAGACGGCTTTCTTAGCCAGTCCAGGACCACCTGCCTCAGCACTCCATCAACCACATCAAGCAGCTCATGAGCACCTGTAGCTCTACTACGATGCCCTCTTCTGCTCTTCTGGCCTCTGTGAACACTGGACTTGTGCACCATTAGCACTCCCCGACACACACACACAGACACACACACCACAACTGAAATTAACAACAAAACAAAACCAGAGGTCAGATTAAAGCCAAGACATGGCTGAGACATTATTACAATGCTAAAAACAGACTCCAAGACCCTCTGGCCATAATAAGCTTTCAGCTTAGCTTAACCAGATGTGTTCCCCGGGGCTGAGGCAGTGAGCGACATCTGAATAGCATTGCATAAGGACACTGGTCACCAAAACAGATCCAGATAGAATTGCGGGGATGCAAGACAACATACATTTATTGCTAAACTTTCTGATGACAAAAAGTCTTTAATACTAAATAGCTAAGTCATATGAGATTAACTGAGAAACGAGGCTTTATTAGTCCACCTGTAGCGCTGGTTCTCAACCTTCCTAATCTTGTGACCCTTGAATATAGTTCCTCATGCTGCGGTGACCCCAACCATAAAATTATTTTTGTTGCTACTTCCTAACTTTAAATTTGTTACTGCTATGAATCATACTGCACTTATCTGTGTTTTCCAATGGTCTTAGGTGACTCCGTGCAAGGGTCATCAGACAACCCTACCCTCCAAGTAGGGTCTCAACCCACAGGCTAGGAACCACTGATCTACAATTGGGAAGAAGGCATGGGGCACAGTGGAGTTTCACTAATGGACAGGCAGTCACATCAGGGGAATACAGAGAGAACTGGAGTATCTACGATTTTATAAATAAAAAAAAAAAATCAAGAGTCTGAGCACGAATGGTGTCTGGTTTTTGCTTTGTTTTGTTTTTGTTTGTTCACCATTTTCATTGTAGTCTCTGATCCTAGAGCAACCGACATTAGCAACCTGTGATCATCTCTGTTTCCTTTCCAGTTATTCTCTTCACCATACTGAAAGTCAATATGACCTATATGGAGATGAAGAATAATTTTTAAAAAGAAGAGGGACCAAGAAAAAAGTAGAAAAATATTAGCATCCAAGCAGCTGAAAACATAAAAGAGTAAAACCATTCAACATTGGTCAATGGTTAAAAACCCCTACTAGTTTTTTGCAGGTTCCGACCCATCTAAACTGACAGCCTCTGCAATGCAACATGAAGGCAGCTGCCAGTAAGCTCAGACATGGAAATCAGGCATGTTATCTGAGACCAGGTACCAACCAGGTAAGTAAGAGCCCGGAGAAAACAATGGCATTTTATTTTGTTAACAATGGCTTATTTGTAGCTACTGAAGGGGAGGCCATGTTAAGCAATCTGTATCTCCTGCCACTAATGAAGCTCACAGGAGTGGTAAGAGGACCCCGGGGGTCACCAAAGAAAAGCAAAGAAGCTCAAGGATGTTCCACTTGCAAGAGCAGCAGACACTGGAGACACACACGGCAAAGAAGCCTGCAAGCCCTCAGCTTTGAGGCAGAAAGGGCAAAGCCTTTATAAAGGTAAGCCCCTGGGAGACAGAGTGCACCCCAGGATTAGACAGGCAGTCTAGAGCAGTGGTTCTCACCCTTCCTAATGCTGTGACCCTCAGTACAGTTCCTCATGCTGTGGTGACCCACCCCTCACCAGAAAAGTATTTTCATTGCTACTTTACAACTGTAATTTTATTACTGTTGTGAATCACAACTCAAATATCTGTTTTTTTCCCAATGGTTTTAGGCAATCCCTGTGGAAGGGTCATGCAAACCCAAGGGGGTCAAGACCCACGGGTTGAGAACCATCTAGCAGGCTCCACCCTTTCTGCTGTCACTCCACTGAGTAAAATTCTCACTAAGCATAGCCCAACAACGTTTAGGAGCATAGAGTAAGGTAACCATCTTAGTCTATTTTCTGCAGCTACAATACAACACTACAGACTAGGTAAGTTAGAAGCAATGGTTTGTTTGGTTTTTATTCCCAGCTCTAGATGCTGTGAAATCCGTGAGCAGTGGGGCCAGCGCCTACCGGCATCTGGGACTTCCTCCTATATCAGCAGTGGAAAGCACGCATGTTCACGTGTGTTTTATACAGCCACCAGTTCTGCCCGGGGCTGTGGAGGGAGGCAGCGGAGCACCATCATCGCGTCCTCAAATCCTGATTATGCAGCAATAGCTAACATGAAAATGTGTGAATCACATTTCACCCTGAGCTCTGGTAGTAAGTTATAGAAGCAGTTTTAAAGTTAACAATGGTAGGGAGGATGTATATGTGACATATTTTAAAGCCGTCCTTAATTTTCAGACATATTTTCTTTTTATTAATTTTAGACATATTTTATTTTTATTGTCACTTTAATTAATTCTCATACACTGTATTTTGATAATATTCACTCCTTCCCCACTCTATCCCCTTTTTCCCACACACTAACTTTGTGTCTCCTCCCTCCCCCTCCCCCACCCCCCGCCCTGTTGAGTCCAGTTTGTGCTGTCCACATATTCTTGGATGTGTAGCCCTCTCCTGGAGTTCTGTTACCTAACCAAGGATTATACTCTTCAAGAAAAACTGACTTTCCTGCCCCTAGCAGCTCTCAATTGCCAAT
>CM053757.1:50589355-50751671 GCA_028658305.1 Pachyuromys duprasi
GAGGTCCTCCCCTGTTGGTGGACTTGGAGGGGGCGGGGAGGAGGGAAATGAGGGAGGGAGTGGGAGGGTAGGAGGGAATGAGGGAGGGGGCTACGCCTGGGATTCAAAGTACCTAACCTATGATTGAGATAAAAATAAATAAATTAAAAAAAAAAAGATAGACCTTTCTGACTCTACCCATCAGGTTATCTAAGCAGATGCTGAGACTCATAGCAAAACTTTGGGCAGAGTGCAAGGATGAAAGAAGGGGGAGGTAGAAAGAACTGGAAGGGTCTGACGCTCCATAAGGAAAGCAACAGAACCAACAAATCCAGGCACAGGGGTCTTTCCTGAGACTGATACTCCAACCACGGACCATGCATGGAGATAACCTAGAACCCCTGCACAGATATAGCCCATGGCAGCTCAGTGTCCAAGAGGGTTCCCCAGTAATAGGAACAGAGACTGCCTCTGACATGAACTCATGGGCTGGCTCTTTGATCACCTCCCCCTCATGGGGAGCAGCCTTTCCAGGCCACAGAGGAAGACAATGCAGCCAGTCCTGATGAGACCGGATAGGGTAGGGTCAGATGGAAGGGGAGGAGGACCTCCCTTATCAGTGGGCTGGGGGAGGGGCATGGGAGGCAAAGAGGGAGGAAAGGTGGGATTGGGAGGGAATGAGGGAGTGGGCTACAGCTGGGATACAAAGTGAATAAATTGTAATTAATAAAAAAAAAGTTTTCAAAGATAGATCTTTCCTCTTTACAAGATGACTATCTTGGATGTTCTGTTGTGGATGTGAAAATTGACTAACAGGATGACCAAAAATGCACACATACACACATACAAAGCACATATACACATATACACACGCCCATACACACAGGCACACCTGCATGCATTTTTTCTTGTTCTTGCCATTGTTGGCAAACCTCTGCCCCACTGAATTTTAGGTTTCCCATTAAAATTCATACTGACATCATTTTGTTGTTTATATCTTGGCTGAGAAGCTTTTTCTCCGGGTTAGAAGTGTCCTTTCTAAATTAAGCTTCATCGAAAGATGAGACCCTGAAGCCACAGGGTTTCTAGGGATGCTCTCTTCTCTTATATAAGATGCTCTGGAGTGAAGAAAAAAAAAAAGTTTTGCTTTTCAGACTCTCTCTTAACAAGCTTGCCTCTTCAGCCTCTTAACAAGCTTGCCTTTTAGTCTCCTTAGCAACCACAACTTCAAAACAATTAAAATCAATTAAGCTTCAAATGATTTAAATGAATTATACCTACTGGGCTAAATGCAACTATAAAACTATAAAATAAAACTATCATATGTTTATATGATTATAAATAGATATATTGCAAAAGAAAACTTAAAAAATACGGCTGAAGCTTCCCCACATTAATTGCCATTGATTGCTTCACAATACTCTCTAACATCCAAACGTGATTTCTTTTGAGAAAAATCACTTTTTACCAGAAAATAAACTCCACGAAGCAAGAAAAGAATCACCTTGAATGCACAATGCAACCAAGTGCAGAAGACACAGTGATTACACAAATGTGGCTGATTGCAGAGACGGAGCTCCTCACCTAACGCAGGCTTACAATTTCATTTGGCTGCTTACCTAATCATGAACAGCACTTGTAACAGCTACGTTTCTTATATGGAGGATACACAGCAGCCCTGACCCCCAGTCTGTGAATTCTCTTTCTAAAGTTTCAGTAGCCTGGAATCAATTGCTGTCCTGTCACAATATTTCATTTCTTTGGTTCAGGTCATTTTTCTGTAGTAGTCATGTCACCAATCAGCAGGCTGGGTTCCCTACCCATAGACAGATACTGGCCAGTGAGGAGAAGCTCTCACACGCTGGTCTCTGGCAGCTTCTAGTTCCCTCAAGGCTCGACAGCACAGGTGGTGGCAGCAGGCAGGTGGGACCCGCTGTAGCCCCTTCTTGTGTTAAAGTTCTCATGAAGCCCTTAGGCGTCGGGACCCTTACCAAGTATTGGCCAGTGTCGCAGCTCTTGGTCCAGAAGATGAGATACTCTATGGAACTCTTCTGGGGATGTCTGCTGCCTTACAGTCCTCTAGTCAGTCTGTCTATCTCTCACTCTGTCAGCCACTTCCCCTTTTATTTCTGTCTTGATCACTCTTAAACAATTCAGCTGTCACACAGCTGCCATCCTAACTCCTCCCACAACATGGCCCTTACCCACAACTACTTGGGGTGCCCACTTCAACCTCTATCAAAAATCTTTAGGGTGCCCTTTGAGGCACAAGAACCAGGCCTGTGGCACCTGCTACTGCTGTAACCAGAATCACTAAGGCAAGCAATGTCCTTCACCGTCAAATTTGCTGCTGAGCTCATCACCACTCCACCAGCTGCCAAATCTGCCTGCATACTTTCACTGTGGCTTTGCCAGCCTCTTCAGCCCAGTGGCTATTTTCTGCTGCCTCCAGTCACTGCTGCTGTCGTTCTATGTGGTCTCTGCTACTTCTTTCGTCATGGTACCAGCTCAGCCTGCTCTACTGACACCAGGCAGAAAAGGAGCACTCACGGGAGCCTTGCTTTGGACCCAGGGCTGCAATGCCAGCAAGAACAGTAAGAGAGCGTGTTTCCCACATGACTGGGTGAGCCTGAGTGGCCTTCAACAGCCTGAAGGTGGGTGCTTGAGCCAATCACAGTTGTTTATTGTAGACCAATCACAGCCCTGTCTCTTAGCACTGGTCCCAGCAGTCTCTCTAGCAGGTTACCAGGGAATGAGTCCCCCTCTAGACAAACTGGGAATGCTGGCAGGCATCCACTGCTCACCCAGACAAACTGGTTCATACAGTCCCTGTGCCATGAGTGGCTGTGCCATGAGGGCCAAGACAATCAGCTATGATCTCAGCATAGATGCCCAGGGAATCTGTAAGAGTGCTCAGGAAAGCAGGTGCTTGCACAAGGTTAGTCCATCTGGCTGTCTGAGTAATGGTCTTTTTGCTCAAAGCAGCCAGACCAACCAGGGAAAGGCCCAGCAGCTACTCAGGTGGCTAGGTTGTCATATCTCTGACATCTTTGCTAACATCAAAGGAAATCAAAGGGAATATCAGAATCAGGGCTTACAATGGGAACATAAAGACTTTATCATAAACACTAATAGTGTCTTCTCAAAGTAGATTTCAACAGTCCTTACCACCTGCCCCATGTCCCATGGTGAAGCTGGTCCCCTTGGCCCATGTCAATGAATGCCTGTAACATTCCCTCACCTCATCTCATCTCATCTCATAGGCACTCTCGATATCACTTTACAGCGTCACAAAGAAAAAGGTAAGCATAGTGCCATACGGTGTTTTCAGAAAGACCACTTACATCCACATGAACTTGTCATGGTCTATTAGAACCATTCTATTAGACGTTGTTAGCTTACAATATAATTTCTAAATTAAAAATGTATTGCTGATGTCCATGTTTGGGGAAAATACGGATCACACACACACACACACACACACTTGGGATGTATCCTGTGGTTAAGGGTAACTGCTGTGAACTTGGCTTAGGAAGAAGTCTCTGAGTTGGGCACATGGAAGAAGCTGCAAGGCTGAATAGAAAAAGCAAGAGGAGTGTGCAGAGGAGAGGCTCCTGAAATCTAGCAACAGAGGGGGCTGACAAGATGGTGATTCAGAGGACAAGAAGGACCAGGTGGTGACCCAAGAGGACCAGCAGGTATCACAAAAACAGCTCAAGTCATCCAGGTTAAGAGCACTGCCCAGGCAAACACTCCCAATGGAGGAAACACAAAACCAAACATAAAAGGCACAGAGTGGCTTAGGTGGGGAGGCTGGTATGAGTTTAGACTGGACAGGCTGGCTTCCGCTGGTGAGTGCTTCAAGTGGGCCATGAAGAACACTCACAGCCAGGGATGCAGCTCACAGAACTGAGGCCTTGCACAGACTGAAGTGCCCTCCGGGACACGCAGCAACGTCCTTTCCGCTTCCCTTGTTTCCCTGGCCTGTGTCCTTTGCAGCTGCTGTGTCTGGGAGGAAAGCTTGCCATGGCTGGGCGGTAGCCTGGGCCTGCAACAGGGAGCAGACAGCTTGCAAACGCCAAGCCCAAGCATGGGAGGCACACTGCTAAACAAGAATGAGACAGCATATTGTAGGGGAGGGAGCTGGTCCAGCTTACAGCTGTGGAAGGAAAACCTGTGATTTTTATGACTCAAGATGCCGACTCTGGGCACTCAAGAATGATTCTCAGAGAATTCTAATACAAACAATGGGTGGCAGGAGGTCAGTTCTTGATGGGACTCTAGCCCGGCTCCCCTGGGATCTCCTCAATCTCTTGGCCTCTAGGAACCACAGCCACATCTCCTCCTCAACAACATCAGCCGGGGGGCGGGGGTGGCTCTGCCCAACAAAGGTCAAGGCTACTAAAGAATGAACTGTCTCTATGGCCCTCACTATACATAAACTCAGGCCAATAAAACAGGCTTGTAGCTAAGCCTCTCTGTCCCTTTGATAGATATGTACCCTCTATAACTCAGGAGCATCTTTTCCAAGGACCCAACAAGCCATCACTGAGCGCCACCCTCAGAACAGAGCCTCTGCCTGTCCCTGTCCAAGGCAGATACCTAACTTCTCCAACTGCCAGCTGCAGAGCCTACCGGCCTCATCACCAACCAGCCCTTGGTGAGTTTCTACTTTCCTAAACTCCTGCCTGACCATTCCAACCTCCTTGTCTCCCTTGGCAAGGATCAGCTACCTCCTACAGGACTAAGTGGGTTCCCATCACACGGGACCCTGTCCTCTCCCCTGGAATTAGGTTCTGCCCTTACCTTTTAACCCGCACCAACTTGGTTTAGTTTCTATCTGCTGGTGACAATGGGGGCTAAACTCAGAGTCTCCCACTGAGCCACCTGCAGCAGCCTTCCGCTGTAAACACTTGAATAGTGAAATCTGAGGCAGCTGCGTGCAGCACTGGCTCTGGGTTCACTCTGCCCAGGGTCTGGGGTCTGGGTTGCTGCTGACCAGCTATGTGGCCACAAGGCATTCTCCGCCTTGGGAATCTCTGCTAAGCTCATGATGTTAGGCACACACATGCCTTTGGGTTCTGTGTATCTGTGAGTTTTCTTTGTTTTGTTCCCAAGTCCAAGTATGTGGCCTGGAACACACACAGTGGACCTCAAACACAGTTCTCCCTGACTGGTATCCTAAGTACTGGGATTACTGGTAGGCAGCACCTCACAACTGTAGGAATGGCATGAAGTCAGACCTCGTTCTGGAAAGCATTGAGCATTCAATACACACTTCTTCATGAAGCTAGCTTTCCAGCCATTTTTCAAATCTAATAAATACCATGCAGCTCTGGAAAACCCAAGGGCTGGGCAAGGAAGGGGCACTGCAGCCTCTGTGTTTGCAAAGCTGAAGCGTCAGGACAAAGGGAAGATCATTCTGCTTGTTAAAGGTTGGTGTCATGAATGACTGGTTCCAAGTCAAAAAAAATCACAGATCTTACTTGTTCTATTGGAAACCACATCTTGCAAGACTGACCTTTACCTCCAAATGTGAAATACACTTAAATGGAAAAAATTTCAACATACAGAAGGAGATACCTACACCAGATGAACCCAACCTTATCTGCAGAGCTCTGCTTCTATGATTCGTGTGTCTGTCTCCTTCCCCGCCTCTCTTTCTCTGCTTTATTGTTCTGTTCTTTTTGTTTTGTGATAGTCTCTTATAGCCCAGGCTGGCCTCGAACCCAATAGGTAGCTGAGGCTAGCCTTGAATTCCTGACCCTCAATCCTTACCACTAGAGTGCTAGGATATCAGGCATGTGTTGCCATGCCAAATTTAGGACAATGTCTCTTTAAACCATCCAACTGAATCCTTTCTGAAAGCAGGCAGTTGCTAAGTGTTGCCAAGGGATACAGGCTAAGCTTGTGTGTAAATTAATCATTGTGTGTAAATTAAGCAAAACACCAGATGAGAGCTGTCTGGAATGGATCCCTATCAAAAGAAAAACAGTAACAACGTATTTCACAGATTTTGTTTTCAGTGCTGAGAAGTCTTCCATGGCTCCCCTGACCTCACCCTCTCCTTGTAAAGTGAGGGACTTACGCCTCCAGGGATAAAATGACTCAGCCAAGGTCCTGTGCCATGGAGCCTGGAAGCTCCTCTCACCTTTCTGAGTCATCACATCAACAGTGGAAAGGAAAGTGTAACACAGCCCTGGAGACACATCCAGTGATGACACAGAACCTGAGTCATGAGACAGTGGCTTTAAGGCTAGGTGGAAAGTGGGCATGTGGGAAGCTGATGAATCCATCCTCCTCTCTGCCCTCTTACTGTAAAAGAAATGGGGCTGGAGACAGAATCCCAAGAGCTATGGGAGAACCAGGGAAGACAGGCATGTACCCCTCTCGACTTGCACCCCAAAGACCATCATTAATAGTTTTCTCCATAGATACTGAAAGCAAGAAAACAGAGCCCCTGGCTTGGGAGAAGTTATCAATCAGAGGAAGAAATGCAGAGAGGATCTGGATAAACAAGGAATGAAAAGATTGCAAGCATCCCCCTCCCCCAAAAGCAGAAGTGCTTACACTGCCACATAGTGGTAAGGAACCTAAATTACAAAACAAGGAAGGGTGTTTTAGTTTTGTTTGTTCATATTAAAATAATTGCACAAAATAATGGCTTCCATTATGAAATTTTCAGACATGTATGTAATATATATCAATAATAAATATTTACCCAACATCCTCTCTCTTTCAACTTGTCTCCTCAAAATACCCACCCCTTGTACTCTTTCTTCTCCCTCTCCCTCTCCCTCTCCCTCTCCCTCTCTCTCTCTCTCTCTCTCTCTCTCTCTCTCTCTCTCTCTCTCTCTCTCTCTCTCTCTCTCAACAGGTTTCCCTGTGTGGCCTTGGCTGTCGTGGACTCATTTTGTAGGTCAGGCGGGCCTCAAACTCACAGAGATCCACCTTCCTCTGCCTCCCTGGGTGCTGGGATTACAGGCCCCACCATGCGCAGCTCTACTCTCAATTTTTTAATCTGTAAAAAATAATGGCTTTCACTACGACATTTTAAAGCACATATCATTGTGTTGTGCTCATATTCATGCCTCCTCACTATGTTTCTGTTCCCTTCTCCCTACCACTTGCTAGCCCCTTCCACTAATAATTCAATTTCGTTCTGTCTGTCTCTGTGTGTGTATGAAATGTCTTCCCACCCATTTTTCTCTCTTGTCCCTGTCCACCTCCTCATATGAGGTCCCGTCTTCTTCCTTCATAGTGCCACTTCTATGTTCACATAATATACACATATATGCACTTGTAGTTAAATTTAGATTCTGCATACAAGAAAAAATGCGATATTTGTCTTTCTGGAACTGGCTTATTTCACTTAACATGGTAATATTGTTACATTCATTTTCCTGAAAATGACCTGATTTCATTCTTCTTCACAGCTGAATAAAACTTCATTGTATATACATGTTACATCTTCTTTCCCCATTCATCTGTCTATAAACATGGAGAGCCAAGTGTCTCTGTATAATGACTTAGAACCCTTCAGCTATATACCTAGGAGGAATGCTTGAATTAAATCGTAATTCTTTCACATTTTGGGGGAATTTTCCATGCTGATTTTCATAGCAGCTATACCAATTTACATCCACACCAGCAAGGATTCCTCTTTCCCCACATCCGCACAAGCATTTATGGTCATTTGTTTTCTTAATGACACCCATTCTGATAAGAGGGAGACAGAATCTTAATGTTTTGATTTGCATTTTCTTGACAGCTGAGAATGTTGAATGCACTTTCCATATATTGATTAGTTTTTGCACATTTTTTTGAAAAGTGTCTATTCGGCTTTTACTCAATGGACTAGTTAGTCTTCAGGCATCTAACTTCTTAAGTTCTTTTCTCAATCTGTCCAATGTTCCTTTTGTAGTGTAGAAGCTTTTGAACTTTATGTAGACCCTTGCTATTACTTCCCAAGGTCCTGGGCTCCTGTTCAGAAAACCCCTACTTGTGCCTTTGGCTTTGCTTTTTGCTGCTGTCCTGTTGCAGGACCTACATCAAAGTCACTAGAGAGACAGGGATACCGTATCAATCACTGACGTGTGGATATGTAGATTTCTCAGTCCCAGTTTTTCATATTTGACACCTTTGTCAAACATTAGGAGGCTGCACTCGAGGGGCTGTGTTTGATCCTCTTCCACTCCACTGCTTCTAAACCTGTAGCACACCATGCTGGACCCTGCAGCTCTGCAGCGCAGTTTTAAACATGGTTCAGCAATGGTGCCAATAGCACACTCTCCTCGATCAGGACTGCTTGGTCATTTGGGTCGCTGGTGCTACCACATAAATTTTACTTATTCTATTTCCGTGACAGGGTTGCTGTAGTTTTGATGACACTGTATGAAATCTGGACATCACTTCGGTAGCACAGCCATTTGCACATTTATTCTGCCAGTCAATGAGCACGGGAGGTCTTTCTACCTTTACTGTCTTCTTCCATTTCTTTGCTTGGTACTTGAAAGTTCATTGTAGGGGTTCTTCACCTCCTTAATTACACTTACACCTAGCTTTTGTTTTGTTTCTTAAAGTTACAATACATGGGAGGTTTTTGTTGTTGTTTTTTTCTGATTTCTTTCTTGTCAAATTCATTACTGTTACATGGGAAAGTAGCTGGTTTTTATATACTGGCTTTGTAACAGACAAATATTTAATGGAAGCTCTGAATGTTTGATTTTATTAATTTATACTAGTATTTATTGAGTACTGGCAATATACTCAATTTGGCACCCCCCCAAAAAAATCAGTGAGCAAAGCAAGCCAAAGTCTTTGCTGCTGAAACTGTCACACTACAATAAAGTAAAAAAGCAAATAAAGTTATTAAGTGTGTACAGTCCCAAGTTAACCACCGTGTGGGAAAAAGGCAGAGCATGAGCATGGGGCTGGACCCTGGGTGTGAGGCTGCAGGACAGCCACAGGTACGCCAGTTAGAGGGTGTACATGGAAAAAGCAAGGGCCCAGGGAGTTAATGCAGAAGGAAGTATACATTTTTAAAAATAGACAGACAGACAGATAGGTAGGTAGATAGGTAAATAAATAGGTAGACAGACAGACAAATAGACAGATAGATAGGTAGATGGTATGTTACAGAAGAATACTCTAGGGCAAGGAAATAAATAGTGCAGATGCCATAAGGTAGTAATAAGCATGGTTCATTACAGAAAGGCCAGTGGACCAAGCAGGACTAGGATAGGATCCGATGATAACTATCAGCTAGCATATGTCAGCAGAGTAGGGCTCTAAGGATGGGTCTTTAATCTTAGGAGCCGGGAGGAACATGGATTCATGAACGTAGGGAAGTGATGAGCATGCAATAGAACTGTGCTAAAGAGTAAAACTGACAATCGATGCTACAGGAAACCAAAAACCAGGATGGGAGCAGGAGACTGGAACATCAGAAAGGGTTGGCAGAGCTGGTCTGGATGTCCAGTGTGATGTGAAGAGCATGCTTGCAAAAGCAGAGGAGGCATGAAGAACAAGAGGAAGCGTGCTGGAACAGGAAGAGAGAGATGGGTAGCTTGATGACATCAGACAGGGACACAGTCAAGTTGGATGGACAGGGAACCTGACCCACAGGACCCAGCAGTCTTCAGCCAAGCCCTGCACTGCAACAAAACAGATAATAATCACGATATACAACTTGCTAAAAAAAAAAAAAAAAACACCAGAAATGAAAGCTGCCCTAACTCTACTTACCTATTTACTGAGACTAAATTTTGTAAAGTTGACTCCTAAGCTGCATAGAGATGGTAAGAAAATAACGCTATAGGCACCATCATTATGAATATAAAGAAATGCTTGCATATAAGATGTAAATACAAAATTAAAAAATAAAGAAACCCAAGTAAAGTAAACTCATAGCTAAACAAATCCAACTATAAATCTTCAAATATAGGACAACTGTGTGTATACTAGTGGTGAGTGGATGATTCAACATGAAAACAATCTACTAATTTCAACTATTTCGTTTATAATAGCCAACCCCTGACGCGATTAAGGATACACTACTATGCGGACAGGAGCCTACCACACTGTCCTCTGGGTGGCTCCACCTAGCACCTGATGGAAACAGATGCAGAGACCCACAGCCAAACATTGGGTGACACGCAGGGAGGCTTGTGGAAGAGTTGGGGCAGGGGAAGGATAAAAGAACCCAGAGGGGACAGGAGCTCCACAAGAAGGCTAACAGAGCCAATTAAGCAGGACCTAGGGGGTCCAGTGGAGACTGAAGCACCAACCAAGGACCACACATGGACTGGACTTTGGCTCTCTACCCAGATGTAGCGATGGGCAGCGAGGTCCTCATATAGGTTCCCTAGTAAGGGGAATGGGGGCTGACTCTGACATGGACACTGTTGTCTGCTTTTCAACCACTTTCCCTGGAAGAGCTGCCTCACTAGATCACAGGGGAAGAGGATGCACTCAGTCCTGATGTGACTTGATGTGCTGGGGTGGAGAGGGGGGCTCTCCTTTTCTGAGGAGTAGGGAAGCAGGGATAGGGGGAAGAGGGAGGAAGGGTGGGGCCTGGAGAAAAGGAGGGAGGGTCCTACGGCCAGGATGTAAAATGAATAAACAAAAATGTTTTAAAAATATAGAACATCTATACAATTATCTCAATGGACACAGGAATGCATTTGATACAACTCCATTTCTAATTTAGGAAGGGAAAAAGAGAAAATATCTCATTGTAAATTTAGGTGAGTTTCTTAAGCTTTGCAAATTATTCCTGCATGAACCAAAACCCTAACACAAACAGCACAGCTAACACTAAAATTGAAGGGTACTTATGGCCAGGGCTTTTAACATGATCTGAACATTCTAGAAAAATCCAGAGCACTAAAATAGACAGACAGACAGACAGACAGACAGACAGATAGATGGATAAACCACTTAAGGAAAGAAAAAACCAACCATCAATATTTGCAGACATCTATTAAATAGAACTATCTCAAATTGGAATTTTTGTAGGGAAAAAAATGGCCAAATACCAACAATGCCATAAGGATCCAAATACTGTTTTTAAAATTTAACAGAGACGTAACTAGGAGAAATTTCACCAAGGTTACTAATAAAGTATACTTAAAAAGATGTCATGACAACAGCTATGCAAAACTATAAATACGGCATCATATAGCATCTATGAAAGCGACAGAACCATAAGAATAAATAACTATGCTAAAAACATCTAATACTGTAGATTAACAGAGAAACAGTGACCAGAAGGCCTGGACTACATGTTGGCATTTCTTTATGGGCACACAGACCTGGAAAGCAGTGAAATATATAGCAGACACCCACAGGCAAAAGGCAAAAGCAAACACATTTCCACTTCCTATTGGGAAAAAAAAATACAGGAGGAATTACATAAATAAGAAAACAGCTGTATTGAAAAGACTCAAAATAATTGTGTTATTTATAAAGGAAATTTTGCCCTCTATACTGAAGTAAAGGAAGAAGGAAATTCACTCTGAATGTGAACCTCATATGCAGAAAAGCCCTGAGGTCCAAGGTATGGCAGCCAAAGAGAAGAAAGGCTGGAGTGGATCCATAAAGAGCCCCCCAGGACTGTGGCCATAACTAGGACAAAACAAGTTCCAATAATTAGTCCAGTATCGTGATGCGAGCCCCGTAGAGTGTGTTGGAAGAAATGAAGGAATGACACAGACCGACTGAAGGGATGGCTAGGAGGAGCACCTCAGAATCACAGAAGAAAAAGCGGGGGGTGGAAAGCCAAGGCTGGCTCCCAGCAGTCTTGCCTCTGTGTCTGGCACCAATGACAGAAATAGAACACTCTGAAGACAGGGCCGGGACGAAAAGTTTGATTTCAGAAGTAGAAAATGAACACACTAAGATGCTGCAGTCAAAATGGCCATGAAAACTTAAGAGCCCTGGGGGATGAAAAGTCAATTATCTCCTTATGTAAAGCCGTGGTTCCGATCACACTGCGAGCAACTCTGCCTCTGGTGCTACACTCAAGAAAATGTCAGCAAAGGAAAAAGACAGAAGGGAAGCCCAGAGAGGAGCAAATCAGCCAAGCCGAGGGGGGAAAGGGGCTTTTGTATGGAACACATTGAGTCTGGTCTCCTTGGACCATAAATGCAAGAAAAAGAAAATATCAAAAATCAGAGCTGTCTCTTGAATCACAAAAACATTTATTTACAGTATATTTTTGGGTGAACACAATCAACCACTCCAAGGAACACTGAGGCCTTGAAAAATGAAAAACATTATTCAGACTGTTCTAACTGCAGCTGGAAAACAGAGGTGACACTCTCCCTCCCAGTATCTGAGCACCTCCCATGTGCCAAGCGCTGGGTGGGCACTGAAGACACAGGATCTACGACGGCTGTGACAGACCATTTCGTATGTCACTTTGACGAGCCCTAGAATCCAGTTTAGGGTTACCACCAGCCTAGATGCTGTTTTTTGTTTTATATTGGTTTTTTGTATGTTTTAAGATAGGATAAATATAAACCAGTAGATTTGAGGCAGTTTCCATTCACAATGAGGCCAGGCCTCATCCAATCAACAATCTCAGAAACCTGAGGTCCTTGAAGTGAACTTTCAGACTCAATACTGCAACAGCAGCAGTCCAGGCCACAGCCCAGAACCCACGCAGCAACTGCCAGACTCAGCAACTGCACCAGGCAGGATCCAGCCTAGCTGATCAGCTAATGACAGGCAATGACAGACACTGGCTACCCCAAAACAGAAGGCAAAAACAATTGTTGGAAGATATCTGATGTGCACTTCTATCCTCCATGCTCACATACACACATTTAATGTGCATGTGTGTACATGAACATACGTACACACTCTTATGAACACATATACACATCTCCACAAACATGCACACATATACTAATAAAATAGTCCTGTGCGTAAGTATACATTTGGGATATCTCCAGCTCCCAAGAAACCCTTCTTTTACTTAATTTGAGTCCAAAGTACAGGAACAGAAAGGTTCACAAAGGGTAAGTTGTAAAGCGCTGTCTTTAGCCACCAGTGAAAATACAGTGAGATACTTCTTGATCACATTAACAAGTTTTATTATTAGCTTGTAGTGTTTGATTTATTATAACAATAACAACTAGCTATTGTTGCTAATCTGCAATTGTTTCTCATTTATAAATTATGCTCTATCTTAGGTAATATGTATGCTTAAAACATATGTGGGGTTCAGCACAATGAGTGGCACTAAGCAGGCACTGGGAGCTTGAAATGCCCCTGACAAACAACAGGGGAATCCTTATGAAGATATTCCAGGGCTGGGGGCGTGGCTCATCTGGTAGAGTACCTGCCTAACATACAGGAAACCCTGGGTTCCAGGCCTAGCCCTGCAGAAAACGGATACAGTGGTGAGTGTCTAGAACCCTGGCACTAAGAAGGTAGAAGATGAAAAGTTCAAAGTCATTCTCAGCTATATAGCTAGTTTGAGGCCACCTTGGGCTGGCTTCATTAAGAGGAGGAGAAGAGGAAAGGGAGGAGGAGGAAGAGGAGGAGGAAGAAGAGAAAGAAGAATCAGCAATGAAACGACTAGAATTCATTGGGCGTGCCCTCAAGTTTACATTTTGAAGGCAACCTTGGCTGGCTAGTTTGCTGGAATCAGAGAAGAACAGACCCAGTGTGCATTACGGTCAACTGTATGGTGAAAAAATGGCATCAAGGGCTGTGGCTCATGCAACCAGAATGTCTACTGGTGGCAAACATCAGGATGAGGAAGTCTGGGTAGAAGACCATGAACCATGTCCTAGGTGTGGAGAAGTCTGAGGAACCTTTGAACATGTATGGAGAGACAGCACTAGTTAAGCTCTGGTGGCTTCTAAAGCCTGGCTGCATGCTCACAGACCCCCTGCTCCCTCTTCTTCCTCTCTACTGTTGGTTTGGCACACAGCAGAAAATGCCGGCAGAACCCAGATTTGCTCCTTGGCTCAAAATTCAAACTCGTCTCTGGTTTGCACAGCCCATCTGCAGCTCTGAAGGGGCTGACAAGCAGCAAGCGTGTGAGTCACCTGCAAAGAACCATCACTGACATCAAAGTCATGAAGGAAGAGATTACAGGGAGAGACTACAGAAAGACAGAATAACCCAGGAGGCCCACCCTTTCCTGTGAGGGACATAGCTATGAAACAGACAGAACACCCTCAGAAAACTACAGTATCACACGACCGACAACGCCCTGTGCTATGGAATTGTGAACAAAGAAGGATGTAAGGGTACAGGCTGCATTCAGCAGTATGCCGGCTGGTGCCTCTTCTACTTTGCTGAGCTTGGGGAAAGTGGTACAGATGCAGCCATAAGGCTGGGAGCCAGTCAGGGCAGGATAGACAGTGAATGTGAAGCAAAGAAATGGAAACAGTGAATCCAGACAAGTCTTCCAAAGTTTGGCTATAATGGGGGAGGAAACAAAATGCAAGCAGCAGAAGGTTGAGAGCTTATGTCAGTACTCTAGGAAAGACCACAGTTTCAAAGTTAGTTGGATCAAGTTATTTGAAAGATGAGTTGGTGGGAGAGGGATACTTGTATAAGGTTCAAGAAGAGCAGGCACGGGAGGGCAGAAGAGAGAAAGAAGATGCCTCCCCTGTCAGAACAGGTCATGGGGTGGCTTTAGCTCTCAGACCTTTTGGCTTTCCCCCCGAAGGGCAAGGTAAACTCATCAGTGTCACTGTTTGCTGAAGGAGGGTGTTGGGAGGGAATTAATTGTATCACGTCACAGAACTTTGGGGGCTATGACAGTATTAACTGTCAGCTTTACAAGAATCTGCATCACCTGGGAGATGGGCCTCTGAGCACATCTACCACTTCTAGATATATATGCAAAGGAATCGAAGTCAGCAGGACACAGTTTTGTGCACCTCCATGCTCGCTCCGGCACCACTCATGACAGATGAAGGACCAGAGAAAGCACGCTATGCTTATAAAGGAGAGGTTTCAAAATCTACGAAACAAGAACAAACATTGGAGGACAGTACATAAAGCAGCCCAGCGGAACCATCACTGCATTGGGCAATGGTTCCTCTCCCGGGCTCTGCACACACTGCCTCACTGCCCCACAACCCATGTCTATTAGATGGCTCCACCCTGGTTTTTTACAAATGGCTTATATTCTACGTGGGTTTCTTTCCTTGAATAATTACCAGTAATGGTTTATTAAACAGCACAGCCCTACAGACCTCCATAGACCTCTTGGTACGGAGCTCCCTAAGTACTAGTTTTGACCCAGGTAGACAGCAGCGACAGAGCCACACTTTCCTATCCCAAGGACAGTCAGTGATGGAGTACCTCAAACTGACTGGTGGATTGTCGCCAAATCCAGGCATCACCTGGTTGTGTATATTCTATACATAAAAATTATTTTTTATATTGAAAAGAACTTTTTCTATTTTCTATTAAAATAATATTTTGTAATATGTACAGATTAAAAATGAAATGCAAATACGAATGTTTAATTAGCTGTGCTGTGTTACATTAATGCTGTCCTTTCTTCAGTGTCTGTGATTTGTTTACACTACACCAGCAAAGCCGAGTATTATTACTCAAAAGCTAAAAGATTCACTATCTAACTTTGTACCCATATGTCTTATGGTACACTAAAATAAACACCATGACCAACAACACGGAAAGAAATGAGTTTACTTCAGGTTACAGATGAGAGTGCATCACAAGCAGAAGTCAGGGCAGGAACTGGGACAGAGACCACGCTTCCACCGTACTCTGCTTATTGACTTGTTCCTCGTGGCCTGCTCAACCTCCATTCTTATATAACCCAGGATCACCTGCCTAGGAATGGCACCACTGCCCTCTTTCACCCTACCCCACCCCTGTGGGTGACCCCTTCCAGATCAATCATGAAAGACTTGCTTATAGGCAATCTATTGGAGGCATTTTCTTAATTTAGGTTCCCTTTCCCAAATGACATTAGCTTACATCAAGTTGACAAAAACAATTATAAAAAAACCACATAAACAAATAACAACAAACCAACAACCTAGGGCATCACAATTTGTTCCATTATTGTAGTCACCTTTGACCAAACTGAAGGGCAGATTTTCAATACTGGTGCCCCAGCAAAATACCAATCAATTCAAATTGTCAGCCACAGTGAAATCCTAGAGCCATCCCAGCACCAGGACCACAGGACTTTATTGCTAGTACAGTTTATGAATCTTCTAGCATTGTCAAAATGATCCTAGATGATGTCAGAAACAAAAAGAAAAAAAGGTAAAGGAAAGGGGGGAGGAAAGAGGGAAGGAAAGAGAGAGGGGAGGGGAGGGGAAGGGAGGGAAGGGGGAAGGAAAGGGAAGGGAGGGGAAAGAGAAAATTAGCTGCCTTTATCTTTCACCACAACCTAAACTTCTAACACATGGCTGAGGTGTTTGGTCTGGTTTGCTTTTTTCATATGCAGCACTGGAAAAGTGAAAGCCAAAGGCTTTATACTACTCAGAGAATAAAGAAAAAATAAGATAAACATTCCACTTCTTATGACTCTTCCATTTTTTTAGTTAGTGTTTGAGGATCAAAGCTCTGTCAGATAGCCAGTGTGATGGCCCTGTGTGGTTGAGGTTCTGGGAAAGCTACTGGGCCTATCTTCATACACCACGGAGAACGGAACAGTCTAACTGTGCCTATTTTATAATGCAATGGATTTCATTTTCATTAGGGATATAAAGGCTGACGTGTGAGTGTGTGTCTACGAAGATCACTCAACAAACACTGACAATGCTTTCTGTAAACAACCTTTTGATGACTTTGTGAACAAAGCCCAAACATGTAAAACAATCTAGTTTTACATGAATACTGACCTCCATCATTGATATTCTGGTAAAGGGAGACATCAAAGTCCTTACTGATCAGCATACTCCCACGACTGTGTCTTCCTCCTTGTCAACTTGCACAGTTCTCTTGTTGATTTAAGTCCAATTCAGCAAAATATCCCTTCTGCATGATGACTCCTAAATTGTATATATGTTCCTCAAGGACAGAATTCATTTTACTCATATATATATATACACACACACATACACATATATGAGTATATGTTTATGTGTGTGTGTGTGTGTATGTGTAATGCCAAGCAGTGGCTTGACCAGAGTTTACCTAATCCATTTCCCAGGTTATAACCTTGAAGTAAACCTAAACCATAATTCACATAAACATGTAAGTAAATTCTCCACCTACCACAGGAGTGATCTTTTTCAATTTCAGTTGACATCTCAAAAATCATATTATGATAAGTTAAATAGTTACAAAAGAAAGCTTAAAGTTTTTTTTTTCTTTTTTAGTCCAACAGTCATCCCTTTCAGGCTGTACATATTTTTGTTTGTCTCGCTTTTGGGACTTCCTATGACCTCCAACACAAGAGAAAACAGAGGTGAAAGAGAACATGTCGACCCTTTACATTCCTAAGGGAAAATGGGTGTAGTAAGACCCTCAACAATGGCAGCTCTGGGTGCATGAAAGACTCTTTATCATAATCCTTAATACGTCCAGTTTGGTGTTTTATCATGAGTAGATTTTGAACTTTATGAGATGTGTTTCCCATACAAGTTGAGAGGAGCGTACGATGTTTCCTCCTCAGTTAATTGATTGTGGAAAAGCACATTAATTCTCTTGTGAATGTTAGACCAAGCCCACATTCCCAGAGTAAGCGCCCTTTGGTTATGGTGTTATTCTTTGATATAGTGCTCCACTGGATTGGCTGTTCTTAAGAATGACTGTGTCCACACCCTTGTAGCTATGGCCTATACTTTTCTTGTAAGGTCTTTGTCTCCCTTATCGGCAGAGTCGATACAGGCTTCAAGATGCCATGGGAAGTATCCTGCTTCCTGATTCTTGTAGAATGGATGTTATTTCTTTAAATGCTTGGCAGACTTTGCCAGGAAAACTGTCTAGATCTGGGGGATTTCCCCCATTTTTTCACGGAAACAAGACTATTCAAGGTTTCATACCCTCTATGGTGACTTTTGGTAATTTGTGTTTCCACAAACTGTGATATTTTACCTAGCTTGTCAAATTTATATGAAGAGTGGTTTACAGTACCTTTAAAAGTCCTTATGTTGCTCACTAAATGTAGTGACAGCCCTCTTGGGTTGACATCGTCTGTGTCTTCTCTCTTCCCACAGTAGGTCTGGCCAGATAACATGCATTATTGCCTCAGAACATCAGCGACTAGTTTTGTGTTTGTTTTTTTCCCCCCTCCCACTATTTTTTCTGGGTTCTATTCCACAGATTCTCTCATCTCTAGAATGTGTTTCTTTTGCTTGATTGCAACTTATTTCATAATTTTTATATTTTTAAGATAAAAAGTGAGATTACTAATTTTGTATAAAAACACCAAATGCTATGAAGCTCCAAGTTTGTGATACACCTTGCAAGCTTTGAATCTTTATTTCAAAATGAATTTTGCATGTCCTCTGAAATGTCCTGTTCGATCTGTGGATTAAGTCTAAGTATGCATACCGTGTAACACTTGCAGCTTCTTCATCAGTTCTTTATTGATTTCGACCTGAATTCCACTGTGGCCAAAGAACCTACTTTGTATGAGTTCAAGTTTTACAGTTTGCTATGATTTTAACTGAAAACATGATCAACTTCAGATGGTTCAGGAACACGAGGGAACTTTGCCACTTATTGTGGGAGACTTTCTCAATGTCAATGGGACCCAGTTCCCTCACAGTACATATCAGTTCTTCTATGGCCTTCTTGAATTTCTCTGTGGTGAGAATTCTGCAGTAACTGAAAGGGGTGCTGAAGTTGGCACCTCTGTGATTGCTCTGCTTCTCCTCCAGCTCCCTCCCAGCTCATATCTCAAAAGTCTGAGGGACTATCACGCCACCCTGGTGAAGGGACCCTGCCATTCTGTAATGCCTCCTGTTATCCTGTGTTGATCACTGGTTCTATCTGGTGCGTCTCATCCTATTAAGCCACTCTGTCTTTCAACTGTGCCAACTTGCTGAACTTTTAGTAACTCTAATTGTTGGCGGCAGAGATGACTGGACTTGCAATGTCGAAAACCGTATCTGAAAATAACGATAGTCTAGAGTTTCATGTTCAAGGACTGTTTTTGGTGTACTCCCTGAATGACAGGGATAGATATGCAGCATTCCTATCCCAATATAATCCCTTACCACACCCTGCTCAAATTAACTGCTGCCTCTGAGAAGCATAAAGCACTATCATTAGAGAGCTGTGTGGTTACTTTCAAAAGTTCCTGAGGAAGGCCATCTTCACTGTTAGAGCTTTACGAGTAAGAGAAGGAAAGGAAGAAATGAGGAAAATCATTCCTAGAACCCAAATATGCTAAATTCCTAGGCTCGATGACATCAGCCTTCTACTTGACATTCTCTCAGCTGACTTCCTTCCTCCCAGGCTTCCCTTCTCAGCCAGACTACATTCTAAATGAATTATGTCTATAATCGTCCCCATGTCAGTCCATGCCCAGAGTCTCCGACATGGGGCTGTCTGTCAGCCCCAGAGCACCCACTTTCTCCACAGAGTCCATCTGCTGCACAAACGTCTATCCACCTCTTTGAATGTTGCTCCCTTCCTATGGACTGCTTATGTCCTTACCTAATTGAACTGCTCTTAAGGGCTCATTTTTATATTTCTTGTCCTCTATAAAGTCTCCCAAATAAGAAAGAAAGAGGAGGCAGAAAGGGAAGAGGAGGAAGAGGAAGAGGAAAGGGAGGAGAAAAGCAGGGGGAAGAGGAGGAAGAGGAAAAAGAAGAAGAGGAGGAGGAGGAAAAGAAAAGCTTTTTCAAGTATTAGCTTCATTTACCCAAGGCCAGTTTAGGACCTGGATCTAACTACTAGTCTGCCATTTATATGTTTAAATTGAAGCCTTTATTAAAACAACAACAACAACAACAAAAAAAAAAACCACACCTTTTCTTGACTAGCCCAGGGGCTCTACTTACATTACAGTTTACCCAGTCCTATGACATTTAGTGATGAGAACACACTCTGGAAAATTCGTCCTTGGGTATATTTTTGTGCTCATACAAACCCATGGGATGTGCTGATAAAAGTGCAGGTGGCTGAAAGGCTTTGACGATATTCGGTGATAAAATCAGGGGTTATCATCATACATCCAAATGTCTTATTTATTGGGATGTCACTCTGTGGCATGTGACGGTATGCCTGCTCTGGGGTCCCCCTGATCACTGCAGGCTGTGCCTCAGATCCTTCTTGTCCTTTAGTCACACCTCTTTCTGTGCCACAATGTCTTGTTCACTATTCCAGCCTCTTCTACTCACCCCAGCACTAAGACCATTTCAGTATTTCTATTTCGCCCAGTACAGAACACAGTAAGTATTCACTGCCTGGGGGCGGGGAGGGGGTGGGGCTGCTTATTTCCCTTAGTGACTGAGGATAAGGAGAGCATGTTTTTGCAAAGAAATGCAAAAGGCACCTAAGTGTAACTCTGCACACCATAACCACACACAGCATAACCAATGGGGAACCTCCTCCGCACCACTCCTCCATTGCAGTCTATGGAATCCCAGGAGTCAGAGAGAATCAGGGAAGGTAGGAAAGGGATCTTTTTACAAGTCAGAAAAACAACCAGCATCAGGCTCTTCTGCCCTCACCTCTCTGGAAAGCCAAGAGTGATGCACAAAAAAGACAGGCAGAAGCAGCTCCTCAGGATATTGACACAGGGCTTCCAAAGCAGGAGGGAAGGGCACCAGGTGTGGGGAAGTCAGGTGGTTTCCTCACAGCATCCTCACCCTGACAGTTAATGCTTTTAGAAGCTCTACCAGTCTAAAATACAAGGCACATATTTTTAAATTAAAAGGGAGAACATACGGAGAATAACCCAAAGCAAAGGGAGAGCTGGATTAAACAGGAGGAGACAGAGCTGAGGCAGATCCTCAGGGGAGGACTGTGGGTACAATGACAAGAAGGGATGCCATAAGACTCTACAAGAGCCTGTCTAGAGGGACACACACTTCAGCCTTGTTGCTGATGAAGGAAGCTCAGCAAACGTAAAGTGGATGAAGACTTTACACCCCTGGTGTACAGAGATGCAGTGCTGACTCTCGCCATCACTGTCATTAAACACAGGACAGATACAACTCAAGGGAAGGGAGATTTACATGACATTTCAGAGGCTTTGGTTCCTCACGATGGGGAGGGTACAGCACAGTGGAGTGAGCAGTTCCCGTCACAGCTACCAGGGAGCAGCAAAGAGTACAGAGCAGGGGAAAGCCCCAAGGACTCATCCCCAGAGACCCCCTTCCTCTAGCTACCCCATTGCCTGCTCCTCAACACTTAACAGTATACCACCACGTTAGAAACTTGCCACTTCTCAACACTACCACCGTGTTAGAATCTGTCAAAATCTTGAGGCCATAGCCCTCAGAATCCAACCACTTCTCAGAAGCTGCCAACAAGTACTCAATGCAAGAAGCTCTGAGAGACATTCATATTCCAACTATAATACCCGAAGGGAGAAGGAAGCAACTGTTCTTACAAATATGGGGGCCAATTCCCAATATCTGAAGCCAAAGCATGAGATCAACACAGCAGGGAGCCTCAAGGAGAGTCAGCTATAACTTTCTGTGTCACTCTGAGGCTGGCTTGTTCACAGTCAGTCAGTTGTTGTCAACTTGACACAGCCCTAGACGCACTTGGGAAGAGGAGACTCTCAGTTGAGAAACTGCCTCCATCAGATTGGCCATGTCTGTGGGGCATTTTCCTAACTGCTGATTGATGAGGGAGGGGACAGTCCACTTATGGACAGAGCCTTTGAAAAGCAGATTGGCCGGGGCTGTTTTGGAAAGATAGCTGAGCGAGCCAATAAGCAGTGTTCTTCCATGGTGCCTGCCTCAGTGCCTGCCTACAGGTTCCTACTTGAGCTCCTGCCTTGGCTTCCCTCAATGACAGATGGCAGCTTGTAAGCCAAAGAAGCCCTTTCCTCCCCCAAGTTGGTTTTGGCCAGCCTTTTATCATAGCAACAGGGGGCAAACTAGAATACTCACCCATGAGTCTTGGCAGTAAATGCAAAGTCTTCGTATGCCTATGCGTTGGTGTGTGCTGAGCCAATAACAAGGGTACATGGCTCCCAGGCAGACAGCAATCTCATAACAAGTGGCATGGATGGACAGACTGGTGCAGGGCAGCTCCAGGGAAACCTAGCTATTGCAGCCAACACTGACAGGTAAGAAGTGCAGGGAAACCAGGGACCCCGTCACCAAGAGCCCTGTCCTGCCTGCATCTGGCCAACAGCTGTGTAATGAGTTCACTGACAAAACAAAACAAACAAAAACCAGCACTCTGGGTAAGGAGGAATTGTTCCAAAACCTAGCATGTGACTTTCCAGGTGTACGGCTCGAGTTAAGAAAAACAAGGTATTTCAAAATGCCAAAAGGCCATACATAATGCTACCCTCTCTGTTGTTGTTCTTTTGTTTTGTTTTGCTTTGCTTTATTTACTTTGTTTAAGAGAGTTAACAGGCCATGCATGTAGTAAAAAATGGAGACTCCCTTTCCTGTTCCCAGTTATCCAAGGCCCTGTGAACAGTCTTCCTATTCCATTAGAGATGATCCATGTGCATTTACAAATGTGTTAACTACTCATGTTTAGAAAGCCATTTGCTCCAATGTGCTTTTTACAGAAACCGGGTCAGATACAACATTCAATGCCCTGCATGTTACACTCCCATTCGTCAGCCTGTTGCTGAGATAACTGCCAATTAATGCATTTAGATCTGGTTCTGATAGCACGCTACCAAGTCTCAGTCTACTTTAGAAGTTAAGGAAGAAATTCTACATGCATCCAGCTCTATATCTCAGGGTTGTGTGTCTCCTTTGTACACTTTGCTAAAGTACACCTACATTTTCACTTATAGTTTGTCATCATTATCTGTCAAGATCCTGTGCTCTCTTCAAAGCCCAGCCTCAATAGCCTTCTGTTCCCCAACTGATTGATTTTAAAAAGAAGTAATGATGGTTTCATTCTCCCACACAATCTAATATTTCAGGCTACCATTTGGCATCATCAAAACACAAAAACCACCCTCAAATATTTGCAGTGTGTTTAAGGCTCCATGGTCCCCACTGGAACACAGGTCCCTGAGGACCTGTCTGGGTTATCCTTCCAGACATGACCATCAGACCTTCCACAAAACAGGCAGAGCAGATATTTCCTGCTAATGTGTCCTACCTCAAGAGGAAGCTGTTCAGTGCAAGAGTGCAAAGGCTCTCCCTGGCCTCTCCCCTCCACGCTGGGGACAACTTGAACTTACCCCAGTTCTTGGAGTTAGCATGGAACACATGAGGTAGTCATGAAAAATGCACCACGATGCAAAGTCCCTCTGCTCAGTCCTTTAGTGCCCATCTGTGCATGCAGAGAGATGCTAAGAGTACTTCTCACCAAGCATTCTGCATGTTATTCCCAGGATCTGCCTTCCAGGGACCCAAGTTGTGGCAATGGATTACGGATACACCGTTTAACAGCATCTTCAACTTCATGAACAGGTATGCCTTCCACTGTCCCTAGGTCCCTGTGATTGGGCTATGCAATGGCATAGGATTAATCAACATTTGAGAACCATGCTTAAAACAAATTATCTCTAACAACTCTAAAGATATGGCAGACTGTCTTCCATCGCAGAACATTTTTACCTCCTATGAAGGCATGGTTAGCTACATATTTAGCATGGGAAACTGCAATTAAGAAATGCATTCTCTGGTTTGGTTTTCCCCAAGGGAGGCAAAAGCAAAAGGATTTCCATGAGGCAAGGTCACGATAGTCTGTAAGGCAAGCTCCAAGCCAGCCAGCCAGCCAGCCAAGCCCATACAGTAAGACCCTGTCTCAAACAATTATCATAGATGGATGGATGAATAGATAGACAGACAGACAGACAGATAGATATGATTTTTTTAAATCCACCTTTGCAGGGATGGAGAGAAAGCTCAGAGGGTAAGAACACACGTTGCTCTAGCAGAGGGCCCAGTTCCATTCCCAGTACCTAAATGGTGGCTCACAACCACCTGTAACCCTAGTTCCAAAGGCTCCAAAAGGCACGTATGTGGTTAACGTTCATGCATATAAGCAAAACATCCATACAAACAAAGTAAGACAAAGAAATCTGAAAAAAACTCATAATAAAAATTATCTACCTCTGAGTCCTTTCAGAACAACCCACACAGCCTCATCAGCACATTCGTGAAAAGGGCCAGCAAAGCACCTTGGGTGACTTGGATAGTTAAGCCTCTAGCTACGCAAGCACACACAGCTTCCAGCCTGGTGAGGAAGTAAAGCAACTAGAAATCAAAACGGAATGGGACCCATCACGAAACAGAATGAGCTGAGTACTGTGATGTATAAAAGCAGCAATGGGAGAGACTGGATGAGCTGAACTCTGAGAACGAGTGTGACCAACTGGTTTTGAGCCCTTACCAATTCTATACTGTGGACAGTGCTGTGGGTGCAAAGACTCACATAAGACATGGATGGATGCAGAACCATCCGTGTGAGCCAGTGTTCTGGAACGGAAGGAAGTGCTCTGAGAAAAAAAGACGCAGAGCTAGGTCGAAGTTGTTACCACCAACTTGGCTTGCCTTGGCTGAGTTCTCCTAGGACACAGTCCAAAAATCACTGGGTTAAACCAAGCCACAGGTAGAAGGCTGGCACTGTACCAGAACGATCTTTCTTTCTTTTCTGTTTCTTTGTTATTCTTTGGTTTGGTGGTCTTCATTTCCTGAGACTGGGTCTCACTCTTCAGTGCTGGCTAACCTAGAACCCCCTAAAACTCACTGTGATCCTCCTGCCTCTACTTTCTAAGTGCTGGGCTTACAGGCATGCACCCCCCCCCCCAGCTGCTTCTTTCTCTTTGCTTTTCTTCTGTCTGTGTGTGTGTGGGGGGGGGTGGCATGTACTTGTTAGTGTGAGCGTGCATACACACGTGTGTGCAGGCACCCATGGAGGCTCAAAGTCAGTGTCCGGAGTTCTCCACAGTTATTTTCTGGGACTGAGCCTCTCCCTGAGCCTGAAGCTCATCAGTTCAGCCAGACTGGCTAGCCAATGAGCTTCAAGGG
Source organism: Pachyuromys duprasi (assembly GCA_028658305.1). Taxonomy (NCBI): domain Eukaryota; kingdom Metazoa; phylum Chordata; class Mammalia; order Rodentia; family Muridae; genus Pachyuromys; species Pachyuromys duprasi. The sequence goes on from CM053757.1 coordinate 50,614,426, forward strand.
TTCTCATGCCTCCATCCCACCCCCACTCAGTGCTGGGACTACAGGAGCACACTGCCACTCTGCTTGGGGAGGGGAGTTCATTTTGGTTTGGTTAGTTGCTTGGTTGCTTGGTTGTTGTCACTGTCTTTAACACGGTAGCCAAACTCAGGCCCTTGCAGAACAGGCACTTCACCGACCAATCCACCACCTCTGCCCCTGGTCTTCATTTCTAACAAGCTCTGATCTCACTAAGGCACTCATCTCTCCACCACAGCCTCCTGACTCAGAGGAAAGGCCCTCTCTCCGATTCTGAAGGGCTCCTGATGGATCTGTGCCTACCTTCCCTGACAGTCAGAAGAAGGTCAAGGGCACAGGCTTGAGCCCCACCAATCTACCACATTCCCTCTCTCCTGTACATGTCGAAGGTCAAGCGTAAATTTGTGAAATACATTGGCTTAGACTAGATGAAAGGACTTTGAGCTCGTGAGCAAAACCTTGAATGCTTTCTCCCTGTCTCTGTGAATTATGAATATGGAGTAAAAGCCTTTGCTTTGCAAGCAGCCTCAGTTTTCATTAAAGTTTTTGTTAGCATATAAGGGTTTCACTGTGGCATTTTCACACATTGATATCATTGTCTTTTCTTTATATTTACCTACACACAGTACCCTCCCGTACCCTTCACATCCAAGTATCCCCACTGACTTCATGTCGTACACATTCTACTACCCTCTCTTATCTCCTCCCCACCCATTATCTTCCTCCCCTATCTATCTACTTTTGTGTCATACACACACACACACATACATGTATATATCAGAAAGCAAAGTAAATACAGATTTGGCATATGAGAGGAAGCAAGATATTTGTGTTTGAGTCTGGCAAAACATGATGAATGACATTATCAGGACCCAGACTTGTAAGCCCTAATCTGCACAAGAATACACAGCCCCACAAGGAACCACAGTGTTCTTGAACATGACCACTTCTAGTGACATCCACTCTGTGACAGAAGCCTCATCCTTCTTCTTTACAGAAACAGTTGTATTTTAACCATGAAAAAAGGCCAAGAAGGCCAAGATATCGACGAAGACAAAGCAAAGAAAACAATGGAAGCCAACAGGAGCCACCAATCACAAGGTACCTGAACTTGGCCTACCAGTCATGTTCTGTCATCTGGAATGGCATGCCTTTACAGCTATTTGTACATTATGCAAGCATGACATGGGCTGGAACACCACAGGTTCCCGATGAATATTATGGTTTTCAATCAATTAAAATAAACTTTTACAAAAAAAAAGAAAAGAAAGGGTTTCCGTTTTTGTTTAACTGTGAAAACTACAATGAATAATGGTGGTCATTACTAAAACCAATAACCTTCCTAGAGATACACATAGCCAGGCTGTTTGTAGAACCTGTCAGCCCCTTAAGTAAAAACTACGGATTGCCAATCTCTATCTTAGTTTGCTTCCTGTTGCTGTAATAAAATACCAGGGCAAAAAGCAAACTGGGGAGGAAAGGATGTATTCGAACTCACAGCTGTCAGGTCATACTCCATCATGTGCGAAGTTGGGACAAGAGCTGAAGCAGAAGCCATGGAGGAATGCTGCTTCCTGGCTTGTTTTCCATGGCTCGCTCAGCCTGTTTTCTTATACAAGCCCAGCAGCGGCCCTGCTCACAGTGGACTGGGCCCTCCCACACCACCCATGAGGCAAGAAAATGCCCCAGAGATCTGCCTATAGGACAATCTGATGAGGAAGTGGCTCATTTGAAGGGCCCTCTTCCCAAGTGACCCTAGATTGTATCAAGATAAGAAAAGAAAACAAACAAACAAACAACCCTAACCAGGAAGGACAATTTCTAAGATAAATTAGTGGTACATAGAATTTCCTCCAGTCCCCAAAGGAAAACTTAATCCAGAAGAAATGCTATATTCTTCCATACCTGTGTCCAAGAGGGCAGTATAAAGTCAGAAGAATCGCTTCAAGGAAAGGTTAGATGCAAGGTCTGGATCACTGTGATCACCCAGACTATAGACAGGGACTATGGATAGGACACAAAGTGAAGAGGCAGAGAGAAGCTGAGGGGGTGGCGTAACTGCATACTCCCAGCACGCCACAGGCTGAAGCGGGAGAGCCTCAGGTTCAAATCTAGCCTGGGCTACACACAAGACCTTCTCTCTTCTCTCAAAAGAAAAAGAAAAATTACTTCAGGGATAGATGCACAGAAATTAGCCAGGAATGTAGAAGTGAAAGATAACTTCTCTGAAAGCCAGGAAACCCTGGCAAGCTGCTCAAGGTGGGTGGAGTCCAGCCTCACTGACTAGAGAACTCAGTCAGCATCTGGGCTAGCTGAATCAGGTGTCATTCCTTCCAACAGTTCGACCCAAGCTTGACAAGTTAAACTCTGATCTGTGCAGCTTCTGAGTAGCCCAATGACAGCACATAATGGAAAGCCCCGGTCTCTGTTGCCCTCCTTGTGACCAGGCTCCCAGGAGATATTCCCATGAGGCTCTGTGCAAATTTTCCCTTGATTTAGGGAGCAGCCCCCACCCAAACAGACCAGAATCTGCTGCTCTAACCAGAGAAGTCTAGCAGCCATGGAGAAGCTCTGGTCCTGGGCTGTCTGAGGCAGACCACATTCCAAAACGCTGTCTTTAAAACTGGAGGCAATCAGTGCTGGAGAGGTGACGAGCGGTTAAGAGCAGAGGACTGGAGTTCTTTTCTCAGCAGCTCACAACTACCTGTAACTCCAGCTCTGGGTACATCCAATCCTCTGGGTTCCTAAGGCATGCTCACGCCCTCTCTCTCACACTTAAAAATCTAAAAGTTAAAAGCCCTGACAGTAATAGAACACAGGAACTAATTCCTCTGCCATTCTCCACAATAGAACTGACGGATAATAACCTCAACAAAGCTACAGAGTCCGAAGTGTTTCGGCATGAAGTCATGATCAACCTAGGGAGAGTTTGGTCTCCTTATGCAGAGCAGTAGCATCAAAACATCACACTAAAAATCTATATCACCCTCATATCAGGTTAAAAGATATGGGTACTTCAAGTAAAGATGCTAATTGCCCTGATTTAAACATTATACATTCTGTAATTATCAATGTCCCTCATAAATACACATAATTCAATAGCATTTTTTTTTAATAAAGAGAGCAGCAGTTCAGCAAGATGGCTCAGGGGATAAGGGCACGGTTACCACATACACCTGACTATCTGTGTTCCCTCCCCGGGGCCCACACCATAGAGAACCAGTAGTTATAAACTGCCCTGACTGCCACACATTCGTTATGCATATGCATGGCCCCCAATACAATATACAAATATAACGTTTTCTAGAAAGTTAAAAAGGATAAAGAAAGAAATAAAAATTATCGACAAATCCTCAAATTAATCTATTAATTGTTAATCTATTAATTAATCAATAATTGATCTAAAAGTCCAGGGCCATATCACTTCCCAATAGTAGGCTAGTCTATGCTACAAAAAGAGGTCTGCTATTGTGTCCAGAGCACTAAAGATGAGCTGCCTCCCATGTTTGAAAACCAGGGCTCAAAAGAACTGCAAACATGTTGTATTCAGATCCAAAAAGGCCCTTAAAGATAAAATATTATTGTAAGAAACAATAACGACATTTGCTCCTGTTGAGTCCTGGGACGGCTTTCTTCTTTGTTGTTTGTTTCTTAATGAAATGTGCGTTTATTTGAAAGAATCCAGATGTATAAGCAGCAGAAGTCCTGGTCCAGCAGGCTTATCCTCCCTCTCTCCAGAATTCCTTTCTGTCTTTCCTATGTAGTGTGTTTTAGTGTTGGCCGTCACCTCTGGGTGCACTTCTGGCTCCTGTTTCTCATCCTACATTCTTGTCTGCATTCTCACATTTTCTCAATGTTAGGAAAATACAAAAATAGTTGCAACTATGTCAACACTGAAACTGCTTCCTGACTCTGCTGATGTCAGGCATGCTCTCTGTTTCCCTACTGCAGTCAGGAAAGCACCTCAGCGAGAGCCCGTGCTCCCAGTGGCTTCCCTCACCCAGTGTGCAAGCAGCCATCACAGCTTGCTGCCCTGCCCTGGACCTGCTGGACAAAGTGGAGCAGTGAAGAGAGAGAGGTCTGTCAAGTAAATGCACATGTTTGGGGTACACTTAATTGACAGTGCTTACATTCACAGTGGGAACGCACACACTGATGATTTGGGTGGGAGAGAGCACAACAGTGAGGGTCGCTGTGAGACAGACTGATGTCCCGATGATGGGGGTGGGGGACACAGTGAGGGTCGCTGTGAGACAGACTGATGTCCCGATGATGGGGGTAGGGGACACAGTGAGGGTCGCTGTGAGGCCAGAGGCCAGTCCACTTGACTTGACCCTTTTGCACAGTTGTCAGGTGGCTGTTTGGGATCCTGTGCTGGGGAAGAAGCTGCAAGGCTTTTGTAGACACACAGGCTGCCTTCCCAACAGAAGGCAAAGAACCTTCAAAGGGCACGTTTTTGCTCTTTCTGCTGATGCTACAGAAAAACACACACACACACACACAGAAGAATATCCTATTGATAAAAATTTCACTTATGCTCTTTGTGGTTAAAGCTTACATACAGGATACTCCATTAACTTAAAGGGAATGAGACAGTTTTATTTTTATTTAAGTCAAGAGCAGTTAATTAGTGTTTCTAAAAGCACCTTCTATAAGAACTTGGGAACCTGTGGTTGCAAAGAAATGGTACCAGGGAGAGATGAGGAGGTCTCAAGTCTGGCCCTGCTGTTTCCTACCTCCATTTCCGCATCTGCAAAATGGGTTTATAAACACGGCTTAACTCATGGAATCTGCGATGCAAACAGTCCTCACAAAGCATATAACCAAGGCTCCTGCCAGGGGTACTGCAGGCTGCTTCCTTGACTCTCCTTTCATGCCTGCAGCAGGGCTGTACTCAGAGCAAAGTATGTCCAAACATTTGCTTTGGCCAACGAAATGGCAGAAGTAGCACATGTCACTTCCAAAAGAAACACTGGGAGCCAGGGCGTGACACGCCACAGTCTTGCATCCTACTCTTCCACCTCAGAGGCACAGGTACCAAATGGGTGGTGACTGCCATTACTGATGCTACAAATCATGTTCTTGGCTAAACACACAGACAATGGGCTTGACGTGAGCCGAAGACAAATGGCCATCAATTTCAAAGTCTCGGAACACAGGTGAGAGGCCCTGGTGTCATACTCTGCATCAAAGAGACTCTCAGCACAGCAAGGAATCCTGTAATAACTGTAATTTATTGAGTGATTATTACAATCGGGAGTTATGCTAAGGATATTATACTTACTATCTTATTTAACCCCAGCAATAATCCCATAAAGTGTCATGTCACTATGGCAGGAAGAGAATTTCTGTTTCCTTCATTATTATTCTCCCCACTGCAGGAAGGGTTTGTTAAAACTAATTTGGAAGCTGGGCATGGTAGGAAATTCCTGTAGCTAAAGCACAGAGGCCATGAGTAGCAGCAAAGGATTGTTTTCCGGAGGCTGGCTCCTGGGGTGGAGCTGACCAGCTCTGGTGAAGGGCTAGGAGGATCTCTGAAGCATGTTCTGAGGAGGCAATGCAAGAAGAATGGGAGACATGTGCAGAAAGAATGAAAGCCCTGGTGATTCTACAGGGAGGAGGTGGTGTGGGGCCAGCCACATCCAGGGAAACTTGATGACTAGCTCCAGCCAATGATTTGGTAAGCAGGGCAGCCTTCGTGAATTCTAAGTCGAAGATCGAAGAGCCAGAATGCCAGCAAATGCCATCTCACTATTCCTCTTCACCTTCAGCAGTACTGAAGAGCAATGGAGGGAGTCAGGTTGGATTCCCAGACTCGTCACAGAGAAGCATGGACCTTGGGGATGCTCTCCTCCATCTCAGCCCATTTTTCATGAGCCCAAAACGATACACAGTGACATTATGTCACTAGAGTGATCCCACAGCAGCATCTGACCTATCCTCACATACAACATGGCAAATTGAATACTCAGAGCAGCACAAAACAAACCCAATGAACTCACGAGAGAGTTCAAGTGTGAGCAACCTAGACCTAAAAGCTGGTCTAAAGGTGGAGAGACAGGGACAAAGCTAGTCAGGGGAGAAAAGAGAGAAATTCACATCAAACAGCACTGGAAGTCCAATTCATATGCAGAGTCTATTAAACTTGTTTTAAATATCAAAATCATGATAAAGTGAATCTTTTTTTAAAAAAATGTGTTACTCAAAGTGATTGGAAAACATGACTGGTCCAACAGCCACTGAAGAAAATGGAAAAAAAAAAAAGCCATATCCAAAGAGTGTCCTTGGGAAACTTTACAAGCCGAGAATGGCAAGTCCTGGTCTCACCACTCCTTAAAGAAGGGACCATTCATTTTTACCCTGTAACCAATGTGTGAGATATGGAACAAGGGGCCATACAGAAAGCATCCACAGACCACAGTCAGAACTTCTATGTGTATGTATATGTGTGTGTATATATATATGTGTGTGTGTGTGTGTATACATATATGTTATAATATACACATGGGTAGGAGTCTCTCGTTGATTAAATTTGATAATAACAAGTCAAATTTAGTTTCAGTATAAGGGAAAATCTTCAAGGGCTGGTGAGATGGCTCAGCAGGCCACCAAGCCTGACCACCTGAGTTTGATGCGTAGAACATACATGCTGAAAGTTGTCCTCTGACTTCCACACACATATGCACACATACACAAATGCACAAATGTACATTTAAGAAAAAAACACCTCTCAAACTAACCACCATGCACTTATATTAAAGTCAACAGCATAGGTGCCCATGCATTACCACAATATTATAGAGCTTTCCTGTGAGTGCTGGACAATGCAATTAGACAAGAAAATGAAGTAGGGGCAAACCCTACAGAAGACGACACACAGTTATTATTTGCAAAAGACACAACGATCTGCAGGAGAATCCTGTAACCCAACTTTTTAATCACTTAAAAGCATTGGTAAGAGAAAAGAAAAGGCAAAACAAATGAATCTAATCCCCAAAGTGTGTGTGTGTGTGTGTGTGTGTGTGTGTGTGTGATCAAGGTGGACCTAATCAGTAATTAACTGCAGGAGAGGATCAAGATAGGCTTAAATAAACAGATGCCACTACCTTGAGATGCATTCTCAGGACACCCAATGTTGCAAAGACAGCACTCTTGTCCATCTTAATACACATATTAAGAAAACGCAAAGGCAATAAACACCTTTCTTCCACAGGCAGCCATCTAGGTTGGACTGCAAGGGTCCTAGGCAAAGGCTCAGAGTTCTAGTGACTGGGCCATCGAACAGTGCTAACAGAACATATGGTACAAGGTTCAGCCTGGCTCTACTGCCCCCCCCAACACTGGGGGCTTCCCATAGGTATTAACCTACCACTGCTCACAGCTGAGCCCACCCCAACTTCCCATTGCAAGTGATAATGCAGGCCAAGAAAATAAGCCAGAAATCCTCAAGCATACAAGTGATCTTTCATTACTTGATAATGGTACTTCAATGTAATACATAGGAGTTACACTGACAATTCAATAACAGGTTAACTAACATAAAAACAAGAGGCTTGGGAAAGTGAAACATGACTTCTAAGATGTGGCACACACCAGAACGGATGGCTGACAGGCTGTATGGGAAAATCAAGGCATCCCACATACTGCTGACTGTGTCTATAATCTGGGTGTGAGGAAGGGTTCTGAACATAAGCAGAAACCATAAACTAACAAATCCCAAACTACAAATTTCAGATTTCCTCATGAAAAAGAACAAGAAGAAAAACCAACCAACCAACCAACCAACCAACCAAAGCCAAAATCTAAAGGAAATCAGGAACACACAAGCGAAATGTGTAGAGGAAGCAACTAAGCATGTACATATTTAGATATTAGAAATTACCTAAACATTGAGCAAAGTTGTGAACATGAATTTGGAAAGTGAGGGAAAAACAAAAAACAAATGCAGGCAATTCAGAAAAAGCAATAAATGTCCAGGAAAAAAGTTCAAGCGAACTAAAAGTCAAAGGTACGAAGGTTTCAACAACTAAAAATCATTGTATTAATTGCCGATAGAATTGGAGAGAGGGACAATTCTACCAAGGATGGAAAGCAATGTGTGTGTATTTGTGTTTGTATGCGTGTGTGTGAGAGAGAGACCAGTTAGCTACGGTGGACTGTTACATACCCTATAACATTACATTATTGATTATATGCACATATGTATTTACCGGTATGAGATCATATTCAAGAAACAATTGGAAGATGATTAAGAAGGTCACTATTCTCTTTTAGAATATACAACCATGTGCCCATGGTAATATCTGGATCAACAATAGACTGCAAACACAAGGGTGAGCCTACAGGATAGCATCAGCAGCTTGTTCAAGCACACTCCAGGAAGCTCATACAACTGAGGTATTAACTCACTAAGAAACTGAAGGTGCCTGCTAACAGACTGCATCTACATACTGACCATGGCTTCAGGGGGAGAATCACTAAACATCCCCCCCTTTTCCCATCATCCATAAGTTTATAATTTCTCTATGATAAATATTACTTATGCGACTAAAAATAACAGTTAAGAGTCTCAGCCTCTGCCTCTACTGATCGAGGGATGGAAGTAGACGCTGAGACCCATAGCCAAACTTTGGTCAGAGTGCAGGAAATTTTATGAAAGAAGGGGGAGATAGAAAGACCTAGAGGAGACAGGAGCTCCACAAGGAGAGCAACAGAGCCAGAATGAATGAATGAATGAATGAATGAATGAATGAATGAATGAATGAATGAATGAATGAATGAATGAATGAAATAATCTGAGCCCTGGGAGTCTTGCAGAAACTGTCCCCAACCAAGGACAATGCATGGACCTAGAACTCCTGCTCAGATGTAGCCTGTAGACTCAGTCTCCAAGTGGGGTCCCTGGTAAGGGGAGCAGGGTTTTTCTCTGGCATTAACTCAGTGGCAGGCTTTCTGATCACCTCCCCCTGGAGGGGTGCAGCCTTACTAGACCACAGAGGAAGACAATGCAACCAGTTCTGATGAGACCTGATAGACTAGGGTCAAACAGAAGGGGAGGAGGACCTCCCCTATCAGTGGACTAGGCGAGGGACATAGGGGCAGAAGAGGGAGGGACAGTGGGATTGGGAGGAGATGAGGGAGGGGGCCACAGCCTGAATACAACTTGAATAAACTGTAATAAATGATAATAATAATAATAAATGTTAAAAAATAATGCTTAAAATATAATTCAATTCTGTGGGAAAATAAACATTTATTCTAAAAATAATCTCTACAGTTAGAAAACGAAAGCGGCATCTGCTTCCTGGACAGAAAGGAAAGTTTCAAATTGCTAGACACCACAGTAGCTCCCCAAAGCAGCAAGGAGGTCCCTGAACCCAAGGCGAGCTGGATCCGCCCCTGTCTCTCCCCTGAACCTGCTCTCTCAGCTCTGCGAGCCTAAGCACTGAGCCAAAGCGTAATTTCACTATTTACCATCATCGTGGAAACAGCATTTGAAATAATCTGCTCTTGACTACTAATAAAAGGGATGATTACAGATCCTTCTAAAACAAATAACCACAAATTACTGTTTTATTCGCATGGCTACTAATTTACTTTTTTAAACAGCCACAAGAAAACAATGCTTCTTATCACTCATCACACATTATTAAAAATTACCAATCAGTGTTGATGAATTCCTCTGGTAAAGGAAAATGAGAGGGGAGATGATTAATTGCTATTCAAGTAAAAAATAAAGAAGAAGAGCTTTCTCAACAGTGACGTGCAGGTCTGGACTGAGAGAAACCCAGGCAGCCTCCTGCTGACTGGTGGATGAGGCAGGCCTGCAGAGAAAGGGCAGGGAGGACCAAGGGCAAAGGCCCTCCTCTTGGCCAGTCAACACAAAGCCAGGCTCCAGCAGGAGGTCCCACCTAGGCTCCCAGGCCTCCACTGAAGAACTCTAGGGGAGGGGCCCTACTCTGAAGAGCCCTGCTGCACTCCCAGAAAGTGGCTGCGGAAGCCTGCATTGGTCTGAGAAGTCCCAACTCACAGCCAGCAAAAAGGCCGGTGATGACTAATCTAGACTTGTTCTGACTTTCTCCTCTGCTCCTATTGATTGGCTGATGGCTTTCGGAGGCCTGCGGCAGGACAAGCAGCGGCTTTAGGGAAGGATCCTAGGTGGCTTTTGCAGGAGCAGAAACGCAGGCCAGGCCCAGAGCTCCTAGAGGCAGCCTCACAACAAGCTGGGGATCACTGGCTCATGCCCCTACGGCCTGCATGCACTCACCAGTGCAGACTGGGCTGCGGCAGTGAGGCTTGGCAAGGCTGCAGGAGCAACCAAGCTCTCGGCTCTGTCTTGCTTGCTAGCAGTCGAGGAATGGAGAGCAGAGCTCTGGAGACAAAATTTGTTCTTCCACCCCCAGCTTAGCACCTCTCAACCCACACAATCCAGTGCGACCCAAACAGCCTCGCTCCCACCTACAAGCCCACAAGCCTGTCGCTACTTGCCTACTCTCGAACTTCATCCACTTTCCTAAAAGAGCTGACCCCATGCAGACCCGTTGGGCAGTTAATATCGGGATGCATTTCCAAGGCTGTGTACATACAAGGCAAATGTTTTCGATGGACTGACTGGGCAAGCTTTAAAGGAAGGTGACCAGAGCCTCAAGGTTCCTTTGGTGAGCCCCTTACCACGCCATGTTCCCTTCAACCTCATCTCAGCCCTCTAGGATGGGGGCTTGCTGTGCTCCCAACACGCAAGCTAAAAAACAAGCCTTCAGCGAGGGCTGAGTTTGCTTCTTGCATCTTCTGTTTCACCCTGTGGGTCTCTTGGGTGCTAAAGTTACAGCTCAGTGCTTTGTTTCACACAACACAAACCAGGTATCCCTTCCAAGAAGAACACTGTCTCCCAGGATGGGTAACACCCCAGAAAACACTAGGCCCTATTGAAGATTTAATAAAAAAAAAAAAAAAAAAAAGCAAACACACACAGGAGGTATAAGCTAAGCCCTCCTTTGAGCCCCACAGTCCAGCAGCAGCTGCCCCTTGCTTCTCTAGGTACCCATTACCATTACAAAAGCCAAAGAAGTAGCATCAGGTGCTCTCCCCCATCTTTAAACTACTTTCCGGGACTCCTCTACTTACAGTGCATGGATCTTCTGATGAAATTGCCAAGGAATTTCAGGGAACCCTCTACATGCCAAACTGTCTCTGCCTCCCCAGGAGCTTAAAACCAAGTCAGAAAGATGACCAACAAATCAAAGATCACACTGCAAATGAACCATTAAAAGCACAGCACAACCTTAAGAGTTCAGGCTCCAGCAAGCCGGACTTCTGTTTGCCCGGCACTGTAGTATTCCTAGAGCAGAGCAGTGAGACCCACATGAGACAGCCAATGGTCTTACACTGAGCATAAGCATGCCATCCAAAAAGTTAGAATGCTGGCCCAAGGATCCTAGAGCTATTCTCCATCAAGCTCAGCACCATGTTAGCCAATTTTCTGTGGTAACTCCCTTGTCATTATAATCCCAATATCTCCACAGGGCAAATTTCATTATTCCCATTTTGCCCAGTAAGGAAAAAAAAAATGTGCAAAGAGCTAATCTCAGGATCACCAAGCACCCATGCAAATGTGTCCCACTGGATAATCAGTATTTCTAGCCAGTAGGAACAGGCTGGCAAGACAGAGCTTTCCAGAGTGTGGGGAGAATTAGTCAAAGAACAGATATGGGAAAATCTAGGCAGATGTATGTGCTCTGACTGCAGATAACCAAGGCAGGGCCTTATGAATCCCAGGTTGGCTCTGAACTCACTATGAAGCCAAAGATGACCTTGAACTTCGGACTATCCTGTTTCAACCTCCAAGTGGATTACAGATATGTGTTATCTTGTGGTACTGAGAACTGAACCTAGAGCTTCATGCATGCTAGACTAACACCAAGGGAGCCAAGTCTTTCCACAGTTGCCGAAGTTCTGCTTCGACGTGCCCATCTCCAGGCAAAGTACTAAGAACCCAAGAGTACATTTAAGGAGGACCATCCTTGCACTGTTCAAGGGATATGAGCCAATCCCTAGAAGTTTTTCATTTGGAATAATCCCAGAATCTCTGAGTTACAGAGTGAGCTAGGTGGGGAGCCGTGGAGAAGTGCAGCTCTCAAGTTCACACATCTTCCAGAGCGAGGGAAGATACTACTTCCAAACCATTGGAGTGAGAATTGAGTGTCTGCTAAAGCTACTCTACAAAGCACTTCATGAAACCACACCCACCCCCAAACTTCCAACCCTATGAGCTGCTAATGAGCCAGAATATTAAGAAGCAAATTCCTTTCACCAATAGGAAGAGACTCACCCCACCGCCTTTCATTCCCCTCAGGGCCGGGAGTAAACCATTTTAATCTTGGTAATAAATATTGACTGAGTACCAATTATCTACAAGGCACCGCTGTAGGTTCTTGGCATGGAAGTACGATCAATACATTCTATTGGAAACAGACAGGCAAAAATAAAAATTACAAAAAAAAAAAAAAAGCTTTCAAAGAGTGGTGAGTGGTGAGTGGTGAGTGGTGAGGACTGTACAAAAATGAAAAGGATGATGAGCAAGAGTAAGGGAGGGAGGACTCACCTGAGCCTGTGAGCCAAGTCCTGACTGATGAGAAGGCTATTTGGGAAGACCACATCCTCAGCCAGGTAGTAAAAATTGGTGGTCAGCAAGAACAAAGCCCCAAGGCGGAGATGGGCTTGCTACGTCTGAAGTACGTAGTTACAGGGAAGTTCAGGGACAAAGAGAAGGGGAGACAAAATGAGCTTGTGGAGAGGAAGGGGTGCAGCTGGGTGCGGCTGTGTGGGTCACTGGAAGACTGGCATGAGATGGCACGGGAGTGCTGAAGCAGTAGAGTATCATGAACTAACTTTTGCTTTAAGGGTTCACTCTGAACTTCATCAAAACAGAGACAGGTTGGGCCTCACTTTGTACAGGCTGGTCATCCACAGACCGGGCTGATACGCAGGGCACATCCTAGTATTTATACTTTTAAGGATGTTCTTTCAATAAGTAAGACCACTTTTTAAAAAAATTCCAAATTACCTTTGCCTTTCCCCGCCCCCCCATGAACGAAGGTGAAAAATAAGGTTCCTATGTCAGTGGCTCAAAAATCTCACAACTTAAAAACAAGTCCTGAAGGAAGACATGAGTCAGGTTTCATGAAGGCAGCATGAATGCCATCCCCACGACACTTAGATCCTGGCACCAAACTAACACTCCAAGACCATGAGAAGCAGCAACCCATGGTCAGAGCAAGGGGCTTACTGACCCCAGAGATGTCCAACGCCATCACCTAGGCCAGATCCCAGACAGCAATCCAGAAGCCCAAACAGTAAAGAGTGGTCAGCTTGCCAGCCAAGGGCTCACTCCAGGCACCAAGAAAACACTATCTCCGCATCCAACACAACAAAGACAGTCCACGTGAGGCTATATTTGTGGCAATACTCTGCCAAAAATCTGGGCTAATCTGACTCTGCTATTCATAAATTCCCCCTCATGTTAAAGCACATGTGTTTGGGAAGGGAAAATGAACCCAAGTCTAGTTTAGATGCTGTTACTTGGAAACCATCTGGAGTCCCTGAAAGCGTGAGAAGCCACCACATCTCCTGCCCTCAGATGCCCACTGTAACTAGGGCAGTATGCTTCCATAGAGTTGAGCTGTCCTCTATTCTCCAGGGAAGTCCCCACCCCCCCCACCCTACCAGGTGCCAGTTCAAGCTCCACTTCCCACCCAAGAAAGGTATTTGGTTTCTCAACCGACCTGGCTGAGAGCACTCCATGTGTGAAGCATGCACTTGAATTGCACCCGAGGCTGGCCTCCTCCTCTCTCTCTCTGATGGCTTTAAACTGCACACCTGAATTCCTTTGACAACCACACAGAAATCCTTCCCCAGGCACAGAGATTCCATGAAAAATCCCCTCTACCTAATAAGCCTGTTTCGAGAATGTCTAGCTTTAGAAGCGACCCACCAGAATCCTTATGTAACCTTAATAGATCTTGGCACCCCGCAGATCTGCTCCTGGAGACACTGGCCCAGATCTAGTCCATGCTCACCAAGATGAGGGCAGTCTGGGTCCTGCAGATTCCAGGGGCCAAGCTGTTCTGGACTGTGAAGGAGGGGAGACTGTCCGCATCCCCTACCTGGCTGCGAGCCTCTGACCCTCTCATCTTCCAAGGGTGTTGGACCTCTCTTTTGGCACCCTCCCTCCCTCCACTGAAATCAGTCTTGGGACCGAGCCCACAGCAGCGCCATGCCACCAGCCCCTTCCCCCCACCCCGCCACCCTCTCCCTTCCCCCAAACGCTGAAGAAAAGCCTCCAGGAAAGTGATCCAGCTTCTCAGACAGTCACAGTCCCTGAAAACAAACAGGGCTCGTGGGGGGAAACGGGGGTATCGACCAGGCCCAACATTACCCCAGGACCCTAAGCCGCCCTGAACTGGACGCAGGGAGGAAGGGATCTCCAGAGGCAGCCTGCGACTCAGCAGCCACCAGCTCCATCAGAGCAAACACCTGTTTCCAGGAAGAACGCAGCCAGAGGAAGAGGGAGTTCCGAAGAAAAGCAAGGAGGGCGAGGTGAAGGGCCAGCTGGGGACGCAGGTGAAGGATGCGTCACTCTGTGAGCTGGGCAACCCAAGCCTAGACCGGCCGGCGGGAAGCAAGCAGGGGTCTGGGTCGGGAGAGGAGAGGTCAAGCCTACTCGCCCGCGCGGACCCAGGAGGGGCACAGGAGCTCCAGGCCGGGCAGCTCCATCACCTGCGCCCAGCAGATGCAGCCCCGCGGGCGTGCCAGCCCCTGTGGCCAGCAGGTGACCTACCTGCCCACCGTCTGGTTGGCCAGCTGGCGCATGCGGTTAAACTGCTTCTTCATCGTGGCCCCGCTGCCGCGCTAGCCCGGGAGCTGGGGAAGAACGGAGCTGCCCCGAGCCCGCCGCAGGGTTACATGGCTCCCGCGCCCAGCCTCCCGGGCGACGGCGGCGGCACTGCGGAGCCTGGGGAGCCGCCTGGCCCGCGCCCAGCCTCCCAAGAGCACCTCCGCCTATTCCGCCCACCGCATCCTTCTCAGTGACATGCTCGGGGCCGCCCTCGGCGTCCGCCGGTCCGCCCGGGCTGCAGCCCCAAGCCCCAGCCTGGCGAGCGAACCGGGGAGTCTCCGCAGGCTGGCTGGGCTGGCCAGCTGGCCGGGTGGTCCCCATGCGCCTGTGCGGGATGCGCCATGCATGCTGGGATTTGTAGTTTGGCGCTCCCACCTTTCCTCTGTCCAAAGTTCGCAAGGACAGCTTTAGCACAGAGGTGGAAGACAGCAGTGTTGCCAAGGCGTTTAGGCTTTAGCCTTCTAGTAAAGAAAATATTTTCGTGCTTAAAAGGTGAGACCAAGGACACAACAGCAAACAGAGTGAGTGTCTGGCTCCTATTGCAATTTAAGTGAATGTGAGGCGTTTCAGTGCTGAATTCACAGGAAGACGTGCTAGAGAGATGTGCTCATTAAACTGAATAAGGTCACCTTATTGGTGTTCAGTTACAGGATTAAGCCTGGGACACAGGGGGTTCAAACCAGGCATAGCATGAATCCCAAAATGCAGTTCTTAATCTTCTTCAAACTCGTAGGTAACCAAAAGCTGATATATGAGATTGAATCCACGACATCTTGTCTATTGGCCAACCTGAGACAGCTTTCTTACATGACTTAGATGCTAGTCTCAGAGCTATGTCTTTCTTTCCACCACCAGACTTGAATAAGCATCAGCTGGACGGCCCACTGGCATCCACAAGCTTGTAACTGTGGCCCTTAGAAAGCGGCAGGTGAGGAGGACAGCAAAATGGCTCAGCAGGTAAAGATGTTTATCACTAAGCCTGATACCTGTATTCAATCTCCAGGACCTACATGGCAGGAGAAATGTGACTCCTGCAAGTTGCCTTACAAACAAACAAACAAACAAATGTAAGAAAAAGAAAAAGTGGCAGGTGCTTCCACTTAGTTGTCATCATTGTGTATCAAGTAAAGTCAGAGTTGTTGGGCAGCTGGGGCTCTGGGTGAAACAAATGTTGAGTTCCCATTAGAACTTCACAAACCCGGTAAATGACTTTAAGGAAACTGCTTTCGGTGCCAGTCTCCCTGTCTCTAATGGAGAACACTGCTCATTGGTAGGTGGAAATGAAACAGTACTGTTTTCCAAATCCAGTTACATACACACTACCATGTAGTCAGCTGTGATGGGTACAATGAAAGTTAGCCTGAGGGGAAAATCCAGGGAAATTCCTTTCTGAAAAATAGAATCGCATCTATGACCTGAGGTCTTTTGCAATATGTTGATTAGAGTAGAAAGATGTCCTAAATATGGATCTAAATATCTCCCTGGCCAGCTAAACAAAAGATGGTTTGAGGCATGTTTTGGCTGAATGAACATGAAATCTTTAATTAACTGTGAATTCAGCCTCTGCTTTTTAGGTCAAGAGTTCTAACCAATTATCCAGTCAAGGCATCCTTTGCTTTAAACTGGCTGGATGTGGCTATAATGTCAACATCATATTTATATAAACAAATTATTTCTACTTTGAATATTTAAAAAAAACATGACCATGGTGGTTAATAATGATTATCCATTCAACAGGATCTGAAATTGCCAGAGAAGCAAGCCTATGGCATGACTGTAAGAGAGTGTTTCTGTTAACAGAGTTAGGAAGAGCTGCCTTAAATATCTGCAGCACCATTCTCTGGTAGGGGGTCCCAGGCTGAATAAAAAGGAGAGAGTAAGCTAAAGATTATCATCATCTCTCTCTTCCTCATGATGTGACCAGCTGGCTTGGGGTCCTACTGCCATGACTTCTTGGCCACAATGGAATGTACCCTCAAATTGTGAACCCAAATTAACTCCTTTAAAAATGCTGACTTTAAATGACATTGTTCTTCCTCATATTTACAACTGTATTATTCAGTACGGTGGCCCCTGGGTTTGTGTGGCTGTTGGAATTTCAATAAATAAAAGGAGTTTAGTGTCTCAATCACCCTGGCCATATTAGACATTCATCTTCTGCTTTCTGTCCTAGAAAAAGTATAATAACACACACAAACACACACACACACACACAAAGAGAAAAATGATGTCAAGTTTGTGCTTCTGATCTTTGAAGCCAGACTTCAGAAACAGATGAAAATAGAGCTTTTAAAGAAGAGTTTGAATTTCAAGAACACAAGCTCTCGTGCTTTCGTGGAGCTCGTGAAGACTATAATATCCTGTTTTGTAAAAAATTAACCTGCTACTGGGGTGTTGAAGATGATGATTCAGGAGAGGAAACTAGAACAGCAAAAGGGGAGTATATGATGATATTCAAAGAGGTTCTATCATTACCCAAAAATAAATTAAATGCTACCTATCCCTCTAGAAGGGATTATGCTTTACTGAGGTCATAATTATTTGGGTGATTTTTTTGTGTGTGTGGAAAAAGAAATATACACAGTATATCATTCCTCTTCTTTTTTTCCTATATCATAAAACCAACCATGGATTAGTTACAGGCACTGTGGTACAGAGTGACAGCCATCTAGCTGGAGCAAGAAGGGCTTTGGTTGGTTTATACCAGAGGTCTGGGTTCCTTACTGCCTCACTATTGGGTCTCTGGGGGTATGCCAGGGAAAGCAGCCTATGCCTGTCCCTTCTGTGGCCCATGCTTGGCAAAAGGAATAGTGCAGCTTTCTACCAAAAAGGGCAGAAAGTGCCTCTCTCACAGTGTCTGGCAGCACATAACTCATATGTGGTGAGGGTGGCAATCCCCTGAGGGGACACAGAGGTTCCATCTCTCCTGCTCCTGCAAAAGCTGAAAGAGCTGGGTGTGAAGCTGCTCAGATTGCAGAAGAGCAGGAAGCACTGCAGCCAAGGTGTGGGATGGTCTGAAATGTAATTTCTGCACCTAGAAGAAACATGCTTAAAAGTGAAGATCATTTTCAGAAAAAAGGAGGAGGGAAAACAAGAGAGGGGAAAGGAAAAAGAACAGAATTTCTTGTATTCTTGACTTTGACATATGGAGAAATTGTGCTTCCCTGTACGTGGCAACCTTTGGCTTGGCCACAGGATTGCTCAGGCCAACAAAGTTATGTGCATCATACTTTCTTCAAAATTGTATTCATGTGAAATAAATTTCCCTAGGAATATGACAGCCAAGTTCAGTCAGTCATCAAATTAAAATGGCTTTGGTATCTAATTAAATAAACTCCAAGAGTAGTCCCTTGGCTGCTATATTCTATACTTCAAATATCAGAAAAACACATGCAGTTTTTGAAGGAGATGTGTCCCCCATAGGCTTTGTATTTGGACACATTTGATCCCCAGTTGGGGATGCTGTTCAGGAAGGTGACACTTTTAGGAAGTGTGATTTTGCTGGAGTATGTCCTTGTCCTGCTTCCTGTTCTCTCTCTCTCTCTCTCTCTCTCTCTCTCTCTCTGTCTCTCTCTCTGTCTCTCTCTCTTCCCCTCTGGCCCATCCTCCTCCTCCTCCTCCTCCTTTTCCTCCTCCTTCCTATGGTAGCATGAACGTGTGTATTTAGCTAGCTTGCAGCTTGCAGCTTGCTGCCCACCATCACGGATGCTATGGCAGCAGAACTGTGTAAGCCAAAGCAAACCATTTCTACCCTAAGTTGCTCCTGGTCATGGTATTTCATCACAGCAACTATAGGAAAACAGCTATAATATACCACAGGTGGCTTGTGACTACAGTATTAGGCAGTGCAAAATGAAACATGTCCGTCACTACAGAAAACTCTACTGAACAATGCTTGTCTAGAAAATCAGATTGAAAAAGAGATCACAGCTCGGGTAGCTGCCAGTCATCTTACAGGTCTCTCTTCAATACCCTTCATCACTCTTCAGATGGGAATCTACAGTTCCAAATCTCCACAACAGACATTTTTAATCAGCCAGTTCAGCAAGGCATTTGCACATCCTATGCTACAGTACAGCTGAAGAATTTGTGTGACTTCCTGAGATCCTAATCACTTTTATCAATAGTATACCACTAAAGAAACCCCTTAGGGGTGGGGTGGGGGAGGTGTTTCTGTTTGTTTTAATTTCATAAACTTTATCATCAAAATTACCTTGCAAACAAATAGAAACCTCACACATCAAATAACCCAGAGTGCATGCAGCTTTATTGTACAGTGAGATTAGACCTCTAGAACAGAAGCTCTGGGGCTGCACATTTAATTTTCAATAGTGAATATTTTTATGCACTTATTCACCACCAAAATGAAAAAAATCATGACAGAAAGAAAAAGTATTAACTTTACACCCTCTTCCATAACTCATGCCCGTTGCTTGTGTTTACTCCTTTCTCTTCCCCTAGTGTTTAGCGTTTCTACTTCTCTTTTGCTCATGTTATACTGTTACCTGATTTGTGAAGATTTGTTTACACATACACATATGCACATCCAAGTCCACCCATTTTTCTACAAATTTAAATTCATTTTTCTTTAAAGATGAATAGTACTCATATATGTATATATTTTTTCATTATCCATTCATCTGTTGATGGGCAATGAGGTTGATTCCAGTTCCTTTTCTACAGTTAATAAAGCTGCAGTAAATATGTGTGTGCAGATATTTCTATGATAGGGTATGGAATTCTCTGTGTCTGTGCCCAGGAGTGAAATAGCTGGGTCATATTGTAGTTCTGTTAATACTTTTGAGAAATCCTCAAACTGATCATCACAATGGCTATGTTAATTTGCACCCCTACAAACAGTCAATGTGATTTGTCAGATGACTGGGGTGAGGTGGTATCTCAAAGTAGTTTAATTTGCATTTACCTGATAAATGGGGATGTTGGAAGGTTTTTTTTTTTCTTAACAGCCATTTATTAAATGTTTATTGGTGGAAGTTTTTTTATATTTAATTTCTTCAATTTGTTAGTTCCAGCTATTAGTCCCTTGTCTGAAGTATAGCTTGTAAAGATTTTCTCCTATTCTATGGGCTGCCTGTGAACTCTGTTGATTGTTTTTTCTCTGTACAGAAACTTTTTATTTTCATGTAGTCCCATCTGTTGAGTGCTGGGAACCAAACCTGGATCCTCTGCAGGAACTACAAGTGCTCTGAACCACTGAGCTGTTTCTTTGATCCCTTCCATGTAGCTTTTCAATGTTACGATGTATGCCCCCTCCTCATGGCACAGCAGGTTGCATTATCAACTCCAGTTTTTCTTGTTGTTATTGTTTCTGTTTTTGTGTCAGGATCTCACTATGTAGTGTTGGCTGGCCTGGAACTTGTTCATGTAGACAAGACTGGTCTTGAACTCCCAGTGTTCTGCCTCCTTCTGCCTCCCAAGTATTAGGGCTAAAGGTATATGCTGCCAGGCCCAATGTCTCTACGTCAGTTTTTCCACTATCTTTGGATCTGTAGCTTTGTCATAGCCTAATCAAAGGCAGGCCGACCAGGAGACTAGTGAGGCCTGTAGAAAATGGGCAGAATTGCCCTGCACCCTGTTAAAGCTTCAGTGACTGTCCACATCACTTTCCACACCTATGTTCTTCCAAGTCTACCATTGCCTCAAGAACCTACAGGTAGCTGCATGCCTCTCATCTTTATTTGTGCACGTTTCAACAAAGAGTTTTATTAATTGATGTAAAGAAAAAACATCTCAGAAAACAGTAGCCCACTGGTAGGTAAGTTGGTAAAGACTGATCACGTGACTGCCACACTGTGTCACTCACACCTCTGTGTCCATCTCTTTTCTCGGCAGTCAAAGGAACCTCCCTGATGTCCTCCCTCAGTAAAAAGCTACCACAATTTATTTTTGTAACAAAATACTTAAAGAACTCCCTCCTTGCTATTCCCACTTCAGATATGTACTTTAAAAGTACAAAACAAAGTAGAGTATTGAAGAATATGTGTCATTATAGGTTCCTGGGTGCTATACTTAGATGCTTCAGACAGAGTTTAATTTGAAGTCCCATTGCTTTCCAAAATGTGTAAAAGAAGAGTAGATCAATTAGGACAACTAAAAATAAATGATGATCATTCTATGATGGAGTAAATTGCCATCTTGTTGATTACAAACCTGCAGGGACCCAGAAATGTCTGAGTCTCAAACACAGAATATATACATATATACATACACATACACACACACACACACACACACACACACATATCAGAGACAGCTGGCCAGCACAGTGCTGGGAGATGTGGCAGGCTGGAGTGCTGGTAAAGGTGCAGAGTGAAGAATCATAAGAACATTTTGGTGTCATTTCCATTTAACCAGCCATGATACCACAGACCTAGCCACCTCAGCTATAATGGCTCTGGTGTGTTTCTAGGAAATTGCCACAAGTTAACAAGAGTTACAGCTGTCGCCTTTTGGCCCAGTGTTGAGAGAGAATCTGCAGGCCCAACAAAATATACTAAAGGCATTTTTGCCAAGCAGCAGCACTTTGGTAAAGACTGCTTTAGGAAAAGGCTTGCTCTTCAGGGATGGTTGGAAGGACCATCACACTATCACCATCCTTCCAGTCATCTGGGATAGTGAACCTGTTTCCCGATGTCAGCCGAAGAGAAGGAAATTATCCTGAGAATTTTGTCAAAGGTCCCAACAGTGGTAGAGGATAGAGGGTAGATAGCTTTTATTGTAGTCATACATGAACCACACAGTCCATCAGGGGATGCCCTTTTCATCCCTTTTCCCCTCTGCTGAGTCCAATACACCCAACAGGACAGCAAGATTCCTGTTTTCTGGTTAACAATGGGAGAAGGTAACTTTTCTGTAGGCTTGCCATTGCAGGCTCTGATATTATTGCTCCAGGAAAGATGGTCCTCAACGCTGTCTATTGAAAGAGCAACCTGCTTTACGATGCCACCTTTGCAGCTCTGACAAGCTTTGGGGTGGATGTGGTAAGGTCCCATCAGTGGGGGAAGTCTCAAAAGTCTCCCATGAAGGTGTGGAAAGTGTATGCAGCCAATTGTGCTGTTGCTGTTGAACCAAGGAACTCTAGAAGAAGAATTCCAGGCATGACAGCAGCATGAATGCAGGAGACAATGAAGAACAGCCCTACTAGCCTCTTCTCACATTTTTGTCCATAATGGGCACCTGTAGAGCAGGACCGATACAGATTGATCAGAGATGAAATTAGAGCATTAATTATTAAGCTGATTTCAGGGATCATACTTTTTTAAAGATGGGAGAAAATGAATGTGACTTTTTTAAAAGGAGAGAGAAGAAAATTGAGACATTAAATTAGAAAGGAAAAAGGGATTTAATCACACATACAAAATAATTTAAAAATTCAAGAGTGCCCTTACACTGTCATGCTTCATTGTTTTAAAATAAGCTTGCCATTCACTAGGAAAATATGCCTTGTTACAGGTGTATTAGAAATAGGAGTCATGAAGAGAGCAAGAAAACTGAAGAGACAGGCAGACTATCATAGAGCAGCTGCCCCTGACACAGGCAGCCTCTGCTGGTTTTATGGAAAGTGCTGGTCTAAAGAAGATTCAGAGGACATCTATGAAGGCTCCCATCGTGTATTGCTCTCTTAATCTGCTTTTAGTGCCTATTCTATTTGCCCCAGCATATATGTCCTCTGAAAGACTCCACCCAGCAGGGAATTGAAGCAGATGCTGAGCCAAACTTTGGAGTCTTATGGAAGAGTGGGGGTGGATAGAAGGATTAGGAAGGGACAGGAGTTCCACAAGGAGACCAACAAAACCAACAAATCTAGGTCCAGAGGGGCCTGCAGAGACTGATGCATCAACCAAAGGCCATGCATGGAGAGGACCTAGACTCCCTGCTCAGATGTAACCCATAGACAGTTCAGTCTCCATGTGGGTCACCTAGTAAGAGGAGCAAGTGTTATCTTTGACATGGACTCTGTTGCCAGCTCTTTGATCACTGGCCCCTTGTGGGGTGGCCTAGCCAGGCCACAGAGGAAGAGGATGCAGGCAATCCTAATGAGACTTAATAGGCTGGGGTCATGGTATAGAAGGAGGGTTCCCATTTTCTGAGGACTAGGGGAGAAGGATAGGGAAAAGAGGAAGGGAAGGTGAGACTGGGAGGAGATGAGGGATCGAGCTACAATCAGGATGTAAAATGAATAAATTATAAAACATAAAATAATTAAAAAGAAGAGTCAGATACTTAATCCTGTTCTCTCAAGGCCTCAAGGAACAGAAGATTCCTCTGCTATTTAAAGAAGTAGCAGACACTGAAATAAAATGAGAAACATCCTGATGTTAACAATGCAAAGCATCCCTGCTGCTGTCATTGACCTCACCCTGTTCCCACATCCAGGGAAAACCACAGAGGCCCCAAGCCAAAAACCATTATCACTCACAAAAACAGAATAGTAATAATAAAATCTTAGTAAATGAGATCTTAACTGTTGGTGTGCTTAAATGTAAACAAGCATACACATTAATGACAATCTCTCTCTCCCCACATTCACCCTTGGTATTAAAATGTTAATTGAAGTTAGTCATTTTTGACAATCTTCTCTACCAGTAACTCGACATAAGTTCCCAAGTATAGTAGGGTAATTTTGTGTCCTTCATGGAAATTAGAGAACAGTTCCTTTCATGGGCTTGCCCAATATTGGTTCTGAATGACAGGAAAACTGACAAGACTTGCATTACTTTGTTTGAGGCAAGTTAAACTGAGATTCACACATTCCCTGACAAAGGACCTCCTTCAATGTCCAGCCCTCAAATCTGGACTAACCACACCTCAGGACAGAAAAAAATACTCAGTTCTATATAAGAGTGTTGAGGACAGACGACGAAGGTGAAGGTGACACAGATGGAGGTGATAATAAGCTATGCAGCCAAGAACAAGTGTTTTAATCCTTACAGGAACCCTTGTCTAAATCTTTAAAGGAATCATCATTTAAAGGCTATGCTAGATCAATCGTGCAATCCAACACTCAGAGGAGCTTTGTGAATAGTCATTCAAGTATCATAAACTGGATACAAAGCTAGTCTTCTCTGTCCCAAATGCCTGTAGTTCTGCATGGTATTTGCATGCACTAAGCATCATCTACTACTCTGTCAATATGTATAATTCTATGCTTTTATGTACCTGTGAAAGTTAATCTAACATTTACAAATAAATCTCCATTTGTACATGTATGCCCACACTTGTGAATACACACACACACACACACACACACATATAAATGGAGAGTTACTTATTAAATGTACACATATAAATGTCTGTGCCTTTCATATAGAATCTTCACTTCATCAAATAGAAATGCTGAGATCCAGGGAAGGCAGTCTCCTTGAAAGCTGTACGGGAAGTGAAGGGAATAGAGCTCTTCGTGCTTATGTGTCCTCTTAGTGGGAACAGAGAGAACACCGATTTCACTCAAAAGAATGAGTTGTCATGAAAAGGAGCCACATTAAATAGGGCACACACATAAATACACAACACATGGCTTCTGAGCTAAAGAAACCCCAAGGAGGTGGAATAGTGGGCTTGACGCTGTGGATCAACGCTGTGGGTCTGACACTTCTAATAGAATGCATTCAAAGACAAGCTGGCCCTGGTGGCATGGGCACAGGAGAGCTGGTGAGCTGAACAACTCAGCCACCACCCAGGCCCAGATTCAGGGCTGTGAGTTGGCCCACCCCAACATCTACCCCATCTGTGAACTGCTGAAGCCTTATTGAAAAGGGGCCAATCATGTGTAACCAAAGCTGCAGGATCTTCATCACACACACACACACACACACACACACACAAATAACAGGATATTTGAGGGGAATCCCCATTGAGGAGCCAGTATTGATAGTGTAGCAGAAGACAGAGGTCTCGAACCAGACCAATGACTCATTGCAATGAACACTTGCAAGCTGTTTGGGCAAAAAGGGTATATACTGTTTGACACACCACAGCTTCCACAGTGAGATGTTTTTGTTTTGTTTTGTTTTGTTTTAGAGTGGTTGCAAGGGCAGAGGGTGGATATAGAAGTACAGGGAGATGAACAAGATTGGGGTAAGTGGTGTGAAATTCACAAAGAATCAGTAAGAAATGTAAAAAACCCACCCTCCCCTCTGTAATCTATGAGATTCAAGTGACCCTGCTTTTTAGATTGACGGATCTAGGATAGGAGAGCGAAGTTGTACCTGCATCTCCAGGCTGCAAAGACGAGTTCAGAGACTCATGAGATTTCTGCTGAGACCCTTAAGAATGAGTTCACTTGTGCTGGAATCTTTACATTTTGCTGATGTTAACCATGGCCTTGTATAATTATACACGACCTGTGTAATAGCTCCAATGTAAGGGAAGAACAACGTGAGAGAAGGCAGAACGACCCTACAGAGAAAGAGCAGTTTTCATCTGACCCAAATCCAAAGTTCATCCATTGGGATCACAGCTCCTCCACGGTATCACATAATCTCCATGAGAAAACGACACATAGAAATATACTTAAGTGAGAAAAGCAAATAAAATCTACCTCTTAAGGCTGCTGTGTATATCTAATAGGCCATCTGGATCCCCAATCTACCCATGAATTCTTTGGTTGGCACTGTTGCTAAACTAATGAAAACATTGGCTGCACTAGGATACCCATGTGTACATGCATGTGTGTATTTCAATAGGGATGTTAATACAATGTGTGTGTCTATTTCAGAAACTGTTCATTGTGTTGGTATGACCACCAGTGCTCACAGGCAGGGGCTTTGGAGGTGAACAGGTCAAAGTCTGATGCCTGGCTCTGCTAGTTTATAAATTATGTCATCTAGACAATTTACTTAGCCTCTCTCAGCCTCAGTTTCTTCATCTGCAAGATGGGGGTCACAGTGGACCCCTTCTCCAGCTGCTGAAAGGAGAACAGGAAATAACATGTATAAAGAACATTTTACGTAGGCATAGTATCTGGTCAAAGGAAAAAATGTCTACATCTCGTTAAAATAAACATTTTATTTAAAAATATATGCATTTTTAAAAAAAAGAACACATGCCAACTTTGGTATTTTATCCATTGCTTCTTTGCTCTACCAGCCACATTTCTTTTATAGTATACCAAGCAAAGGAGACCAACATGAAAACATCACCACAGTGGGGCCAAGAGAACCATGCTTGCTTCCTTGTTCTTTCCAGAATACTGCTTTGTGTTCCACTGAGGGTTGAATTTCATCTCCCAGCAAACCTTTGCCCTTGGTTCTTTGGACAAGGTCACTGGGACTGAGCCCTGGGAGCAGTGTGGGTCCTGCTCCCTTGGAAAACAGTTAAAGAGCTTCCTGGACCCCTGTGCTGTATCCCTTTGCATGTGAGCTTCCTGATGCTCATCGTGGGAACAAGCGGTGGGAATGAACAGCAGTCTGCAGGAATTCTTTTCTGGGAGTACTATTGATCCCCTAGGATTAGAAGGGGGCTCACTGAATCCAGTGGGACCTAGAACAATACCCCTGGCAGATGGCCACAGAGTTCTCTCCAAATTCCTTTCTGTTTTGAAAACACTTTCTTACAGATTGTCCTCTCCTGGTGAAGGCTTCTGGACACAGCTCATCAGCGCTCAGCTCTATGGGACCATCTTGTAGGGCCTGGACTCTCCATGACTGTCAATGTTTTCTGTCTAGGGAAGTCTCACAAGTATCTGCCTCTCTACCTCCCTGCAAGCTTGTGTTGTGACTTGGGATAGAGGCAAAAAGTGTGCCCTCTACACTTTCCTTATTTCCAAAGGGCTGCTCAACCCCTGAAGGTCTGTAAACTTCATTCACAGTCTGCATCAAATGGCCAACCCCTGGATGGTACAGGTCATGTGGGAGTTTTCAGCCTAACTAGCTCTAGGAAAGCTGACCAAACATAAAATAAATAGCTTTTGAGAAGAAGTTGTTTTGAAATCTTGGGGTAGATTTTATTCATTTTTGTCCCCAACTGATGGTTTTGAAAGGTATAAGCCTGCCAACTCATAGACCCAAACTCTCCAGACAGAGGTTGTGGTGATGTTCCTGTTTAGAGGTGGGGTCACTCCATTGCTCAGAAGGGCTTCCTTCTTCTGAGTTTGTGTTTTACTTTTTACACTATGACATCATAGTACAAAAGGTTTATGGCTCAGGAAGTTGGGCCCTGATTTTCTTCTCTCTTTCCTTTGTGTCTCTGCCTCCGCCCTTTCTTCTTCCCTTCCCTTAGCTTCCTTACTTCCATCCATCCATCCATCCTTCCTTCCTCTGCCCACTCCTCCTCCCCTCCCCCTCCTTTCTCTCCCTCTCCTCCTTTCTTCTTCATTCTTTTTCCCTATCTCTTGATAACATTGTTAGAAGCAGAGGCATGATTACAAAGCCCTGGTTTACTGGAAGAACTTGCATGGGGGTGGGGGTGGAGAGGAATTTGGACTCTTTAGATCTACAGGGACCTGCTGCCCTGTAGCCACTGTAGGAATGACTGCCAAGACTTCTTACAATGGGGACATCCCAGGCTTTTTAAATATGTGGCCACTTGAGGCTCTAGGAACCTTGCTAACCCAAGAGTGGCCATTTCTGCACATCTCTTAGCTCATGTTGTCACTACGAGAGGACATGACTGATTAAAAGAACCTAAAGTAAAAAACTAACAACAACAACAACAACAACAAAAAGCCCAATAGTAGACTGCTGAGTGAACATGAGCATTTGATCCATCTTCATCAACCCTCTCCCAGTGGTCTCCAATCTCCTACCTTTGCTGTGAAGACAGGGTACACATGGCTTGCGGAGACTATGGGAGCAGGCTGAGGCCAAGTATCCAGGGACCAAATCTAGCTGTGTTGGCTTGCACTAGCAAACCAGAGCCATCTTCCCTTTCGTCTACTTTGAAGTGTGTGTATCAGTTTGAATAATATTATAAAAAACTCCCCCCACAGTCTAGCTAAAAACAGAGCCATCTAATCACTCAGACAGAATTCCCAAAGGGAAAATTATTACTATTCAGACGCGGGTCTGGGAGGCAGGGCACTGTGTGGGTTTGTTTTCCAAGGAAACAAGGAGAGGATAACACACATGGTCCAGCTGGAGCTTAAAAACAATGTACAGAGAAGCAAGCTTCATACAGACTCTGATGAAACATCAGCTTCGGGGTCAAACCAATGTTTGGAATGTGGCAGGAAAGGTTTCTCCCCACAGCTTCATCTTCATGCTAAGCTTTGCCTCTGAATTTGTGGTTCTGATGATAGACATACAAACACAATGAAAAGACCCTTTCAGGCACAATACAGACGGAGGAATGTCAAGACAGATCACATGCTCCCTTTAGACTCTTCTGTAAGAGGGGGCACTGGCCTTGGCAGTCACTGATGGTGAAACCACCCTGTCCTAACAAGTCCAGGTTCATTGCCAGGCTCTGACCTCTCACATCCATATTCATTGCCAAGAGGAGCTTGTTCAGGGCAGCAAGTGGCTATGAGCATTAGGTTGGAGTCCTTAGTCATACACAGAGAGGCAATGTGTAGTCTGGTTGATTAATCAGCAACTCATGGTGAGAAAGGCCACACATCGTTCCCAGCAGACTGAGGGTTCAAGGCACTCCGATTGCCACCTTTCAGATGTGTGCGTGCATACGCATTCGTGTACATATGTGGGCATGTGTGTATGCACATACTCCATACACACATGTATAGAACTACATGTGTGTGCACATCTGTTTTTTTCTTCCTTACAATAAGCTCTGGTGGCTTCCGGAGTAGCAATCACAAAAAAAAACACTCAGTGTTCAAACATTTTTTTTAACAAGTTGACAAATGGAATGATTTCTAAATCTTTGGTTTATCAAAAAGATAACTTCTCAAAAATTCACAACATTGTTGACTATTTTCGCTATAAGTGCACAGTGAACTTTTTTTTTTTTACAAAAGAATAAAACAGTGCCTTAGTGATTTAAATTAAAACAAAAGAGCAATAGCTACTTTCTACAGCATGCAACATTATAATACTTGAACTTGCGCCACAATGAACCTCGAAGAGACTTGGACAATCTGTGTTGTCTCTCTCTGTCCCCAGTGCCCTGAAAATACAAGGGCAGCAAGAAGCACTGGACAAGATAACAGTCCTTCACTCTCTCATTGTTTTCTGTGTGCAATCATGCCTTTGTTGAGGTGGGGGGGGGGGGGCTGACTGAAATGCTCTCTGTGGTAGATGCCACCTTGATTTATCTTCACTCTGTAATGATTTCCAATTTCCCCAGAGCGACACAAACCAAAGATTGTCCATAAATCAAACATGAATAAAACAAGCTTTGTGACCAATGAGCCATGTCCCCAGTTTCTTCCTAAGGAAATTCTTGTGAATTCTGTTAGCAGCCAATGAGCGTGTGAAGAATGAGTTTGGCAAGAATGTTTAAACTTTCAATGTTAAAAAAAAATGGTTTTGATATAAGTATGGCAGCTTGTTAGAGCTAAAAACCTCTCCTTCCCTTACATGGGTGTATTTGTGTGTATGAGAGAGAGAGAGAGAGAAAGAGAGAGAGAGAGAGAGAGAGAGAGAGAGAGAGAGAGAGAGCTCATCAAAACCAAAAGAGCCATAAAGGATTGGTATCTTGAAAGGAAAGCAGTGTGAGGAAGATAAACTGAGGTGAACTTCCTATGTCCATAATAAGAAAAGAAAAGAGAAGAAGAAAAAGGCGTATATCAGTCCTGTAATAGCAATCTATAGTATGTCTTTCCTGGAATGTTAAATAATATTGTTCTCTACTTCTAACTTGTCCCAGTATGGCTCCCTGAGCCTCCAGTTGCCTTTCTGATGGTCTGTCTCTAGTCTTTGGAACTAGAGAGAGTTACATTTGAGAGCTTCTGGAGTCTGACCATGGCATGAAGTTTTGTTTTTGTTTTTGTTTTTCAAGTTTTTTACTTGTTGTACAGCACTGATGAGCATAGAGATGGCAGAAAAAAATTGGGCTACTGGTTTAAAAGCAATACATTCTGGGTCCATTGTCTGGACAATGCTAGTGAGCTGTCGGTGGTCACCACTACAGTAAGACCCCTTGGGTGTTGAGGGACACTTTTTCTGTTGTTTTGCTTTCCTGGGAATGGATTGGTTCTGCCCTGTATTCTGCCCTAAGGACTCTATCTGTAAAGGGCGCTGCTCTTCCAAAAGATAAGAGATGGGCACATGGCCAGTGTCCTCCACCACAGGATGGCTTCCAGGACCACTGCATACCCTTTGAGACTTTGTCCTACCATAGAATGTTTAGGATATTCATAACAAAAGCTCATAGTGTCGGCTTATGTCCCAATAATGCCTGAGACAAACTGTAGTGTGAACTTATGTCCCAGTAACACCTGAGACAAACTGTGGGCTAGAAAAATACTGATATGAGATAAGGCAGTGAAAGACATTTTTGACATTCTTATTCTGAGAAAGCACATTTTTGAATGCGAGCAGAAATTATGTTACACATATTTTAACGACTTGACTCCTGTTTGTTCTAGTTGATTGTCACAGAAACCTCCATTGCTTTGATTCTCCCCAACCCCCGTTTTGCTCCTTTATCTTTTAGATCACACAGTAGGTTGTGTGCCTTCCCCATGGAATTCCTATTGAGCTCTCACAGCACTTGTACCTCAGGTGTTTACCACTGCTGTAAGTGGAGGTCCATGGGGGAATTCAAATTGAGGTCTGTGACATCCAGGAAATCGATGTTGAAAATGCTGGGCCCGCTGGTGGTGAGGTTGCTGAACCCTGGCGTGGAGCTGGGTGGAGTAAGGTCCAGCCATTCCATGGTTTCCCAGGGAGATTCTGTGAAGCTCAGCTGCAGACCACTGCTGTCCACTGAAGAAGGTGACAACTGTGTGTGCATCGGGGACAGCGGCCCAGGCAAGAGCTCATGAGCACTGAAGAGGTCTTCAGCAGCCTTCCCTGGGAAGCCATCCATGATCCCATCAAAAGGAGGCTCCTCGCTCCCGATTTTGAGGAGGGTAAGGTCGCTCACCTTTCCTACGGGGCTGTGAGAATTCAGTAAGACTTCTAGGTGTTCATCACTGTCGGTGGCGTAGTGATCAAAAGAGATCTGGCCTCCTGAAGATGCCTGTTCAAAGGAAGCAGAGGGCTTGGGGAGGGTAGTAGGCGGGCTGCGCGAGGACCCAGGCATCTTTGGGATTTTTTGAAGGCATGAGTGATCTTCTCTGGCATCGGCTGGCATTTCTGTTGGCAAAACACAGTGCGAATTGTTAAATCACCCCAAACTGGCCGTGCCACATGATGAGTCTTGGAATAAATGAGGTTCTCTGAGGAAAGCAGAGAAAATGATTATGCTTCCCCACTCAGCACTTAACCCTGGCCTTTGTCTCTCCATTTCCTCTTTCCTAAAGTTTCCCCAAATACCCCTGCCTTGGAACATCCACTCTGTCATTTCCAAACTCTTCTCTAGTGGCTTCATTGCTCCTTCACCATCACTGGCTGCCACAGGAGGACATGGCATCTCTGTCATACTCTCTGCTGGGCAGCAAATGAAGGATGAGCATCATCCCACAGCTATTTTTCTATGGATACTTCCTCTTTAGCACTCTTCAGTGGTTTTTAGGGCAGCCTGTTCCTCTACTGTAGGACTTCTGATCACTCCTCTTCTGCTGCTGGAAACAACTGCCCAGTTCACAGCCATTTTGCCAGGTCAGTGTTTCTTATTTTTAAGGCTATCGTTTCATTAGAAATCACACACTGCTCATGCTGGCTTCTCAGTTCCTTGTCCTTCCCATCTACCTTAGTGATGACAGCATCCCAACTCTGTCAGATGCCTTGAGTCTCATCCTTGCAGAGCCCACCCTTCCAAGAGCTCTGTCTTAAGTAGGATTTCCTGATGTCTGTCATTCTCCTTTCCCCTCTCCAGCTTATGTATAAAGTATTCCTGGTCAATCATGTCTAAACCACTCTGAGGCTCCCAAGCCCCTGGTTGTACTATTCCACCATTGCATGTCACTACCTCCCATATCACTTTCTCTTTTTTGGATCATATTCTCTTATCTGCTGTTAGAGTCGTTTCTACCTCTTTGCCATTCTCTCTCATCTTAGCAAAACTCTCCGCCGCAATAAGTTCTCACCTACTTTCTTTTATCCTGCCGCAAGTTACCTGGAGGTAGAGTGAGAACAGTAATATAAATGAGCAGGCTGTGTTCACCTTCAGTTGATGACATCAAGCTCTCTACTTGCATTTAATTCTACCTCACACACTTGCCTCCCTCTATAAAATTCCACTCATTCATGACTAACTCATGGTTATCCTTTCCTAGACTCTCCCACACTCCCTTCTGTGTCCTCACTATTCTGCCTCCCTGCCACATACTTCAACAAAAAGGAGGAGCATCTGGTATGAACAGTCATCTTCCATCACACACACACACACACACACACACACACACACACACACACACACACACCTGTACCCACCCTTTTCATCCTCCTTCTTGTCATGGTAAGAAACACCAGGTTTCTTGCTCACTGTCGTCTCCCTTACCAGATTAGATTCCACAAAAACAAGGAATTATCTGGTGGAGAACTAAGCTTAACATGGTGCCTGGCGTTCCATCTGCAAGTCCTTTGCTACCTCCTGTTAAACTTCAAATGCTGTTGACTAAGGGTTCAGCCTGTGCTCTCATTTGACCTTCACACATGCCCCTTTGGATCCCTGATTCCTTTGTGTGCTTTCAAATTCTAGGCACACATTCTGTAATGTTTCTTAAGTGGGTGAATGAATGAACGGGTTGAAGAACACACTGGTTACTTTTATTGCTAACTTGAGTAACATTTAAGCATGAATGGGGCATCCAATGGGAGATGGCTGATTGAGTTTGAATAGCAAGCACAATGCTTTCACTATTTTCTTGTTTCTTTTCCTTTTTCTTTTTGTAATTAGGAAGACAGCAGAAAAATGACGTAGCAACAGAATACACCGACAGGGACAGGGATGGGTTGAAAGTGACATGCAAAGCACCCTAAGATAAAGGTGGCGAGGAATCACCCACTATGGCTCTCTTTTCTGACAAAGCATATCTGAGGCTCAGAGAAAGTGACTCTACCAACAGACCGCCTGATGTACCCGAGTCAGTGTGCTCCTTGGACATACGAGGCCATGCCCTAGGCTATGCACGGGCGGAGGGCTTGATGGACAGTGGGCAAGGCAGTCTTACCTCCACTTTCAATGAGGACATCCAGGAGCTCATCCATCTGCTGACTCCGAGTCATCTGCTATTGCAGGTTAGCAAAAAGAGAGCAGAGAGGTTAGAAGATTACACTTACTTCTGTACGGAGACACTAGAAGCAGCATTGTGGGGATTTGAACTACGCTTGCTGAAGGTTTCAAAAAAGCATAGTAAAATAGAGCATAACATAAACCTTGTAAGCTTAGTCTTTTAAAATACACATTCACTTTTAAATACAGTCATCAACACTCTGTACCCACGAGCTCTTTTAACCTACAAAACTAAAACTTGACATCCATTAAACACCACCTTTCAATAGCTGTTTGCCAACACCAGCAGTCACTATGCTCCTTCCTGCCTCTACAAATATGACCACTCTTGGTCATGAACTGAATGGTGCTCTACTGTGTGACTCTACCACATTTTGATTTTCATTTGCCTGTTGGACACTTGAGCTGTGTCTACTTCTGTCTGAAGTGAAGAATGTCATTATGAGCTCAGATAGACCAGGTAAAGAGCTTTGGTCTGCTTTTGATTAAATCTTTGTGTAAATCATACACAGATAATCCACTGGGTTATAACCCAAGCCAACAAATGAGAATGAGAAAGATGGGAAAGCGGTCCTTGGCTCCTGATTCAGGTCAGGTGTCTGGGAAGTTTCCATCCCAGGACCAGGCATCTTAACACAGGCAAATAACCCTTTCTCACTTTGGAAGCAACTTGTGTCTGTCTCTGTTTGGTTGCTGTTTGATGTGGCCCAGGAAGTAGGTTTCAGTATTTTTGGTTCATTTTGCAGAATCTGGGAGTCTGTCCTTGCCTCTGCTCATCTGAGTTCTTAAGCACAGCTTTGCTTCTCCAGAGTTTTTCAGAAATGACAAAGCCTACTTGGCAGGGCATCTGCCTTGGTTCTGATTTCAGGGGAGCAGAGGGCAGGCAGCACCTGACATGGATGCACTTTTCTGAGTTGGGTACAAGATATTGATGTCATGTAAGCTCAAACTACTTGAACTACTCATCCTTCAGCATCCTCAGGGCCTTATTTCCAGGAGCCCTCACCCTTGGGTTCCAAACCTTCAGGGGATAGCCGAGTCTATAAAATGACTTAGTAATTTCACAGAGCCTACACCAGTTTCCTTGTCTTGCAAGTCATCTCTGGAGCTTTCTACCTAATATGACATAAATGCTGTACAAATAGTTACTGTCCTATGTGGCTTAGGGACCAGTGGCAAAGAAAGGACCTGTGCTCAATACAGATGGAATGGTTACGTGTCTAACACAGCATGTGAGACTTGACTCCTGATGCGTCAATGCACATGCCACGGAGACTGGAGATCCGTGAAATGGCCAAAGGCTGATTCAACGCAAGACAGACAGCCCTTTCATCTGGATGGACTCCACATCACATTTGGCATGCAGCAAGTCCAAGGGTTGCCTGTGAGAATTTTCAGGACTTATTTCCCTAATGTGTTCAAGCCATGACTGACAGGGTGCAGACATTGAGGGCCGACTCTATAAAATCACTGGTGTTTTTCCTATTCTTGCTTTAAAAATTGTGAAGCTTTTTGAGCACAGATGTAATTGTTGTTGTTCATGAACTTCCCTGCATCTGCTACTCAGGTTCAATAGCCATCAACATCAAGGTCATTGCATCAAGGTCATTGAGTTTTAAAGCTAAGAAGTTGGGGAAGTATAGTATTCATAATTGCTCTCATAATAGATGAGCATCTATCATGTGAGCATATGGTGAGGTAAGTACTAGATTATCCAACCTTGGTGACAGTGGCACATGACAGAGTTGGCACTAAGGCCAGACCTTGCGAATACCTGCTCAGCCTGTTCTCCCGGAATTGTTCAGCTGCTAAAAGCCATCCTCAGCCTACCACGGTGTCGCAACTAGGCAAAGACACTGAAAACTAATATTAAATAAACTAACAGACCAAAATGCATTGCACACATGAACCCCACTGCATGCCCTAGCTCAACAACACAGCGTGCTGGAGATCACCTGTTTTCTCTTGTGATTGGTAGTTGGTTAGGAATTGTGGCTCACTGTGCCTGCCCAGAACCCAGAACCCCATACCACATGCTACTAGCCCATGATAAAGCCCACACTCAAAATGTAATCTGGACTGGATGGACACCATTTTATAGTACCATAAAGTAGAAAAAGTCACCAGCAGAGCCATCCTAAGTTGGAGCTACCTGTATGCACATATAGCACTGTCTGCAGCTCATATAGACATATTTTGTTCACTCTTTTGAGGAGACACTCAGCCATTCACTCTCAGAATCTGCAAAACATACATTGCCTGATACTACAAAGTTCTGTCCACTGAGCCCATAATTGAACCAGAGAAAACCAGCCTTGTGATTACCTGCTTTACTGCATCTTCATAGGACGGGGGTTGGGTTATCTCTGAAACCGTTGAACTTGACTTAGAAAAAGTTGGGGATGGAATTGAAAACTTTGGCCCCACCTTGTCGGATGACTGTAAACCAGTTACCTGCAAGTGGATACAATACAGAGAACAACATTCACTCCATGGGTCCCAAGGGACAATGCTTATGTTCTAGAAACCACAGGCCACATTGAGAAAGATGCCAAATACTAATCAAGTAAGTCTGAGATGAGAAGACAGTAAACACTAACAAGCTAACAGCAGTTTGTGCACTGTGGATTTATTGCTAGTGGAATCTTAGTGGAATTCCCTGATTTATTTACCTTCCTGAGGTGCACCGTCTCTCTCTTTCTTGGAGACAAGGTCTCACTGTGTAACCCTCCTGTCCTGGAACTCACTTGTAGACCAGTCTGGCCTTAAAGCTTCTATGAGATATACTTGCCTCTGCCTCCTGAGTGCTGGGATTCACCTAGCAGGTGAATCCTTCTCTACTACATGACAAGAAAGGGACATGAGCTCAGTCTAATGCAAAGAAGTTCTTCAACCCATGAACTTTCAGAGCAGTTCGTTCCCTGGGTCAATTCATTCCAAACTGGGCCATTTTCACACAGTTACTGTGAGGGTGGCCTTATGTGGGTGCCTAGCCTGTGAGAGTGCCCATTCCTTTGCCAACCTCAGGCATGGGGCTCAGTTATGCCATGTCCATGTTTTCCTATCACTCCCTTTGTTCTTGGAACTTGCCACATCCTCAAGCATCACATCCCTACTCCCATCACCAGCTTATGAGCACCATCTCTTCTATCCTCTACAGAGACTTGGCTCTAGACCCCAGTTTCCCATGTCTTTACATGAATCTGTTGTGTGCCCATTTCCGTCTCCAGCACTATTCATTCCTGGAGGCTCCATTTCAATCCTCAACCTCACAGAAACAGGTTTGTTGTCAACTTCTCTGGTACTGACCTTTGGATGAATAACTGGGCTTTTGGGACAAGGGTTGAGCCCAGCACTATGACTGCTGTCTGCTTGGGTGCCAGAGAAGGGCTGGTGGAGGCTGGAAGATGGGGGAGAGAAGCTAGGAGGATGACCTTCATGTGCCCCTGAGTTCTGTAAAAAGGAACATGTGACAAATTAAAGACCTAACAGCACACTTGAGTGTGGCTTTAGCTGACACTTCTGGCCTCTGTGTTTTGCCCTCAGGTTTTTGGTATTTATAAAGCCTCCTGGATTTTATGAGCAGGTGAGAGTATCTAAAAATCTGGCTTTGCTTGTATTACCTATGGATTACAAACTTCCACTAGCTCTCATTGTTAACAACAGATACTCTGTACACCTCACCTGTGTAAGTGTTAAAAGCTCTCCATGACTGTAGGCATTACTTAATTCTAGGAACCTAAATTCTCCTCCTGTAATCATGCCTTATACACTTTACCTATTTTAGTTCCCATGGGATATCTGTTCTGTTAGACTTTCCTAAACACTGTTTAGTTCCATGGATAAAACACAAGGCTGCTGAACTCCTGACCTTGCCTTCTCATTTTTAGTGTCTTTTTAGTGCCTTCTAGGGCTCTGCCAGCTCTTTACCATTAAGCTCTTCCCTACCCATGTATTCTGTGCTGCATGGTTTAATGCCACAGACCAGCCATGTTATTTGTTCTTCGCGTAATTGCTACTGTCTTATAGAGTCTTTATAAACAACAAATTATCGCACTATCTTATTTCTCCCCATCATCACTGACATCCTCAAAGTGTGAAATCACAGCCCAAGCCATGAACCAGGGGCTATTTTTACCTTTGTTGCCTAGACACTGCGAATGCAGTAGATGTTTAGGAACAGTGTTGATAAGTTATTTTAGTCCCCGTCCCTTCCAGTATGCCCTCGCAGGAGTGGGCACCGCTGGTGTGCACATGTTGCTCAGGTAGGCTTGTGAGAGTGTGCTCACATTGCCTCCAGCCATGCTTCATACCCTCAGGGTAGCGGCATTTCGCTAAGAACCTTAAAAACCAGCCAACCCTGGGGTGCTAAGCAGTTCTGATTCCTGGGTCTCATTTTCCTCAATGGCGAACAAAACAGCTAAACTGGAGCCATCGCCATCGGGTTGCTGTGACAGCGAGAGACGGCTTCTGCTGGTGAGTTGGTGCTTGGCGGGCACTCAGTGTGGATCAATGTGGGCTGTCTTAGATCTTATGCGCTTTGACAATGTGGCTTTCTTCTTCAGACAGTCTTCTACGCACTTTCCTAATAACCCATTAGTTTTGTGAACCAAAGGAAAGTCTTTGCTATCACGTTGGGTGTACTCTTTTGAACTGTCAGTCTCACGGGTCCTCTGCAGCTCTTCCCCCCCACCCCCACTGGCTTTCTTTCTGATCCTTCTGCATTCTACTTATGTTCTAACCCCAGGGCCCTTTCACCTGATGCTTCGCTTGAGCCTCCATCCCAAACATTTCACAGTGTTTCCTTGTGTACCTGCTCGAGGTTTCTCTTCAACATTCCTGACCCTGTAAGTGCAGACTGTAACCTTTCAGCCTTCTCACGCAAACCAGTCTCTCTACTTTCTCTACAAGATGGACCGTTTATTTCCTCAGCATCTACCTATCTCCTGTCTTCCCCAAGGACTAAAGAACACCCCACACACTCCCTTCAGGCCCCTACGTCCCCGGCAGAGTGCGGCATATAAGTAGGGCCTGTTTTTGTAGATAACATTATATTGGAAAGTTATACATTGTTGCAAAGCTGTCTGTGGGCGCTAGAGCGCTACAAGGGTGAAGCCGAGGAGTTTGGCACAGAAGTTAGGATTTCCAGACACCTGCCTTCCAAGCCTTTTAGAGCAAGGTTGCCTACCTGTGCTGCAAAGGCTGGCGGTGAAGGCTTTAAGGACAATAAGTAGAGTTAGTAAGGTGCTGCCTAGGTTTCAGGAAACCCTTCACAGTTCTTTAGTGGTGGGAGTCCATCTCCTGCCTCCTCAAAGATCCAGCCCCGGCGAGGCCATACGTGCTTACCTGTGCGCACCCTTGGCTGCTGCTGGGTGAGGAGACCCCATGGCTCTCTCTCTGGGCCCCAGAGGAGGAGGCCAGGAAGTAAGAGTTGTTGGGCGATGGGGGCAGGCTGATGTGCTGCGGGCTCTTCAGCGCCCCCAGGGGCGAGTGCTGAGGGGAGCACTGGGGGCTGAGGAACGTGGATGAGAGTACATGGGTTTGACCTGAGGGCTCCACACAGTGAGGCAGCAGCTGAGCAGTCTCACAGGCCGGAGGGGGACTGTCGGAGCCCTGTCCCTTTCCGGATGCCTGCTGGGCTGCGAAAGGACAGCTAGAGACGTCTTCCTGCTTGATGGTGGCGCCCAGGAAGGGCAGTGGCTGCTGGTCTCCGCAGCCACTCTTCTGCTTCTGCAGCTGCATCCTCAGCTCCTCCACCTGCCGCTGCTCCTGCCGCAGCTTCCAGGTGAGCTGGTTGATCACCTTCTGCTTCTCCACCAGCATCTTGTCTTTCTCAGAGTCTAGCCCGTCAGGCTCTGAGGGCCCGGAGCCCCCGTTCAGGCTGCTCAGCAGGCTCTCATCCGTGCAGGCGGGCACCGGAGACGCATGCAGGCCGAAGCCAGGTGACACATCGGGGAAGGTGTCTGGCAGTGACCCTGCAGCCGACAGGTCAGATGAGGCGGGGGAGATGGGTGGGCTGGAGCTCGTGCTGCCAAAGTGGTAGAAGCCTGATGGGGAGGACTGATAACTGGGCAGGGTGTTGGGCGTGACAGGAAAGGTGACAGTCGTGATGTCCCCGAAGTTCGGCACAGGGTTGCCAGGACAATCCTGAAAGGGTCGAAGCCGGTCCACCAGTGCCGTCTTGGTGCCTGACACCGGCAAGCCTCGTATTCGAAGCTGTTGTCTTAACTCTGACACCTGAGGGAACCAGGGCTCTGTTAGTAAAGTGTTGGGTGGCAGTGTATTTGTATTTGTTATTAAGGGAGCTTTGATACGCCATGGAGCTTTACAATGTCTATCCACTTCTCTTTTAATATCTCTTTGTAATTTCACTTCTGCCTCAGATTTAAACCAATTTTACCAACTCTCAAAAAAACCCTTAATCTCTTAGTAAGACCATTATAATGTGAAAATATTATGAGTTTTAAAAACACAGGGAATACGCCTAACTGGTGGAATAAGCTGGCTGAGCTACAAGGTCTGCCCGGAGCATCAGTCATTCCCATGAGTACAGGGCCATACTGGACCCAGAGGCTACCCCTGCTGCCCGACAGAAAATACAGGTGTCACTAACTCAGGAGTCAAAAACCAGTTCAAGTATGTGATATGTATAGGATGTACATCATTTCACACCACCGTAAGTAAAAAATAATCACACCTGGAGCCCCTGTAGTGAATGCCATCTGTGCCTTGTTTTTTATGGGCACAATCATGGGAATGCTTTTCTTAACTCAAGAGTAAAACCACCTAACCATAGCTCTCCAACCCAGGCTAAGCCTTCTTCATTTCTGTAGGAAGCCAGTGTCTTTCTAGGGTTAGACACACACGTCTAACAGTGATCTGCAACAATTATCAGGCATTCTGGCTTCTTCTACCATAACAAACCTAAACATGTACCTGCTAGGACATACAGATAGGGGCCCATCCTGGAGTTTGGCTTCAGTAGGTCTGGGATGGGGACCAGGACCATCCGTTTATAACAATCCCAGGGAGAGATTTATGCCACTGGTCTTGGGTTAGACTTTGAGAACAAAACTTCAAGAATGGGGAAGATTGTGCGTGTGTATATGTGATGGTACCTGAATGCAAATGTGTATCTCTTCAAGAGATGGAACCCAGGGCCTTGCATATGGTAGACCAGTTGTCTACTCTTGGGTCATGCTCTACCTCCTCAGCCTCCTGGGTTTGGGTTTTATCTTCCATCTGTCTAGCTGGCCTCTGACTCCCAATCCTCTGGCCCCATCCCCTCAGGGTTGGATCTACAGACATACCTCACCATGCCAAGCTATATGTTGGATCTATTTTGATTTTCATGACAGGGTGAATAGCAATTGCATGTTGAAGAAAGTACATGGTGAAAAAATCAGGCCCTTCCTGTTCTTAGGTTCTTGATCCTCTGTGCTTTCTTTTTGAAGTGGGATGTTAATCCCTGCCTTTTACATTTTTGCAAGGGCATACATGAATTTATAAAAGCACTTGGAATAGTGCCTGAAAAATGGTTGTGCAATATGTGTATTATTATTATACTGATATGCATGTAACTAATTAATTGCCACATTCTTATAATGGTCACAAGTTGCAAACTATGAAATATATGGGATGGGAACTGATTAAATAAAAATTATTGCAAATGATGGAGTCCCAAAGATCCCCTATGATTAAAGCTACGAAAGCTTGTTGACACTGCATGATGAACAATTGTTTATAGTTTATTATAACTGAAAGAAAGTTTGAGTTGATACTGTTTTCAATAAATTAAATAATGCATGCTTACATTTAAACTTAGGTTGCTTATAACATTTTAGCATATAGTCAATATATGCTAAATTTAGCATATGTAGTGAATATATGCTAAAATGCTAGCTAGGGTACTCTTTACTGCATTTCCTAAATAGTCCATATAGACACATCACTTTTATGATAAGACAGAAAACATATTAAACACCTATGGTCCAAGAATATGTAGGGAAAGCTTTTCTGTAGGGACAGAAATTTTGGGCATAAAAACAAATGAAGTAATCCTAAGAAAAAATATCCACAACAAATCTTTAAACTTTGATAAATCAAAAAAAAGTATCCACAAAATGCAAATTAAAATAACAATGCTTAGAAAGAAATCAATGGCAGCATAGACAGTAAGTTGCCAAAATGAAAAAACATCAAGTGTGCTGATCATTATAAAGAAAAAGGGGGGCTGGAGAAGTGGCTCAGCTTAGAGCATGGGACCCAAGTTTGATTCTCAGCACCCAGCCGGTGTGTCACAACCATTTATAACTCCAGTTCCAGGAGATCTGACACCCTCTTCTGATCTCTGTGTGCACAGAACACACACATGGCACACATACATACCTGTGGGCAAAGTATTCATACATATGAGATAAATAAAGAAATAAAATTAATAAAAAGTAAAAGGCCGTGACCTAATATAAAAACAGATAAGGCATCTGATCCAGCTCTTTTAAAAACAAAACATAGTTTTTAAAAGTCCCATAATATGTGTGCATGATCATTAGCAATTTAAGAAGTAGGGCAATTATAATAAAAGGTGTATTTTGATTCACCCAGTGACAGAGAAGTGAGTAGGAGCTTTTTTATATGAGCAAAGTGGCAGGGAAATAAAGATCTTAGCAAGCTGAAGAACTTTACTGCCTTCCTGTTTAAGGTATGTCCCTGCAATGTCTGGGAGCTGTTGAGTTGTATACTCTATTAACCTACACAGGGACACACACACACACGCACGTGAGGGCACATTCATGTACAGCTGCTTCAACATGCGGCTCTACAGTACACTGTCTAGGAGAGAAGAATCTGGTAATATCCTTCCAAAACTTTAAAAGATCTGAATGTGGTTTTGGTTTGTTTGTTTGGTGCTAGTTTTGGTTTATTTGTTTGCTTTTTTTAAGACACGGGTTCTCTGTGTGTAGCCCTGGCTATCCTGGAACTTGATTTATAGACCAGGCTGGCCTCAAACTCACTTAGATCTGCCTGCCTCTGCCTCTTGAGTGCTGGGATTAAAGGTGTGCACCACCACATCTGGCAAAAAGAATATTAATGTATTTTAAATCAGCAATTTAATACGTATGCCATTTTCTGAGAGAAATAATCAGAGATGATAACAGATGTGTGTACAGAGGGCACAAAAAATGTTATTCTGACAACATTCGGCAGCAAGTTAAATGTCCAGAAATGGATTGCTAGCCAGGTGATGTGGTGATTTGCTGATATTAAAAATATAACTTCTACTGAATATTAACAGTTATGGGAAATGTTCATGGCGTGTTAAGGAAAACATGTCAGAAATTTATGGGCGGCATAATTATTTAAAAGTAGTTGTCAAACATAACGTGGCCGCGTGCATTTCAGGCTGGAAGAAACATAACGGCATGTTTTCTCTGGCTCTTGTCGATTAAAATGCCATTTACTTCACTGCCTACGATCGGGTTTCAACTTTAAGATGTCACTTGGCAATCAACTAAAGGCTCTGAGGACAGCACCACAGCGGCTTGTGCTGGCATCCAGCACACCACTTCTCTTCCTGGTCCTGCTAGACAGTTTTTCCCCCCTTTCAAATTTCCTGGTTTGAAAAAGTGCAAGATGGAAACCCATTATTGTTTTAATTTTGAGTTACTTAAAATTAATGAGGTCTACACTTATTTTTAGAATCTGTTCTTGCACCGAATAATTTAGGCTACATTATTAAATAATGCAGATCACAGTCTAAAATAAAAAGAATACTTGTTGAGTTTGGTTCCCTTAACATATTGGATTATTCGTCTGTGTGGGCTTTCTTGAGATGAAGGCTTGGACACACACATCTCTTCCCTATGTTCACTGGTGTTCTAATTATTGGTAACTTTAAATCATTTATTATGGAACAATTCTAACATACTCAAAAGTAGATAGAAAAGCCTGAAGAACACATATAACCCATCAAACAACTTCAGTTGCTGTCAGCTGGTGCAACACAGCTTTGTAACTACCTCCAAAAGAAAAGCTCTCTTAAACACGTAAATGCTAGCACTATACCGATCATATTAAAATGGGCAATTTCTTAATTTCCATCAACTATTTTCTCCAGTTTTCAGAATTCTTAGTTCCTTCCCCTTACTCTCTCTCACACACATTTAATTCATTTAGAAATAGGATTTTTAAAAAGTCAATGTGCTATAAAAAAAACCTCTAATAACTCTGTGTGTGTATGTGTGCATGTAGGCCATAGGTCAACTTTGAGATATTTCCTTTTCTTTTTTCTTTTTCTTTTGAGAGAGGGTCTGTCATTGTCCTGGAGATCGCCCGATTAAATTAGACTTGCTGGCCAGAGAGGCCCAGGAGACACCCTCTGTAAGGAGAGCCCGAACTCCTCTCAGACTCCACTCTTACGTGGTGAAACATTTTATTAAAGAAACTCCACCCATACTCAATTACTTCCTAATTATCTCGAGGGAGGATCACCTTCATGAACCCCTCATTCTGCCCCCTCTGCAAATGGGGGTGCTCTGTGAGTGCCCTTCAGTACTCTTCCCACCTTCTCCCGCTTCTTCCGTTCCCACTCATTTTTCCTTTCTCTCTCTCTCTCATTCACTTTTCTAGGTTCAACTTTCCCTACTTAAGCAAAGGATTCTAAAGCTTATGAGCCCATGGCTGGCAGCACACCTGAGTTGAATGAGATTAATGTGTTTCTTTTCATAGAAATGGGCTAGGTCTTTTCTGGGTTGCTACTCAGCATTTCCAACCCGATCCTTCTCCTTCAACCCGGCAATCCTGCCCTTGGTATAACTTTCCCAGGACTCTGAGACACACCTTCCCCCACACTGAGTGAGGGGCCGAATCAAACAGACCCCTTCCTTCGCTCTTTCCAGTCTC
This sequence comes from Pachyuromys duprasi, assembly GCA_028658305.1. Lineage (NCBI taxonomy): Eukaryota > Metazoa > Chordata > Mammalia > Rodentia > Muridae > Pachyuromys > Pachyuromys duprasi. The sequence continues at coordinate 50,658,497 of CM053757.1, forward strand.
AGCTTCCACAGTAATGGCAGAGCCTTTGCGATCAGTCACTTAAACCGGAGCCCCATTTCACCACACATAAATCGACTAACTTGCCTGTATTTGAACCTCTTTAAGACACTGGCTTTTTATTTTTCAGTTAAAAAAACAACCTGCACTGATAAGACTGACCTTACAGAATAGGATCCACACTGAGTGGCTAGTTTAAAAAATGCTAGCTACTGTCACCATCATGGCCATGTTCTTGACTGTCTGATTGTCACCAATGCATGATTCTGAGCTTGGATACACAGGGGGAACCACCTTCGGGGCTCTTCTGTGCTAATGCCAACCCCACTTCTAGACTGTTTTCCTCTGGGGTTCTCCAGCCCCACACAATCCAGGACCCTTATGCTTTAATTATTTAGCTGCAAATAACAGTAATAATTAATAACAATAATAACAATTTTATTATGGTAAGATAAACATAATGCAAAGTTTACCACTTGGCATTACTGCCTATGCAATTTAGCTTTCAGCAAGCACACCCATTCTGCCTTCTCTCCCCAGAGCTTTTTCATCACCCCAGCTTGAAACTATGTCCACGTTAAGCAGTTACTCCCTATGGTACTTCTGAGATGGTCCTGGTAATTTCTATTCTACTTTCTGTCTCTATGTCTGTTCAAGTGTGACTAAGACAACCCTCGGGTATTTGGCCCATTGCTCCTGGCTTATTTCACTTAGCATAATGTTTTCAAGGAAAGATGACATCTTTTATCTCTGTGTCTTTATGACTTGAGGAATGGAGGAGCTGGCATCCTGGCTTCAGAGAGTATTATTGTACATTTATCACCTTCAGCTAGGTGTGGAGACACCATGCAAAAACAAGCCTAGTGTGACTTATAGAAGAAACAGGGGGTCCTTTGATGTCAGGGTGTATCTTATTGGCTCTTGGCAGCCATGGAATATTTTTCAAATTGGAGTACTTCTGCTACGGTCACACCATTGCACAAAAAAGAAAAAACCAAATTGCTATCTGGGGGTAAAAAACTGGAAATGAGAGTAATACTAAGGACTGATAATGGGGAAATGGCCAGGATTGGCCCAATGAAGGCTCTGATGATCATGAAGGATGGAGGGTTTTAAAGAAGAAAAAAATTACAAGGTGGAAATCCTGAAAGTGTGATGGGGTAGGGGGAGGTTGTGTTCATACACTGCAGAAACTGGATCCATCTTGCTCAGTCCTGATGTGGATACTGGGCAGAAGGGTGAACATGTCAGTCTCGAGGGCTGCTTTGAAATATACCAGTGTCAACTAGAAATCCAATGTTACTTCAGTGAATATAGATCCCCATGGTCTGTAATTTGTGATAAGCTACTGGCAGGCCTGCATCATTCAACAAACTATCACTTCAGCACGTAAGTTTCCAGAACAGGATTTGTTTTAAATTACATTGTTGTTAGTGGGTTACTAACATTGTGTCTTCAGCAAGGAACAAGATACTTATTTAACAATATCTTCCTTGGATAAGATGAACTAAAACCACTCAACTTCCATCAGTATTTTCTAATAAAAAGGCTATTTTAAAACTCAAAAGCTTTAGGAAGAAATATGGACACATTAGCTATGTGAATTGTTCTTAGCTACATAGTTTCTATTTTTCTATTTCGCCAGAGACTGCCAAAGGTTCCTCATGAAATTGACCATTGCTTTAGAACATTCTGGAAACTTTATAAGCTACACACTTCTATGTCATTCTGACTGATTCTTAGTAACTTAGAAAAGAGCAAATACAAGCTCAAACACCTGGGGAGGCTGAAGCAGGACCTGAAGGTTTAGGTTTGGCCACTATACCCTAAATTCTACAACACCCTTGGCTTTCCCCCACACTGTCTCCCTCTTTTACTGTTTTACTCAAGAAATCACATAGCAAAGATTCTGATGTCTGTTTAAAAAAAAAAGAAAAGAAAAGAAATCAGATCAAATCGTATACCTTGAGATCATCCAGGTTTGGTGGAAGGGGGCCTGGTTTGAGAGAACAGACACCAGTTTGTCCAGAAAGACTGTTTTTGATGGGGGACAGAGGGGTGTTGCTCAGTGGTGTTGAGGAAGAATTCGGATTTCTGACCATCGGTTCATTTGGTTCTCTGAAAAAACAAAGAGGCACTTACAGATACAATCAGACCAGTGTGGGGGAAGTTTAGAACAAGTCACAGAGTAAGTGCCAACAAGGATCAGGCAGGCAACAAATCAGTAGAAGAAGATGGAAGAAACAATAGCCTGAACTAGACAGCAAATTGCAGAAAACCTCCCAGGTTCATTTTGAGGTCACAGAAAGGGGTTATGGAGACTGTGGTAAAGAGAAGCATGCGATTCTACCTGGGGCCTATAGGAGGCACTATTCTGGAGGGGCCTGAGGTTGCCATATGATTCTTGGTCACACTCTGCTTTGGATATAATTGAAACTGTGACCCAAGGGCAGCCAAAAGCAGGTGAAACAATCCTTGGCTTAACTTTATCGGAGAGGATTTTGACCACCTAGATATGAACAGGACCTTGTAATATGGGCACACGGCCTGGGCTCAGGGAGTGGTCTCCAAAGCTGTCACTTAGCTTTTTAGCTGTGATCTCGAGCTGCCAGCAAAGTCAGTTCTGCATTCTCAGACATTGCACAGTTTCATTTGGAAATGCTAAGAGTTTTCCTTTCCTCTAAAGAACCTTGATTTATTTGCTTCCTATTACCCCTACAGTCCTGAAAATGTGTGCATGGTTTCTAAAGAGAGTCACAGTCCAAACCTGCCAGACAAGGGTGCAGTGTAATACTGGCTACACTCCTCCCAAGCCTCAGAGAGAGAAGCCATCCTCTACCTCTGCCCAGAAGACTTCATCCCAGCTCGAGGCACTCACTTGAGGTGTGTTTGATGCACCCCAGGGTAGTTGAACCGCTGCTGCTGCTGCTGCTGCTGCTGTTGCTGCTGCTGGCTGAGGATCTGTAGCTGCAGGAATAGCTGCTGTTGCTGGAGGAGCCGGGCGTAGGCGGAGTCCATGGGTGGGGGCGACTTCTCTGCCTTCTGATCTGGGGGGATGTACTGGTGGTATTTGAGCTTCTTTACCTTCGGCTTGGGGTCCTTGGGTTTTTTGTGGCGGTTCTTACTATCCCCCAAAGCCTTGGACTGCAAACAGAAGGGAGATGTGGCCTGTGTTTTAGGTGATAGCTAGGAGCTTTTTCTCAAATCTGGCATGGTACACAGTTCCCAACAGTGTTCAGCTATCAGATGAACAGATCTGCTGTTAAATCCTCACTGTCACAGGCATGGGCACCTTACACCTTACAAGGGGCTCTTGGAGTTTACCTGGAGCGGAGTCCAACAGAAGCCCGTGTTTCAGTGTCTTCTGTAAAACCTGTGGATAGCTCAGCACTCTGCTGGGGAGTCACTCCTGAGAGTGTGTGCAAGCACCTCAAGCTAGACACATAGGAAGCCGATGACATGAAGTTGGATGAAGTTAACATTGTCGCTGCGGATCCAGAATGAGGTTCTCAAACCCAAACACACCTGTATACTTGCCTTCCCCTCACCTTCAAAAGTACCCATACTGAGAAGGAAGCCATGCCCTCTGAATTACTGATTCTTTACTATGGGGAGGGCTACCCACCCACTGAGCCCTTTTTATGAGTCACGCATCACACACTCTGGTATGCTCATAGTGTGGGAAGTTCAGGGTACAACTTTGGGAATGAAAAGAAATATGGGAATATCATACGTAAGTTTTCTATATCTAAATTTCATCACATTTAAGATGAAGAAAATACTATTTTTAATTTATTTACTTTTATTTAATGTGCATTATTGTGAAGATGTCAGATCTCTGGAGTTACAGACAGTTGTGAGCTGCCATGTGGGTGCTGGGAAGGGAACCCAGGTCCTTTGGAAGAACAGCCAGTGCTATTAACTACTGAGCCATCACTCCATCTCCCAGAAGATATTTAATTTTCATCTTAGTGCTCAATATAAAGAGCATAGACAGATAGGACCCGACTTAAAAGGTAAAGGCAGTGGTCACCATGCCTTGAGTTCCATTCCCCAATTCCAGAATGGTGGGAAGAACTGACTTCCACTGGCTTTCTTCTGATCTCCATACATGCATGTATGCATGTATACATCCATGTATGCAAGTGTTGTGGTATATCATCCTTACACACACACACACACACACACACAGTGTTTTTTAAAAGATCATAAAAATAACAATCGTCCTTTTGAATGCCAATTCTATACATAACCTTCTCCGGAAATCAAAAGGCCCTCATATACTAAGGTACAATAAGTCTATTATCCAGTAGGAAAAAACAAAACAAAACAAAACATCCAAATTGGATTGTATTAAAGGAGGTTGAAAGCATGGGTGCCAAATTGGAAGGAAAGCGCAGTACCACCATTGCACAGAAGAGGGCGCTCCTGAATAGCTGGCAGGCACAGTGTCCAGGGCCAGCCTTCAGACTTCCATGGGAAGAAGCACATCAGAGTCTGACAGCCAAGGAACCTCCAGTGTTGCTTAATCTGACTCAGGCACCCTATAGCTGCAGGCACTTGTGTTTTCTGAGTCTTCCTCTTGGAGACTACTGGATAATGAACGGAAGTATTCTGTGGGCTTGGTGGCTTGATTTCTCCCTACTCGATAATCGATTGGCTTTCTGGTTAATTACTCAGACTTCTGTGCTGGGTGAGTTTCTGCAGGGTCTGGTGACCAGCTCCCCCAGGCTTAGCTGCTGCTCAGGCCTCATCCCCTCAGGCTGGCTTTGACTGGGGTAGGGTTGTCTTGCTGTTGACTCAAGGGTGTTGAAGATGCCTTAGTACCTCTATATTGCCTTAGTACGGGTACCCGGAACATCCCAGAAGACAGTATGTGATTAACATTATTGGCCTAACACAACTGCATGGGTTCATTCTTTCTGTAAGCACAGGGAATACTCAGGCTCTATTTGCATGTTTGTTTTTGTCTTTACAACTCACAGGACACAGGAGGTGCACACAGGTGTTTTCCTAAACCTGTATCAGGGATGAATCCACTGTGCTGTTCAAGTCCCAGGCTGTGGGATTCATCAACTGGAGAAAAGAAGGGTACACCCTATGGCTAGAAGTTACAAGATTTCCTAATGCAGCATGGATTCAATTCTGTGCACATGCACGCACATACACACACACCCTCGCCAAATTACTGGAGACAAATCGTGATCTGGAGACCTGGGTCTCCTCTCCAGCTATGCAACCCCCTGCCTCTTTCCCTTTCAGCTTTCTGCCACCTGCAACAGCCTTGTTGCCTGACTCCAGGTCACTTTCAAAGCTGGCTCCAACTTTGGAAAGATTGTGTGTGCCCCCCCCCCTTACTTAGCATGCTGAGGCTGCAAGACAGTGGTCACATCACCTACTGTGGGACTGAGAAAATGAGGTCTAACCTTCACTCTCTAGGCTACTGACTGCCTGACCAGCAGAGCTCCTTTAACTCTTGTAAAAGGCAAGGAACATTTCTGTACATTCACAATTTTGTGTGAACACCATCTCTATCTGTTCCCGTAAAACCCCCGTGGCAGCCAAATGAATGCCTTGCTACTATGTAATCACTCCACACTCTCCCCTCCCCCCAGATCCCACAACTGCCAATCTCAGTCCTGTTACATGTGCTTCCTTTGGGCAGTTGTATACATGTAACCCCACTGAATGTATTCTGTGCCTGGCTTCTTGTGCTTGATGTGATGTCTGCAAGGTTAGTTCATGTTGTGGTAGGTGTCAATATGATATCCATTTTGTATGGCTAAAAAATAATATTCATTGGCATGGCAATATCATGACTTTGTTCATCCGCCACTTGGTGGGCCTTTGGGTTGGTTCAAGTTGATGAATATGGCAAATGGTGTTGTTGGGAAGATTCAGACACTGTGATGTTTCCTGATGGCCTGAAAACCCAGCTGGACTATAGAGGATGGTGTGATGTTCTTACTGGTTTGTGACTCAGCATTAGGAAGGTTGAGAACCACTGGTAGGTGAACCGAAAGGTGATGCCTCTTCAACCATCGGTGGTGAGATGTGTACCATGCAGAAGGGCTGGGGAATCATCTATAAACAAGCAACCCCGTGGACCAGTGCAGTTTGCATGGGTATGGATTTTTTTTTATCATTTAGTCTATTCTTCCTCTGGGCTCCTAGTACACCTTCATGGTATGGGGAAGCTGACAGTTTTACTAATTTGAATTGTGCAAAATTTAAACACTGGACTAGCAATACCATTATAATCCCTCTTTATACACATCTTTAAACCATTTCCTCCTCCATCCAATGTGCACAATGCCATCTACTTGGATGATAAAGCTATTACTTTGTCACTGGCTATTACTTTAATTTACAGCTTAACATATTCCCATAAGAGCTGTCAGCAGATACCAAAGGTAGAGCTAGAGCTGAAAAAAAAGTGCTCCCAACCAAGTCCCAGTGAAGTAGGTTAGTACAGAGCATTATAAAAAAGCCAAATGACTACCTAGTGGTTAATTAGGAGACAGTACTCTGCAATGACTGGACGCAATGCTGGGGAAATTAAGTATGAAATGTAGTGACCTCTGGCCGTCTCCTGTGACTGTAACTCCTCTCATGCTCATTTCCCATGTGTGTTAGGGCTCTTGCAATACCCAAGGCTTCAGTGTTGCTCCCTTCACATAAATACTGTTGCTCTGGGAGTGTTTTATGGCCCTTAGAAGTCCTGTGTGTGTTAGTCAGCTGTGTCTTGCTTTGGGGTAGCTTGGGGAATCCTCATTTTTTTATTTTGTGTTGTGGAGCTCAGGCTGACCATGAACTCACTATTTTCCCTTCTGAGTGCTCGCTGGGATTTCAGGTGTGGACCACCTTGCCTGGCAAATGAAACCCAATCCAGAGACATGCTGGCTGAGCGCTGTTCCCACAGTGATACAGGATTCCCTAGGGCTGAGAGCACATACACGGATGGCATAGTCCCCCTTGTGACAGTCCTAGTGGGCTAAACCTGTGTGAGGTCCAGGTAAGCCTTCTCATGCCAACAGAACTGATTTGAAAAGCTCTGCTTCACATGGCTTCAGTGAGCCTTGGCTCAGGCAGAGGCTGTGGGCTAGACCAGTCCGCACCTTTACAGCAGCGTGCACAGGGACAGGGGTGCTGAGGGGGCCAAGTCCCTGCTTCCCAGGGTCCGGCTGCTTGCTCGGCTGGGAGACGGCATCATTCTTGTCGCCTTCTGAGCCGGGAGCCAGATCCTAAAATCCAAATTGTAGTGTTACTAGGGCACAAGAATAGAGGCGCTGCGGCACTCTCCCGCCTTCGCGCCAGCTTCCTGTCCTGCTAGCATCAGGTGCTCCCTGCAGGAGGCTAGCACGGTCTGTCACCCACCCCAGGGTGCCTCTGAGAGATAGCTGGGTAATCTCAGTGCCATTTCCAGAAGACGGGTGCATTCCTGGCTTGAGCTGGGCAAACTGGGACATCTGGTCACCCTGAGGGAGAGCTCTATATAATAATGAGACTGAGGAAGAAAGGAAAGGACGGAATGGGAGCAGAAGTTCTGACAAAAACATAACAAGCAAAATGTGGGAAAAGGGCATGTGTGTGCAATTATGAATAATGCGCAAGTGTGTGTGTGAAGAGAGAACTACATGTATGTTTCGTTGTGTAGAAGTGTTTGTGTATATGTGCGTATATAGATAGAATTATGAATACGTGTTTCAGTGTGTAGGAATATGTGAGTGTATGCATGTGTATTCGTAAACATACAGGCCTTTTTGTTGGGCATATATTGTGTGCATAGATGTGCACACATGTCTGTGTGTATATGCATGTGCACATGTCTTTGTGAATATATATATATATATACATATATTTGTGCAATAATAAGTATGAGTACATTCCTGGGCATGTGCATGCATACATGCATGAATGTATGTGTGCTGATTACATGTGTATATATGCACATTTATACTATACACACATATATGTATGTACTGGTTATAGGTGTGTATACATGTTCATACTGGTGTATATACATGTTAGGATATAAATATATAAACATCTATGTGTGTATGAATACACATCTGATGTATATGTGTGCCTGTGTATATATGTTAGAGACATGTTTATATCAATGTATATGTATAGCAGATATGAAAGGGAAAATTGCCAGAATATAAAAACAAGTTATTATATGAATACATGTGTTTGTACCTGGGTATTGGATCCATGTATTTGGATGCATAGGGTCACACACATTTTTATAAGAGGTATGATTCTGTCTGCTGAGGTTTCCATGAAAAGAATAATCATTGTCTCTTCCTTTCCTACATTCCTATGCTATGAGTCAACACAAAGGGGTGAGGATCCTTACACCCCTCCTGGCAGGCCAGAAGGGAGCTTTTCAGTTCTTCCCTGAACCTGGCATCTGTCACAAACTTATGGGCTACTTTTCACTCAGATCCTCAGTGTTCTTTCCCTTCACACTCGGTTGCTGAGAGAAAAGACACGCGGCAGATCCTGCATTTCTCTGCATTGCTCAATGCCTACGCTCCTTGTTCTTCCTTTTCTGGGGTTAAGCAAAAAGAACTTGTCTTTCCCTCAAAACCATTCTTAAATCAGAAGCCAAAGAATTTGCTGTCAGAAGAGTATGTGCAAGTGGTCTGATGGATCGTTTGATGTTATCAAAGATGTCTGACTGCAAAGCTCAGTGTGGGCCTGCAGGGGACGGGAGATGCTGTGATGATGAACACGTGGACAATGAGCGCACGTTCAGCCCTGCTTCCTAGGCTTCCCTTTCCCTCCCACTTCACATTTTCTTCTTGGCAACTTGAAGTTTGCTGTGATGGAGTGGAGATAGGAGTGACAGTGACCAGTGACCATTACGGTTTTGGGAAAGTGGACCCTAAATAAACATTACTGCAACTTCCCCTCGTCTGGATGGACATTTCCGTAGAAAAATAATTTCAAATACAAGGCTAACATCCATAATCCAACATTCCAGCATCTGAAATGCTTCAAATTTTGAAATATTTTGAGGCCGACAAGAAACCGTGAGAAGAAAATGCCACAGCACAGAACTTAGCTTCATGCTCAAAAATTATTAAAAAATACTATATAAAATTACATTTAGGCTACGGGTATGTATGTATATCTAAGACATAAATAAATTTGTGTTTAGACTTGGATTCTATCCCCCAAGACATATTATTATGAATGGATGCAGATAAATTCTAAATCTAAACACTTCTGGTTCCCAGCAGTTTGGGTAAAGGATAGCCAAAGTAGATATTTCATTTCACTCTGTGGAACAGTCTCCTGATGGTCAGGAAGACTGACCCTCTGAAAACTGAAGGAGGGGCTTAGAGACCTCTTTCTAAAGAAGAGTGTTGCGAGCCCAGGATGAAAAGCACTTCTGCATCACATGTCTGGAACACCATGTCTCCTTCCCCATTGGGCGTCCTACCCTCCCACTGACATCTCTTAGGGGTCCTATATGATAGCATCAGCGATGCTCAGCTGGCAGAGACTGTGATCTCAGGTGAGTAGAGATGAAGTGCCCAGTGCAGCCTGGAGTCCAGGGTGAGCGTCAGCACAGGAGAACTCATTGTTATTGTTCGCAACTGTGCTTCATATTTCATTCTTATAAGTATACATTCCTCACTTTCTAGTACTTGTGGGTTTGTCTAGAAAGAGTGAGGATTGAGCTGGAGTTGGAGCTGTGTGCTAGCTTCAGGCTGACAGGATGGACACCTGACGAGGAGAGGGGTAACCAGTGTCTCCTGCTTTGCTGATAGCGATGAGTTTGACATTAGTTCTTGCCAGGGGATTGTTGACCAATGGTGTGATATGAATTAACTTACCTTACACATAAAAAAAGAGGATGAAAGTTAACAATGTGAGGGTTTTCAATGCTTCTATGATCCACAAATGTCTGTGCCAGACAGGTTGAGAAGGAAAGCACATCATAAGGTGAGTGGGGTGTGCTGGCCTAGACTGTAACCCCGTCACTCGGCCTGAGCTAGGGGAATCCTGAGTTTGAGAGCAACATAGTGAGACTTTGTCTCAAGGTAAACCCACCAGCAGACAGAGCTAGGGCTTGTAAGCAACCCCAGCTACGGCAGTGTTAACGTGAAGTCTAAGAGACCTGGCTCTGAGACTGGGAGGCAGACGCAGTCTGTTTTACCTGGATTGTGTCCAGAGGACCAACCAAAGGTGCCTCAGCGGACTTGACATCCGGGGGAGATCCGGTGGAGCCCTGGGCATCTTCACTCCGAGTCTGATCTGGGGAAAGCCCACCACTGCTACTGTCCTCTTCAAAGGCAAATGCATCTGCTGCTTTGGAGAAACTCACCTCCGTGCCTGAGCGAGGGAAAAAGCAAGATGGGAACTGTGGTTCAGAGCATCAGAGAGCCATTTCCGAAGCACTGCTAAGCCTTGCCGCCATACCCAAGCACATGCTTGGCTCTCTGAATGGCTTGCAAGTTCAGGGAAGAGCAAAAATGTATTAAAATCTATTTTAAATGATTAGATTTTCTACAAGAGAACTTGTGTATATAAAAAGAAGTCTGTTGTTGGGGAAAGTGGGTGATGCATCAAAGACTATCATCATGCTCTAAGCTTTATTTCCCGACTGAGTCATTTCTCAGTGCTTTCTATGGATCCTATGTCCTTTTGAAAATAAATCAGGAAAAACAAAAGGAGTAGGCCTGCTGTGAGGCCTCTGGAAGATGATGCGGAATGACTGCCCCTCTCCTTCGGGCTTTCCAGCACTCGAGAGAATCAGAATGACAGCTTGCCGGTTGCTTCATCTTCAAAGATGAAACAGGGCGCATGGCACAAAATGTTTAGCAAACTTTGCTAATAAGGAGAAGTGAGGCCAGCTACTAAGCTTAAATTCCTAGATGTTGAATTTAGCTAACGTCGCTAGAGTTCATGTCCAAGGAGTCACTCGACCAAGGCATTGCTAATTAGAAAAGCTATCTCAGAAACTTCAACCTGACTCTCAGTATGTGGATTTTAGTTTTCTGTCTAGCATTTTGTGTCTTTGCAAACCCTTCAGCAACCTCCTCACTCCCAAGACTCTTCCTCTTTTCCCTGGGTGGTCTTTCTAGGGCAGCAGAGTTGTGTTGCAGACAGAGGTCATCAGACCAGATGGGGCTATAACAGTCTACTGACCTGTTCTTCACATTTCACACCAACCATTCTCCTCCAGTTTATGGTCCCAAACAGTACACAATGTGCCAAAGCCACAAACCTCTCCTGACCCCATTCTTAGCACAGCCCCTTCAAAGGAATTTCAGTATTATCGGTTGCTTTTCCAGCCCGCGTTCTGCAATCACACTCACAAGGACTTTTGACTCTTGGTTGGTCCAGATAAGAGACAGGAGCTCTCACTGTGGTGATGGCAAAGGCTGTGAGGAGCTGGGAGGAACAAATGTGGTTTGGGGCTTGTCATCACCACCATGGCTGACATGTGTCACAGACTCTTGTGTGGACAACCAAGTGTCAAATCAGGAAATAGGCCAGGCAAGGACAAGGCAAGTGGAAACTTGAGTGAGGAGCCCAATGGGAAGCCCACTAACCTGGAAGAGCTTAGATGACAGGGCATCTGTTCCACAGGTCATGGGAAGAAGTCATTATTGCTATTGTAGTTATCAAAGTGAAACCTCATGATAAAAATTCATGGAGCATAAGAATACCTAAGGTACACAATGTACATATTCTACCTCACAGTAAACGTCAGTTAACTCTCTTCTAGATTTAACTCTATGGCAACAGAAAGATACGTGCAAAAAAGAGAGGTTTTAACTAGATTGGACTAGGTAAAATATACTACTCAGGGGCTGGGGTGTAAGTCAGTGAGTGTGCTTGCCTAGCATGCACAAAGCCATGGGTTCAATTCCCAACACACACACTTCTGAAACTTGTGTTTTCCCTACTCTGCAGTATTTTTTTAGAGATTTTTTTGATGTGATAGAAAAGAGTATCCTCACTAAAAAACTGATTGTGTAGTATTCCATTGTATTAATGGGGACACCTAAATTAATCCTTGCACTTGCGTGTGTGTGTGTGTAAGTAGAGATTAAACCTAGGGCCTTATGCATGCTAGGTAATCATTCTACCTTCTACCACTAAACTATAACCCCAACTCAGCCCTGGAAACATACAGACAAACAGAGTAACATAGATGGAACAGGTTTTATATATATGTACATATTTGAATACAATCAGTGAAAAAAAACATCATAAATTTGAAAGATAGCAGGGAGGGGATATTTGGAAAGTTTTGGAGGGAGGAAAAGAAAGAGAGAATGCAATTAAATCTTTATCTCAAAAATAAAAATAAAATAAAAATATGGAAGGTTAGGAAAGTGTAGAGAATTACAGAAGTTAAATAAGTAATTGTTAGTATTTTTCACACTTGCATCAGAAATCTGTTTTACCTCCAGGTAGAAAGATCCACTGGCTATGTGCCAACTTCTTCTCTGAAACCCAGAGTCTCCCTCCTGTCCTTTAGGACTGGTCTCCCAAACATACACCTCCCTCCTTCAGGAGTCTGGAGCAAGTTCTTGCACTAAATCTCTATACAGAACAATCTAAGCTCTGCAGACAGCTTCTGTGTGTCATTTCCCTACACCACACATGACTGCACTTTCCTTTCTCAGGGGACTCAGCACCCAAGCTGTCCTAAGGAAGCTCCTTCCATGAATGTATGGATACATTGTTGATTCAACCCATTTCAAAACATCTTTGTGAACTTTGATTTCATTGGAACTTTAATACCCAATTTATGCATATATTTAAAGTATCTATCCCCGTGAAAGTCTCTGCATGTGCAACTGAGGATCAGGTAGGCAGGCAAGGGTGGGTGAGTGTCTGCTGCTGGCCATTGAGATCTACCAAGGTCATGCCCTGAGCCAAAGCTGTTCACCATCTTGCAGACTCTTGCATGTGATCTTACCAGCCCTTCATTAGCACCATATTCTCTTTCCCTCAGAACACTCGGAGATGTTCACTGTCTCGTGTCTCTTTCTGTTTCTTTCACTACAAAGGGATTGGGCCTTCTCTGCATGGTCTGACGTTTCATGTGACAAAGATGTCTCCTGAACTCAACCAGAATGTGGCAAGCAAATGCCATAAATGCATAAAAATTAGGGAGAATTGAACCAAATTGTGAAATTATCCTACATTCTAACGTGTGGATAGACATTTTAGAAGAACCATGGAGAAAGAGGAATAATGTTTTTCCTCTTATTCCACAATGACCTGATTATATGTATAGGAAGAGGTGGAAGGAGAGGGTAAGGAAGAGACGGAGAAGCAGAAGGAGGAGCAAGGGCACATAGGAGAGAGAGGGGAGGAGTAAGATTTCTCTAATGGTGTCAGCTAGAATAAAACAGACATGTGGACCCTCCAACAGCAAGCCCAAGCAGGGTCACATTTCCTCAAACCTGTTTGTCTGATGGGGATATTGAAAACCCTCTTGTATGCAGTGAATGCCCAGCCTTTGGACTCTCAGAGTCTCTGTTCAGAAGAGGGTGGCTAAACCAGCCATCTTTCCTGCTAGCCAGAAAACCCTGGTGTGGAGCCCTCTGTTACTTAAGGGAGAATCATCAGTCTGCATTGGGCGGAGGCCAGGGAATGCACTAGAGCAATGGATGAGCTAGTCTTATACACTGAAGATGCCCCCAGTCGGCTGATGTGCCGACCACTGGCCAGTGGTGACACTGGAGTGATTTAGAAAAGAAAGGCCAGAAGTAGAGAATTTTGATTAAGGAGGTAGGTAGGTGCTATCAGCTTGCCGTCTCTAGGTTCCACAATCTTGGCATTAGCTAGGACTGGCAAAATTGCATTTATTCTGAACAGGCTTTGTTGTTGTAGAGTAAGTTTTAATCTAGTGTTTGTATGGAATTAAGCATGGAAGTTAATAGACAGGTGATTGGCAGATGAGGGAGAATATGGATTGTGGATTGTGTGCAAATAGTATTTCATTTTACAGGAGGGATTGGAGTATCCTGAATTTATCATCTGTGGGGGGTCCTGGAATTAAGCCCTTATGAACATGGAGGAACAGCTTTCTGTAACCCCCCAACCCCCAACACACACAAGGCCAAAGGGAGCAGGGCTTCAATTATTTTGGTCACTCTCATCCTCCACACGTCAAGAGGAGTAGAAGTGATCAGATAAGATAAGGTCAGCAGAAAGAGGTTGTGTATCTCCCTGGGATAATCAGAGAATCTGTCAAGGTGATTTGGCCTGGAGAGTGTCCATAGCAGTTAGACAGAGGAGGCAAGAACACTCTAAGAACTCTCAGAGGACCAGGGCTTGGGTGGACCTGAAATGACTGGCAGCTATGGACAGGACAACAAGGAGGGACAGCGTCTCAGATGACAGCTGAGAGAGGAAGAGACCCCAGAGGGGTTGGTAAGCAGAATTGGGGGATGGGGGACAGAAAAGAAGAAACTCCTCTTACTAGCAGAGAAAATCATTCTAGGAGCCAAATCCTACAGAGTCATAGCCTAGGACACTACATCATCAAATCATCTGCCTATTAGTTCGAGACTCGTTGCTTAAACCAATGCAACTGGAAGAGACAGGCATACACAATGGAACATGATGAAGTTGTTTAGATCCTCACAAGGAAGCAGGGTGAGCATCACAGCCTCAGATGTAACTGTCTGGTACCCAAAAAGCACAGGGTTGCCAGGTCAGATTCTGCCAACAGGTACAGATGGGGACCACTAACTACTGCCCCACCATGCGGGACCCGTCGGTTATGTCACCTCGGTGGCTGCAAGTGATTTGGCTTTGCCACTTCAAGGCATAAGAGGAGGAAAGGGACAGGAAACCTCCACACAGCAGCTCAGTTTCAGCTTATTTCAGCTGAACACCAGAGGAACCTCCCGCGCACCAGAGCTGCTGCTTCTGCCATTGTCCTTTCAAAAGATGCACAAGGCCCTTATAGGCTCCGGAGTTGGAATCCCTTGGGCACTTTCTTTTTCTTGGTTCTGCTACATCATTGGGAGTGTGAATATCGGCAGCATTTTGGACCCCAGATTACCCATCTATAAAATGGGAACCACGAATGTAGCTAGCTCTCTGGGTTTCAAGAAGTTGTATCTTCAGAGCACTGAGTCCAAAGCCTGATGCGAACTGTTCAATCACGTTGAAGCTGTGTGTGGCAGCTGATACTGTTTTTGTTAGGAGAATCTGCCATTCTCAAGTTTACCATTGTCAAAAACAAAAAGACCACCCGGGAGGCAGTTTATTCTGTGGTCAGCCTTGCAAAGGTCAGTGCAACTCCATGGCAAGGAAAACTTGTTTGTTCTGAGAGGCTTGTTCTGGGAAAATAAGGAATCCGCCTGTCTAACAAAGGAAGAGAGTCTGTCCAGGAAAGGCTACCAGCTACTCCCTCTTTCCTGGTTCAAGCCACATTGCCACAGAGAGGGACACAGGTCATCTTCTGGTCACCTTATCTGTGTCTCCAGGGAATGTTCACATCGATCGCACTGTATCATGACCCTGGGTCTCTGCTCCAATCTCCCAGGACAAGAGGCTGGCTGGCAGCTGTCGGAGAGCAGAGTGCTGGCTATTGTCCCTGCAGACATGTCAGGCAGTGATGACAAGAACCTGCTCTAGGAGGCCCTGACATCATCCTCTAGCTATGCCCACAGGACTGGCTCTGGGCATGGGCCCCTTGGGACCTTGGGCCGGCGACAGACCCCGACTCCCCTGTTCCCTGGACGTGATTAGATGAATGAGTCAGCTGTACTTTCCTCTGCACAAACGTTTAAAACTTCAAGATTAAGTGAGATAATTGGAGCCCTGTTTACACTCCCCCGACCGTGCGCAAAGGCTGCAGAGGGAGGGGGAAGAGCAAGGTGGAAGCACACCCCCTGATTTTCTACCTGCTAGGTAGTCCAGGGAATGGCAGGAGGGCAGACTGACTGTCTCCAACATCCTCCCAAATGAGAATGAAGCAAAATCTGTTCCCCAAGAGAAAATGCCGCAGGCCATTCGCATAGATGTTGTTAAACCCTGGCCATTGCCAAGGAGACCTGATGAGCCCCAACAACACACTACAGTCTATAGGCCAGTGAATCTTCTAACCTAAATGAGAAGTCACTGCTCTTAAAGGACATCAGGTGTCTTCATTATAAAATGGGATTGAACTGGCACCCGGATAATCGGGTTCCCTTTCCTCAGATCCATGACACTTTGGAGATTCCCCCTTGGGTCTCTTGACCTGATCTCATAAATCAGGAAAAGCAGCTAACTTCTATGTGTATCCATTACACATCAGTTCTAGAGGTCAAATCCGAGGGACAAAGAATGCCATCCAGTGTGAACATGACATATTCCACCTGTCTCCTTCCTTTATGGGACAACACTCAGTATTCCTGTAGTCACCTGTCAGTACCTCCAGCTACCCCCCAAAAGATATCCCTAACTCAAACTGCCCATCTCCCAGCAATGCCAAGATGGCTTCCGTGGTATTAGTGACATTCAGGTCACCAGGCATCCCCTCAGTGTCGCAGGCCGCTTTCTTCCCTCAGCACTCTCTTCCCCAGTCTGCCATTTCCCCAATTTTTAAACCCTGTCCCACTTTCCTCAAAGTTTTTCCTCAGAAAAGCATTTGACATATATGCCATGGTGCATTTCTTTCCCCTAAGGATCATTTGTACTTTGGAAGTGATTTCTCATTGTGGAATGATAGAATTTTGTCCGTGAGAAAGTAAGTCATGCCAAGGCAAACAACCCTACCATTTGGCACAGAGCCATATTATTGTATATCTGCCTTTAAAATGCATGATCAGTGTCAAAACTCTTAGTCTATTAACATAGTCTGGATTCTGAGTGAGCAAGAGAGTTTGATTTTGAATTAAGCCTGAGGGTCACAGACAAACATATGATGAATCAAGAGGCTTTCAGAAACATGACAGCTGGAAATAGATGGCTCTTGCAACAGTCCTGGTGGGTCAGACATTGGTTTCTATTATTAAAATGTTATGGTGATACAATGAATTTATCTTTGACAACAGAGTACATATTCTAAAGCAATGGTTGAATGGGAATTGAAGGGCTGACTTAGATGGAAAACCTGGTCCAGGCCAAAGACAAGGTAAGAAGCCTGTCAATTGCAGCTTGAGTCCAGGGCCCTCCTACTATTTGAGGAACCAGCAGCATTTTGTTTAATTCAAGCCAGGAGTTAGGCATCTAGATAAAACACTGCTTCCTCTGGAGCTAAGGGACGCTCACACCCTGCAAAGAAATTATTTAATGATCAGTGGGGGGATTTACACAGCAGGAGAAGGACCCAACACTCTCAATACTGAGGAGCCTCATGAACGTTGCGTTGGTTCTATGCCATGTCCTCACCTGATGAGGTTTTTCACAAAAGGACGAAAGGCAGCTAGATGTGCCCTGAGTGGTGGCCACAAGAGGCTGAGCCTTGTCTTCCTACAAAGTATGCTATTCCAGAGTGATGAGAATGAGGCCAGCTAGAGTCTCTACAACTATATTCACAGAAGAAACTCACAGGTCAGAAGTGGGATCACCAGCTGGCATCCCGTAATAAGAAAGAAAAGTCTCGGTGTGGTGGGTCGTTTGGCTATAAGAGGGTGACCTGGGAATGAGGAGAGCAATTCCAGGTGGGAAGGCTCACTGTCAAAATGTCCTCCCTGGTGTTAGGAAAGGTTCTAGACCATTCCGTCTTGGGTTTTAATTAAGCTTGGAGGGAAGGAGACAGTGACACAGTAGGCCTCTCGAGTCTGGCAGGAGCATGGAAACACAGCTGGAGAAAGAACCACAAAGAATAAACACAAGTGGGACGGCACGTGGATGGAGAAGGGAAAATACACAGAGGTTGTAGGGCTGATAAAAAACATCCCCAACTCACCACAGAGGGGACATGGTCCCAGGAGCAATAGGCACAAGAGCGGGCTGGGTCATCTTTGCTGCTGGGAGGGCTCCAACTGCTGTTGCTGCAGCTGGATTCCAGGCAGCCATGCGGGGCTTCTTAGTGTATGTTCTTTGGCTTGTGAGACTCATTAGCACAGAAGGGGACACAGGGATGGGGGTGAGAGTGCTCTATTCTCTGCTAGCACCCAAAACAGATGTATTTTTAACCCTTTTCTCCAGCTCTTCCTTGCTTATTCTACGTAGATTCCCTACCACACAACAGTTTTCAAGTTTATCTCTTTGCTCTTTTTACGCATCACTTACCCCAAACTGCTACCATATTTAGCAGCTTTTATTACGATACTTAATTTTCTTGTAGGTTCTGATCATTGATCAAGAGTTTAGAGTGGGGTCTAGTACACAGAAGAGAGTCAGGAGATACCAGGTGAAGAAATGCATGCATGAAGAGGCGTCTTGTCTGGCCCATCAGTTTAGATTGCCATTATATGTCGAAGATTTGTGAGTTTGTGTTTTCTTCTGAACTAGGAGCCACAGGACTCGCTGACTCTGAATGTCTGCCTTTGCACTATGGGCGGGCCCCTCACGTTCTGCAGAGGAAAGGAGAATTCCCCCCCCCCCCTCACTCCTTCGCTCAAAATCCTGTCTTGATGAGCGACAGCATCATTTACCTTGCCCAAGAGAGAACTTGTGTGTAGCAGGTTACTCTATAACCGAGTCATGAAATGTTGGTGGTACCAGGCTCTCCCTTTGCACACTCACATGCAGGACTTTGTAGCAGCTCATCAGCTCTCATCAAACACATGCATCAGCCTCTCCATGGAGCTCTGACCTTCTTCCACCTCCCATGAGCTCTCTTCATACCACAGACACAGTCCAGTTTGCATGCACAGCCTGGCCCTGTTCGCTCTCTGTCTCTGTCTCTGTCTCTGTCTCTGTCTCTCTCTCTCTCTCTGTTTTGGCTCACCAGAACTCTTCCTATCCTCACCGCTACCTTTTACTTATCCTTCAAAAATTATGTTTTCTCTAGGTAGAGAATTAGGAAAGTGTTTTTTTTTTCTCAATTTTTTTGAGCAACAACTCTGAAGTTTGAGGTTCTCCTCTGCTTGGAAGACACACTATAAGCTGCTTCTAACATGTAACCAGGGCTTTCCTCTCTACCCTCTCCTCCACCCATGCCTTCCTTCCTTCAGAGATTGGCTGGGATAGCTGGGCTTCTAGTTCTTGGTGTTGATTGTTGTTGTTGGTGGTGGTGGTGGTGTTGGTGGTGGTGGTAGTGGTGGTGGTGTGTGTGTGGCGTGATGTGTACATGTATAGAGTGTATGAGGAGATCAGATGTCATTATCCATTCTTCCTCAATCACCCTTTACCTTTTATTTTGAGGCAGGGTCTCTCTCCGAGCCTGGAGCTTGTGGATTTGGCTAGACCCACTGGCCGGTAAGCCTCAGGGATCCTCTCACCTCCCTTCTTCAGCATTAGGACTACAGGTTTGTGCCCTGTACCTGGCTTTTTACACAGGTGCTGGGGATTGAGTCTCGGTTTCCATGTTTGTGCAGCTAGCCTTTTTACCAACAGAGTCACTCCCTAGCCCCCACCACATTCTTTATATCCATTTGTTTGCATCTACCTGAAACAACAACCTCAAGACCAAGTAATTACTGCAACAGAGAGATGGACAGATGAGGCAGCTGAGCCACAGTGAGATGGAGAGGCAGTACATACAGTTGTGTGGCCCAGAGTCACAGAACTCAAGTTCAAAGCCAGGCTGGTGCATTCCAGAGCTCTGGTGTGTGGTTGTCACAGGTGCAGCTCAGTGGCAGGGCACTGTCCTTAGCATTTGTGAGGTCCTGGATTTGACCCCAGCATGAGGCAAACAAACAATTAAAAACAAAGAGAGACAGGGAGAAAGAACCAAACAGGAATGACAACTTTGGGGGGAAAAAGCAGAGGAAGTTTCCATCCAGCTCTCCTCAAAGAACTTCTCAGCAAGAAGGACTGGAGGCAAACTGAATTCAAGAGAAGACACAAAGTCAATAGACTTTAAAAATACAATCATAATGGACATTGAATGTAGGAGAAAACAAGCAACAGGACAGGAGCCTACCACAGAGGGCCTCTGAAAGACTCTATCTAGCAATGTATCAAAGCAGATATTAAGACTCAACCAAACCTTCGGCAGAGTGCAGGGAATCACATGAAAGAAGGGGGAGTTAGTAAGACTTGGTGAGGACAAGAGCTCCACAAAGACGAAATAGATCAGGGCACAGGGGTCGTTTATGAGACTGTTTCTCCAACCAAGGACCATGTATGGATATAACCTAGAACCCCTGCTCAGATATAGCCCATGGTAGCTCAGTATCCAAGTGGGTATCCTAGTAAGGGGAACAGGGACTATTTTTGTCATGAACTCAATGGCTGGCTCTTCGACACCCCCCCCAAAAGAAGAGCAGCCTTGCTAGACCCCAGAAGAGGACACTGCAGCCAGCCCTGAAGAGATATGATAAGCTAGGGTCAGATGGAAGGGAGAGAAGGTCCTCCCCTATCAGTGGACTTGGAAAGGGGCAGGGAGAAGATGAGGGAGGGATGGGGAGAGTGGAAGGGGGATACAAAGTACATAACATGTAATTAATATAAAAATAAATAAATTATTAAAAAATACAATCATAAAAGGGGAGCCCACCCCAACCAACCCACCCCAGCTCATCAAATTACATCAGAACTGAGCACGACCTCTTTCCCTGTGGTCTGGCAAGGCAGACAAGCCCCCTGGGTGGGGGGGAGTGATCGAAAAGCATGCAACAGAGTCCATGTTGGAGACAGTACCCCCTCCCATTACTAAGGGACCCACATGACGACCAAGTACCTGCCCATCAGGTACATATGTGTAGGGAGCCTAGGTCCAGTCTATGTCTGGTCCTTGGTTGGTGCTTCAGTCTCCACAGGGCCCTGGCTAGTTGGCTCTGTTAGTCTTCTCGTGGAACTCCTGACACCTCCAGACCCTTCTATCCTTCTCTCCACTTTTCCACTAGACTTTCTATGCTTCACCCAATGTGTAGCTGTGGGTCTCAGCATCTGTTCCAAAACATTGCTGGGTGGAGCCTCTCAGAGGACAGCTATGCTAGACACCTGTCTTTGAGCATAGCAGAGTATCATTAATAGTGTCAGGGGTTGGCTCTCTCCTGTGGAATGGGTCTCAGGTTGGGCCAGGCATTAGTTGGACATTCCCTCAATCTCTGATCTATCTTTATCCCTGAACATCTTGCAGTCAGGGTAAATTTTGGGCTGAACTTTTTGTGGGTGGGTTGGTGTTCCCTTCCCCTCCACTAGGAGTCCTGTCTGGTTAGAGGATGTCCTCTTCAGACTCCATGACCTTTGCTACTAGGAGTCTCAGCTAGAGTCACCCCCATATCCTCCCAGAAGCTTACCTGTCTTAGGTCTCTGGCTTGTCACAGTGATGCCCCTGCCCACAGTTTCTCTTATCTCTGCAAACCCTCTGTTCCCTTCCACACAACCCATCCCCTGCCTCCCCAGGTCTGATCACCACCATTTCTCTTTGTGCTCCCTCTCCTAAGGGAAGACAGAGGGAGGGTGGGTCCAGGAGGAGAGGAGGGAGGGGACTATGATCAGGATGTAAAGGAATAAATAAATTAATGAATTAAAAAATAAACAAACACCTTCTCTTGAACTAAAAAAGATAAACTAAAAGAATCAGGTCATAAACTTCTTTATAAGGAAAGAACCAGCTAGACTTGTAGTGAATGTAAAGGAGAGAGAAAAAGATGATACTCAAATATGCTGGTTAAGCTGAAAAATGGAGACCAGGTTCAGAGACACTTAGAACCACAGCAAAGCAGCAGCACATATAGCTGGAGACCTGAGAACATTCATGTACAGGAGGAGAAGGAGAATTCCCAGCATGGGTAAATCATACAGCCGATATAAAAGTTTGAATACACTCATGTAACTATGAACATCACCCTAGAAACTTCTAAGACAGGGGCTGGGCTTCAGAGAATGCTCTGTAGGAGGAACTTTACTGAGAAATCTGAATTTTGATCTTTTCGTGGGCCAGCTATACCCTCTTTAATTCTCTCATTCTGCTGGTGGCGACTGTAGTCAGCCACATGGTCAGAGTGTGAAGCAAGCCCCTTCTGGTCCCATAATGTTGCTAGGGTGGGATGCGCTAGGCTGGGATTCACAGGTGCAGGGAGTATATTTTCTGTTTGGGATGCATCTAATTGCACGTGACCTCAACTTACCTCAAGGAGCATCTGCAAGCCCTTGACATTTAAGCCTGGCCAGTATGAAACGAAAACAGCGGAGATCAACATTAGTTGTGGCTGCTGTGGCAGGAGAGCTGTTCGTCAAATTTTACTTTCCCCGTTCCAACCACGTGGAGCCGCTGCTGGGAATGAGGTGGAGCTCAGCAAGGGGGCCCTCTTTAGCCTACATACTGGTCTCACAGTGAGCATAGTGTAGGTGAGGTGTTCACTTCTAGATTTCACTTTGCTAGATCCAGAGGGTGATGAGGCGCTATGTTTCTAAAGAAAGTTCATTGGAATACATCCATGCTCAGTTGTTTACCTGTTGCCATGGTTACATTCCTCCCTACCAGGGTGAGTGGAGCAGTTGAGACAGACTGAGCCTATAGTTTACTATCTGGCCCTTTAAGAAAAAGAGCCATTCTGCTTGGAGGATGGTCGGGGATGACAGGGCAACAAGATTAAGGAGCCTACCATGGAGGGACTCCTCTTGGTGGAAACCTCTTCCTGGACTGTTAGAACAATAAATAAAATGATGTGGCATTCCAACTAATGACCAAATTGATGCAAATGTGTAAGTAAAATGCTAGCAAGTTCTAAGAACAGTTGCTTCCAGGAGTGTTAGGGTGATTCAGAAAGGAAGCAATGCCACACGACTATGTCATAGGCACAAACTGATTTTTTTAAAATGTCATTGTCATTTCACACCCTTTGAAAGCATTTTACTCGGTACCCTCTTCAAATTACCCTTAGGGAGGAGCATGTCCTTATATTACCTATACCAAAAGCACCTGTCATGTATAAAGATGGGTGACTGAAGACTTCCAGCTATAAGATAAATGGAATGAAAACATGTGCTTATCAAGCTGTAATAATGCAGACAAGCACAACCCAGACAGCGTGACATGTTATCACATCACCTTTGTCAGACAGGGTCTTGCTGTGTAGCCTCCCATCAGGCCTAAAGCTCTCTGCCTCTGGGTCCTTTGAAGCACTGTCAACCTATCAGTAATAATAGGATTCTGCTAACCAAGTGACAAATGGTTATTCAACCATCTCCAATGTTATTATGTATTGCATGTATATAAATTATACAGGCTTTATATACCATGTACATATTTTTATACATAAGGTAAGCATTTTTCTGGTCCCTTAAGAAAAATAGCCACCTTGCTAGGCATATGCCATACACTTTTATTTTATTTATCACCTATATACTATGTATCAAATTGAAATAACCTACAAATGTAAATATGGATTAGAATTCTTAATTGAGGTACAAAAACTATTGAAATGCTAGTGCGCATGTGTAGTTCTACAGTGACGTCGATTGTATAATATACAGGGTTTCAACTCCCAGCCAGTACACAAGACGGAGCAGGAAACACGTGTCATCTGTAGATATAGGCGTTTCCACTTAAACAATGTGAACTGAGACACTTATTGAAACTATCAAGGGAATCTTCAAAGATGCTAAGAAAAAGACGTGCAGAATTAGTGTTACTAGAATCACAGTGAGCTGAAGGCACTAACTTATAATAGCCAACTTCCTTACGGGAAATGCAAAGTTTGATAAATGGAGAGGGACCTTGTGTTTCTGACTTGGGAGAATCCCGCTACTTTGAACATATGAATTTACTGTTAATTAACCTAGGAAGGTGTTGCATTCCTGAACAAATTTTGACAGGACTAAGTTAATATAAGAAAAACCGTTCCTAAATTTTATCTCTATCATACTCTTTCAAGTAGCCAGGAAAGAATAGACAAAGCAGACCAACTTAAAGAAGTTTCTGAAGATAAATGCCTGGGCAAAATTTAAAATAGATTGCAAAACTTTGGACAAGGCAAAATGATGTGTCCCTCTTAATCTAAGCCCTGAAACATTTTCAGAGGCATTTAGATTTTTAAATGTGTAAACAAGGGAGTGTATATGTGTAGCAGATGATGTAAAAAGTCTGTATTCTTGAGCTGGGAAATATTTTCAATGAAAACAAGTTTAGAAACGCTGAAGAAAAGACGAATAGAGGACAGAGAAAGAAATTTGAAAGCGCTGTGTGGAAAATCAGGATGCAACAGGGCAACGGGCTGGTAAAAATGTCTGCCACACTAGTGATGAATGTGCGTTTTCTGTTTGTTCTGTACAAGCAGCACATATGCAGAGAAACGCAGGAAGCATGAAGAAAAGAGAGGAGGCTACTGGCTGGCAGTGTGTAATGACGGGGGAGGCGCAATGTCAGTATGAGCCAAAAGTACGGATTAAAAAATCTTTTGCCTATAATACAGAAATGGATGACAATATTGTAGTCGTGGAATAGAATGTTCTCAGACACGATGAGAGATGCTCGATGGCATTTTCTCCCTCTCTTTCCTGTCTAATGAAGTATCAGAGCAGTGATGGAGAACGTGCACGCCTGAGAACTGCAGGCCAAGTTCAAAGACATTCAGTGTGGAGGCAGGTGTGAGGACAGCCGGCCACTTGAGATGCCTAAGTGAGGCGTGGGAAAAGGAGTCAGCCACTCCCCTGGAGTTCAAATTTCTATAGTTATACACCCCCAGGGAAGCATCCACAGTGTCTCTGAACAGAAGGGTAAGACCAAGATGTGCATCAACTCAAGGGTAACTGACACTAAATATAGGTTAAAGTAAGATGTCCTTACACATGCCAACAACATATTGAAATACTTAAATATCTGTTGGCAAATAGTACCCTTTAAGTGTTCTCAGGAGCTGTCTGTGTGCCCAGCTGGGCGGGGGGGGGGGGGAGAGTCAGTTTGCCTATGGGAACTTTCATCTCCACCCTGCTCTGCTTATCCAGGCCCAACTCGAAGTATAGCTTAGCTGAACTCTGCTGGCATGCTGTTTCGATCCACCTGAGGTCAGTTGGCCAAAAAGTCCATGGAAAGGAGGTTTCTGAGGGAATTAGAGATGAACATGGCATAAGAATTGTCAGTCTCACATGGGTCATAAGGTGAGCTTTGCTTGTGGAAGCCTGGACATTGAAATCTCCATCTCTACCCCCAGCACTCAGCAGCCAAACTGCTATCTCCATTACATTAGTTCTCTATGCCCTTCGCTCACGAATCAATTCAGGTTTTTAAGATCCCACTTGAAGCCCAGATTGGCCCAGAACTGACCATGGAGCTTGGGCTGGCCTTGAAATCACGGCAATCCTCCTGTGTCTGTCTCCTAAGTGCTGGGATTACAGGTGTGAGACATCATTGCTGACTCCTCTCATCTCCTGCCTCCTGCCTCTGCCTGTTTAACATAGGAAGCTGAAGATAGTGGACCTCTGGGTATGAGTGTTTGCAATCCATGGCAAGGCTCCTCCAAACAGGGTTCCCACATTGCCAGAGCTGTGGCTGCCGTAGGGTTTACAATGGTGGGGCAGAGGTGCCTCCTCCCACCCCAGCTACCTTTTATAGCCTCTTTCACGGAAGAGTCCATAGGCAGAATGTTCTTCTCCACCAGTTCCAAGGGCCCCGGGCGGAGAGCAATCTTCTCATTGAGGTCATCTGCGAGGCGGGCTCTTTTCAGCTTCATCTGAGCAGTTGGAATGGATCTTTCTGCCGTGGAGGCTAAGAGGTTGAAAGGGACAGGATCCGTTTTAGAATTTGATGTCATTTTGTTTGGTTTCTTTTCTTTCTTTCTTTCTTTTTTCTTTTTGGCTGCTGGTTACAAAACAGTGTGTCACACCATGCTCTACCATCCTGATAATTTTTCAATGCAAGCATCATCACTTCACAGGGATTAGCACCAGAGAGCAGACACTTCCAAATAAAGGCAAATGAAGAGGCGCAGGAAAACTGGAGAAACTCGCCTTGAGAGGATTTGTTTTAGGAAAAAAAAATGCAATTGGCAATTTTGTAAGCAAGCAGTGCATGGGTCTGTGTGGCTTGCTTGACCCTAGGTTCCTGGCTTTTGAGAATGACTGGCAGGCTGTGGGCCTGCAGTAAACATGATCCCTAGCGATAGTTAGCAGAGGGAGTGTGACCTTTGGGGGTTTTAGATTTGTCAGTATTGTGGTACTGACTTGAAAGTCAAATGTTGAGATTTGTTGTAAAAGGAAAAAAAATCTTTTGAAGTTGATATTTTAATTAAACAGAGGGATTTAAAAAACTGAATTCACCCAAAAGGCAGTTTCTGATCATTTGAAGGGTGGGAAAGGTTGGGTACAGAGTTTTAAACTCTCCCCTTAATGGCTGACCTCAAAGTCCTCTTTAGGGTGGGCTGTGACTGATTTCTGTGAAAAAAAAATGTGAAGGAAAATCCATCCAACCTCTTGCTCTGTTGGAGCAACTGTAAGGGACTTCTGGGGTCTGTCTCGACACACTGAGTTTAAAAGATGAGGGCTTTATAGATGATACACAGTCCAGGAAGTTGATACACTCTGCCAAACTGCCCTGTAGAAACACTGACCCGGCCTCACCCTACCAGCAGGGTACAAATGCCTGCATCTCATGCATTCTTGCCACACGCAGTATTTATTTTTATTTGCTAACTCAACCATTGAGAGGTCTGTATCTCATTTGAAATGGCATTTCTTGGGCTATTTGTATAGCTGCAATTTTGTGCTGACACAGCGGCAGTTCCCAGGGTCTTCGTAGATGTCGCTGTAAAGGAGGTAAGAATTTTGTCACTTAGGTCTGGGTGCCCTTAGACTTCTTCACAGCCTTTCCTCCGGGTTCTGTGCTGTCTACCTTCTGTCTTACAGTGTCTCCCTTTCTCCGTGGTTGGAGGACAGTCAATAAGCCAGAAGAGTCAGAGATGATGCTGATCAAAGGGAAAGCACTCCCAACATCCACCCTTTTTCAGTGCCTTTCCTACCCTGTGGAGCTGGCATCCAGTCTTGGAAGGCGGTCTGCATTCTGGAAGGAGCCCTCTATGCCTCTGCCTTAAATGCCAATCCTCCTTCCTGAACTTGGTTCATGCTTCATAGCTCTGCCTCCTTCCTTTCCTTTCCCTGTCTATTCTGAGAGGTCTACCTTTGATGGCCTGTCTGTACATTCACAATATCATGCACTTTCTCTCTTGCTCTGGGCAGTGAATACTGATTCTCCTGTCTGCCTTCTCTGTTACCATGTCTTATTCCTGGTAGTCTACATTTATCATATACTCATATGATCAGCTGGCCACCATCATCAGTACATCTCACTGAGCAGCTACTTCAAAGAAAATGTCGGAGGAGAAGCTGAACCTCCCTGGAGTGGGCACCAGTGGTCTGAGGATTCCCTCTTCAGGAACAGAGTCTCTTCATTCAGGTGCCAGACTACGGTGGGAGCTAGGTGTTTGCTCTGCTTCCCTTTTCCTGACCTGGTCACAGCACCCCAGGGTAGAACTGCATGGATCAGTGCTGATTTTTCTGAGATTGTTATTTCCTGCACACTAGGACATAAAGACATCCACAGGGCAGAATCAAACTGCTACCTGATGACTCCTACGGGAACAGCTGGATGAGTCCCCTCATATGTACAGAGAAGGATGCTCTGTAGGGGAATTATGGAATCACCTGGACTTAGAGTCAGGAATGGCATAGATGAGTCTGGAACTAAAATCTGAAAGAAATATGTGGCTTTCTAAGTCTTCCTTGTGGTTGAGAATGACTGGATGGCTGCTTAAAATGACCTAAAGCTGGTATATATATAATCTATCTATCTATCTATCTATCTATCTATCTATCTATCTATCTATCTATCTATCTATCTATCTATCTACCTATCTATCTATCTATCTATCTATCCATCCACCCATCCAATCTGGTTTAGAAATATTCTTATTTTATTTAAATATTTAATTTAATTTAATTCAATTTAATTTATTTTTGGAGAGGTTTTTCTTAAGGGGGCTCAGCAAGTTCAGAAACAGAAAAAGGCTAGAACAACAGCCCCCCTGCTAGGCAGGTATCTCTTAGTTCATGACTTATGCAGCCTTACCTTGGAGAATGTGCATATTAACCAGGCTGGCACGATGGGACCTGTTTCTGCCCTTGTGCCTCAAGGAATCTTCAGTCTGTAGAACAAAAACACAGAGAATCACCTCTTTTTAATTTTCAAAAACTCTCAATTTCTCTCCAAAGGAAAAAACACTATTTGGATAACAAATGGGAAATATCCCTTTTCCGCCATGTTTTTGCAATGAAACACAGAATTTCCTCCTAGAGTTTTAGCATGGGAAAGAAGGTCAGAGGGGTAAGAACTCCACTTCCAGACTCATCGCCCTCAAGGTTCTAGGTCTCCCCAGTGCTGATGGGTCCATCTGCTGCATGATACTCTGAACTGCTAGGAATCACAGCCACTCACAAGCAACTTGGAAGAATGGAAAAATCTTGTTCTTCCTGTCTACTCACGGATGGGCTACAAGGCTACAACTAACAGGCAAGAAGGTGCTGACGGCTCTTATATCGTATTTATGTCATTGACAACATCAGGTGTAGAAATCTATTTACTGTAAAGATGCCTGGCGAGTATGCCAATTTTCCCTTTAAGTGAAAAAAAAATGAAATAAAATAAAGCAAACAAGCTATCCCCTAAATGAGAAAAGGCGATGGACATCATTCTTTTTTTGCATCGCTCCAAGTAAGTCCCATCCACAGCCTTTACCATTCCACTGAACCCACTTAGGAAAATCTGACTTTTGCTAAGAATGACTGTACTGAAAGGTAAATTGGTGGGAAGACCAAGCTTACTTCTCTTTTTAAAGGTGTTTTGACCTCTAGGGTATCCTTGGTGATTGTCCTCCAATATCGAACAATTAAGAACTTTTTTCTCTTTAAGGTACAAACTATCAGTCTCAAAGCTTACACAGTAGATGTCATTTTCACAGTTTTCTTTGATTAATGAGAGTGAGAGTCCATATTGGTGTGCAGATAGGGGTGCGGCCATTTGGGGTTTGTTGTAGAAATTCTCCACACTTAAGGCAAAATTTTAGCATTCGCTATGGACAACGCGCCACATTCAGAAAAGGCAGTTTGCAAAGATTGATTACCTTGTTGTTATCCAATTTTTTTCTTGGGTCATGGAATTCAGTTGGACTTTTCAGTGCTGCAACAGAAAGATAAAGAGGTGAGCAGAGGCTGGCCGAAGGCAGGGCCAGGGTGGTGGGGTTGCTGTGTGCTTGCCGAGCTATGCACAGTCTGGAAGTGATGGCCCCTGTCAGGCCACAAGCAACAAAGAAGGAAGGCCTGGAGGACACCAGCTGCCCAGAAGCCAGGGGGGACAGAGGAAGATGGAACTCAGGCCTAACCCAGGAGGAGCAGCAGAGGCAGGGTATGCGACAGGAGAAGGGGTGGTGTAGGCAGGCCATGCCAAGTTTCTGAAGAAACAGGGGTGGCTGGAATAATACCAGTTTAAGGGAGACACTACAAGGGGTAATAGATCCCCTCTCTGACTTTCCTGTGCCCTTAGTTCTAAAAGTGTGGCAGATGGTTGTGGTTTGGGGTGCATGGGAATACTGGAGGAAGGAAGTATACTTTGGATACAGAATGTGGCTGGTTGTCTCTGAGTAGCCAGCTGAGGGAGGGTGTCAAGTGTAAGCAGAGATTCAGATATGAGGGCTAGAAGGTACCATGGAGACAGACAGTGAGCTCCAATCCCAACCCTAAACAAAAACGTGGGGTAAATTGAGGTCCACAGAAGTAGACTGACTTGTTCATGGGCACACAGTTAGATCCTAGGTCCTCTGATTCCCTAATCTTTTTCCAGGAGTGGTGTCCCAGCTATTCTCCATCAGCGGACATGGTCTTCCCAGTAGTCGGCGTCTGGCAGCACAGAGCAGCACAGAACAGACAGCCTGCACCAGTTGGCGTTTCCACCCTTCTCTCTGTGTCATCCCGTGTCTCCTCGGAGCACCTCCTCATTGTGTTTCCATACGCTCAGTGTAGCAAAGAGTGCAGAACACCCTTCCACACATGTCTGCATTTTTTGTTGGCTTCCTGGGGACAGTCTCAGTTGGAAGCCATAGACAGCTATGTATTCCATATGAAATACATGGTCCAGCTTCTGTAAATACTCTTGCAGGTGTCCACTCTTAGGCCACATGCAAGAAAGTCCTCTTTCAAATCTTGAATTAGTTTTCTGGCCAGGTGTATGTGTGTGTGTGTGTCTGTGTGTTTGTGTAGTGTGACTCCAGTGACCTGTAGAGATCAAGCTGACATGATCTGGTAGGTACCAGAATGGGGCTTGACTGTATTACTTTCTGTGTAGGAGGCTATGGGGCTCTATCAATTTCCCTGCCTCCCTGCTGCATTAACAATGCTGACCAAAGGCCAAGCCCAAATTGTCCCAGCTGGCAGCCTTGTATCCAATCCCTTCTTACTTTGACTGGAGCTACACAGGATTTTTCTCAAAGGAAAAAAAAAAGATAAATATTTAGCTTCAAGGTCACATTTCATCACCCTGACCTGGAAACCGATTTTCAGGCTTCTGTTTGTCAGCTTCAGTCTTAAAATGGGCTCCTCAGCCATACTTATTCCTGTAGACACCACCTTTCTTCCTCCTTTCTTCCCAGACAAGCTATCCTCAGAAACAAATGTGTAGTGCTCTTGTGGTTCATGTGCTTTCTCCAACAGGAATCTGGGTACTCTTGGGAAGGAGGCTCAGCTTTTCTCATATTTAGTCCCTGGAAATTTACGGTGCGAATGTCTAGAGTGACTCCCCCTAAGCTACCAGGTCACAGAGTGTACGTGTGCCCCTGTAAGGTGTGAGCTCTGCACCGATAGCTCTGTACCTCTGTCCACTCACCTTGTGTGCATGGAACTAAGCATTGCATGTGAGGTATGGCTGAAGTTCCTCTCCAGAAGAGGGACTGAGTCTGACCTGGTCTTTACTACGTGGTGAAGAAGAAGAGTTTTTCCTGGAGGGGTTCCCCAAAGGGAACAGCATGGATAATCTTCAGACATTGCCCACAGCCTAAACAAACATTTTAAAAATTTATTTTGTGATTATTGCATGTGCATTTTTATATGTGTGACATACACACGAAGGCATGTATGATGAGGCACATGTGTAGAAGTCAGAGGATGGCTTTGTGGGGTCAGGTCTCTGTTTTCAACCTTGTGTGGGTTCTGGACATAGGACTCAAGTTGTCAGATTACTGAAGAAACACCTTTAGCCATGGAGCTACCATGCTGATTCTCACAATTGATTCTGATTGGGCTTGAGCCCTGAGAGGCATTTCTGATTGTGCATCCTTGAGATTCTCCAGGTCTCACTAGTGGGGTTTATCACTTCCTGGAGAAACACTGCATGTCCTGCCTTGGATTTATTTTATTTTATTTTACTTTGGTTTTTGGAGACGGGTTTCCCTGTGTAGTCTTGGCTGTCCTAGACTCCCTTTGTAGATGAGGCTGGCCGGGAACTCACAGTGATCTGCCTGCCTCTGCCTCCCAGAGTGCTGGGATTACAGGCCTGTGCCACCACGCCTGGCTTTGCATTGGCTTTGCAAAGCAACAACTCAGAACTATGGCACTTCCTCTTCTGTGAAATGATTGACAGGATCTAGTTCTGTGACATTAGGAACACAAAGTCTTCTAGAACCTTCTATCACAGGGTGGAGAGCTATCTCCACTTATTGAGGTCTTGGGAAGGATAGGAAGAGGTCTACTTGTTGCTCTCATCAAACCAACGCTCTCTTTGGGGCTTGCTATGGGGGTTGGGTGTGCTCCAGGGCACTAGCTTAAGGTCACATTGTGGAAAACTCCTGCAGCGTCCCTGGGGTCGCTTCTCTGTGACTCCAGAGAAGGATTTGCCTTCTCTGTGACTCCAGAGAATGTGGGCTGTAGCCGTCTGCCCTGCAGGCCTCCAGAAATCACAATGCCTCCCTCAGTTGATTTTTTTTTCTTTTTAATACACAAAGGACCACTTCTGCTGCCAGCCCAGGGAATATCAAATGGCCAAACTTCATATTTAAAGGACCCTGGCATTTAAGATGGAAAAGGAATTTGGGTTTCTAAATTAAAAAAATAAGTCCGTGTGATTTCAAATTAGAATCTGACTATAAATCCAGTCAGCCACACATCTGACTTGTTCCCCCTGGAGGAAGATTAATCGCTCCTCACTGGGGAATTCACGTTCTCGCCTCAGCATTTAGTTGCAGGCTCTTCCTATTTCTGTCCCTCCAGCTCCAGCTAATTTGGGTCAGCTGTGTGGATAAACATTTGCCTCGATAAGAGAAGGCCTCCTGCAGTCCTTTCTGCCTCCCCCTGACTTCAGCCTCCAATGGGATCTGATGAAGAAAAGAGGCTGAAAATGCGAGAAGGCATCTTTTTGCACAGGGCTGGGCTTTGGCGCTAAGTGACAGCGCAGCAGGCAGGCAGGGTGCGTCACAGAGCTGGCTCCCCTTTACAGGCTCTCTTAGGCCGAGGCCCTGGTACTTTACACTACTCCGCTAAATAGATGCAGGTAGATGGCCAGAGCCACAGTGGGCTGGCCACGGTTCTACACGCAGGGGCCTTTGAACCACAGCCTCTAAAATTTTGGGGGAGAAGCACAGGAATTTGCCTTTGAACAAACCCTCCAGCTGACGTGGATGTTCAGGTTTAAGAACAAGCGCCATGGGGTTCCTAAGGCCAGTGTGCCCCTCGGAGGGCCTTACAGAAACAGTGAGTCCTAAAGAGAAGTGCTGGACCGGGATTGTCAGGGGTGACCTTTCAGTACTGTAAAAAAGACGAAGAAAGAAGCAGAGTCAGCCCCAAGAAAGGATGGATGCTAAGGTGAATGATACTGTCTCTTTTAGAGCCATAGCAACGTAGTTCTAAAACGCTAACTACGGTGAAGAAGCATCTGCTAGTAAACTTGCAATTCATTTATTAGCTGAAAACAGACACCTGGATTAATAGTGAGAACTTGTCAGGGTTTTAAAATTTTTATGTGTGTGGATGTTTTGCCTGCAGGTGTGCCTGTGTACCATGTGTGTGCTTGGCTCCTATAGAGGCCAGCAAAGGGCATTAGATCCCATGGACCTGCAGTTAGCAGCCAGGTGTGTGCTACCGTGTATGTGCTGGGGATTGAACCGATGTCCTCTGGAAGAGCAGCCAAGACTCTTAACTGCTGGGGCAATTTCCTGCCCTCTACAAGGTTCTCTGCAGGGAGGAGACACAGTTATTTCATACACGAGACTCCTGGTGCTGTGTGAGGAAAGGCATCCTGGGCACTGGAGAACTTAGGAACTATCTAATTGAGACTTCTTGTTGGTATAACATTGAACTAATCCAGCAGGTTTTCTACATTCTTCTCTTCCCATTTATAAAAATGGACTTTGTAGTGTTTGCCTACTCTGCTTTGCTTTGTAAGGCAGAGAAGACGGTCAGTATGTTCCCTTGAGCAATCAGGATATAGGCGATATGGAAATGATAACAACTTGGAAATCATTCTCTCTCTCAGGACATTTGTAATAAATTGCTTATTCTATACCCAAATTATAACCTTGGGACTTTGGAAACAGTGTATTTGCCCAGTGTAGCTGGTGGCATTTAAAACCTGGCTTATACACTATACAGTATGACTCAACACATGCAAATACTTTGGAATTTCCCCCTAATGGATATAGAGACAAATTCCAAGGGTGTCCCTAATGACTAATTTTGTACTTTTTAAGAAACAGGCAACTGGAAAATTGAAGGAGAGATGAAAGAGAAGCGAGAAGTGAGAAGTCAGAATTGATCCAGCATGGCATGACAGTTCAGGGTACCTTTTCCTAGCTCTGAGGGGGAGATGTTAGGGAGAAGGGAAGAGGCAGACAGATTAACCCCCTCGTGCCGTGTTCTGCTCAGGCAGCCAACAGTGTGTGGTAGGTGCTGTGGGGGAGAAGCCAAGTCAGCTGATGCACTGAGAAAAGGCAGAGGAACTGTCCAGTGAATGTCTCAGAGCTACGGTGAGGCTGCATTGGGGGTGTGCAGGGCTGGCCCATCATTCTTCTGGCTACTCAGGAGTGTCACAGAGTTCAGGGCTTTACCAAGGCTTTGTAGTAAGTATGTGGCTGATGCAGCTTGGATTAGTCTGCAAAACAAATAAAGGCAGCACCTTCATAGACAGCTCCTTTTATCTTGAAATTCATTTACACTGATTGGATCGCTGGACTCAAGCTGCCCAGAAACCCCACTCCAGCCAGAGGTGGCTTTCTCTGAAACTTTCTCAGTGACCTCTCTTGCCCCCAGGTCCTCTAAAATCCCTTCCAGCTTCTTTCCTCTTCTCTTCCGTTCCAGGAAGATGGCAGTATTCCTGTATTCCCTGAGCTTGTCCCCATTAGATGCTCTTTAGTAGCAGAGAAGGAGGGAACACTCAGGTTCCTCCTTCAAATCCCCAGGTACTAACTCAACAAGGGCTCTGTACTTTCCCCAAGTTATCAACAGAAACAGTTAAGTGAGGGTGATTTGGCACTCCTTAGAGACTGCAAGTCCGTTGACTTAGAAATTATGTCGGATTCCCACATGTACCCACTAGATACAGCCTTACTTCTGCTAGATGCTTATAGCTCTATGACTATTTCAATGCATCTAACTCAGGAGGCTGAGAATCTTTCACATGAGGGCTTTAGAATGAGATAGAGTCACTGAAGATGCTGAATTCCAGATTGGAGCAAGGCCAAGTTGGACCGAACCCTAACACAGAGGTGGGAGTTGGGCAGGAAATCCCATGTCTAGCCCTGGAGTTATTGACAATAGCTGCCAGAAAGGGAGAGACAGCTTTCTCTAAGAGTGTAGGTTCCTGATAAGTCAAGAACGCTCTACTGGAAGCCTATCCATCCAAGAATATCTGAGCATCACAAACTGGTCTTGATAGGTTTAAACAAAATGACACAAGATTGGTTGGCTAGGGAAGATGGGGTGTATCTGGGAAGAGTTGGAGGAGGAAAAGTGATTATAAACAAAACTCTTAATGCAACTATCAAAGGGATAATAAAATGTTTAAAAATAAAAAAGATATCCGCCTGGGAGAGTGACGCTTAGGGGAAAGAAGGAAAGGGAGGAAATGTGCATGAACAAAAAGGAGAGAAACCCTGCCTTGAGGTTTCCAAGGAAAGATGAGGCCCTGATCTCAAGCCTGGAGAGGGCGCTTCCCGATGCCTGCAGCCTGGAGCCTGTAGGCCCCTTGAAGATATCTGTTCAAAACAAAGCTTTGGTAGAGAAACAGGCAGTTCCATTTTAAGAATCATACATGGGCCTCAGAGCTAAATCTAAATAATAAAGCTTTAGATTATTATTTCTAAATATTAATAATATCAATAACAGTAAACTAAATATTAAAACTTTGTTTATTATTATTTGGCTATTTGGAAAGTATACGTTCCACAACTTGCTGTGAAAGCCAACTGAGGATATGGCTCAGCCTCCCCCGCAGGGCCAAAGAACACTTTTCTCATTATTTAAGTTTTTCTATGGCTCGATGTTGGCCTAAGAATATAAAAAGACATCTGTCCTCACTTCTAATCAAATGGTGGGACGTTTAATTTCATTCTAAGCACAAGAGGGAAAACCCCAAACTCATGACATAGAAACAAGAACAAAGCAAATGCTTTTTAAGGTGGCTGGAGGGATTGAAAAGACAATGTTGTCACTGCTGGTGTGGACTGTTTGTTACTTAGCAGCAACTGCAAAGTCTGCACAGTGCATGACCATGAAGAAGGAAGGATGGGAATTGAATCCTGTTGAACTAGGTGGATTAGTCACCTGGAAGGTACTAGGGGTCAGAAGGGAGAAACTTTAGAGTTTAATCAGCACTTTGAGAAAAAGCAGCATCTGTCAGAGTTAGGTCGTGGAGTTTGTCATCCACAGTTGGTCACAGCAGAACCTCTCGTTGAGACTATGGGATCAACCTTCACATTGTTCCAGTGGGTCTTTGCAGTACCCAGGATAGAAGCTAGGGTCTTTTGTTCATGAGAAGTGAGTGCTCTACCATGAGCTAAGCCTCACCTTTCTACTTGAATAATATTTGGGGGGTCACAATGATTTAAATTCTTGCAAATGTAAAGGGATTTCTCTTGAACACATGAGGGAAAAGGGTTTGAGTGGGGCCTGAGCATTGCAGGTAGAAAGGGGTTCTGGTCTGTGTGGGCTTTGGGCATTACAGGTTCTGACTTGTGAGGAAATTATGGGCGTTTCTGCAGTGGCCAGACTCTGGAGACAACCAAATGTAACCCACCCCCAACAACAACAACAACCACAAACACCCTCAAAGTCCACAAGACAAATTCTGCCCAAGCATGGCAGGTTCTCCTGTTTAACCATGTATGTGACAATTTAAAACAACCCACTAATTTGGCCATTGGTTTTGTGTGTAGGCAGTTTATAGTAAGCTCTAAAGCTTTCAGAGAAAATAATAGTTATTTCACATCATGGGCACTGTGAGGCTTTACAAATAATCTTATTCTATATACACTTAAATTTTTACAAGTTAAAGTGAGAGGAGATGGCTGAAGATTATCAAACCTTTAGCATTCGGCTGAGTTTCTGATGAAATATTTCATTCTTGGCAGGACTTCCTTGCCACCCTGAAATTGTCTTGATGGTGCAATTGCCTACTCATGAATTCTCTGTAAACACTGAAAAAGTATGTTGTGGATCGCTACACTAGTTGAGCCTGAAGCTTCTGAAAAGAAAATATCACATCTCCACTCCATTCCTCTACACCAACAGATGCTTGACAGGTGTGACTTAAACTAATCCCAGAGGCCAGGTCTGTCTTTACCTATTACTGTTCACTTATTTCAAGATTTAACTCCACAGAGCCGCAAAATATTTCTATCCAGATGCCAGCTCTGAGATCCAGGCTTCACAGCCAGGAGTGTGGACTGAGGTTTTTTGCTTTGTTTGTTTGTTTTGTTTTTTAAATCAATTATGAAGCTCAAATGGACTAAAAGTTTCGGGGATACACATTCCACCTCCCCTTCCAAAACTGACAAGAAGGGACACTGCTAAGGACACAGGTGGAGAGATTTCAGGGAAATCATACTTCTCTGCCCTGACCAGTTTTACATCTCTGTTTTATATCTTTCTCACCGTCAGGAGGCTGACCAGGCTACCACACCAGACACAAATTTGCTGCCTTCCTCACCAGTGGAAATGGTGCTGCTGAAACACTGTTGAGATTATAGGACCATCTGTCCCTTCTGTGCTTACCAAAAACCCTAAAAAGCTTTGCCCCAAAGCTCCCTGCTGTTTAGCATTTGTGTGCTTAGCTCTTAATAAGGCTACTTTTAAATTGCAGAAGAAAGAGCTTAAAGATTCTCAGTTCTGTAGAGACATCTCTGCAGGCTTTAGTATGTGTATGTACTAACCACTGTAAGTCTGTCAACAGTAGAAACTAAACGCTGTGCGTTCAACATTGAAGCACAATGAGTCAGTATTGTGAAACAATTCACATTTCTGCAGGTGTCATTATGAATATTGACTTTTAATTTTATTTGAAGAGTTAATATGACCTAGAAGGATTTGATTTTATGTGTCCGGGATGCCTGTCCTTATACTTCCCCCAGATAACCAAGATTCGGTTTTAGTTGTTAGAAAATCCCAAATTATCTCGTAAAGCCAATGATAATCTTTTCTGACTCATATTTTATGCAGTAGTTCAATGTTATACTACTGTGCTAAAACAGTATTGCAACTGAATCTTCTGGAAAGGAGATAGTTGACAATATTCAATTCATTGGGGACTCAAACAGCCGAACCTAAAGCAAAAAGATGAAAAAGAAAAGGAGAAAGAGCTTATATTTGGTAGTTCTGGAAGAACCAGCCTCAAAAACATAAGAGCCAGGGATACCCATCATAACTGAGATTACCCTGAGAGTAAATCTACCATATTGAGATGTTAGGAGCAATCTCTATGTAGACAAAGGTAGTTGGACAAAACAACCGCTGTCTAGATTTATGCAAACAGATAATGAGGGACCTTGGGTGAGAGATACGCTGCTTAGATGAACTGTCCCCTAGACACTTCCAATCTCCCAGATACCACTATACTGGGCATATGAGGAAGAGCCTCGATACTCACGTGGTATCAAGCCGTGGTTAGCCAGCTGCTCCTGGGTCCTTCGCTGCTGAAGCCGTAACTGTAAGACTTGGAAAAGGAAGCAGGAACTTGTGAGTGGGGCTAGAAAGAGTACGGTCACATGTTTTAGTCACACTTCCCCAGCCCTTCCGGTCTAATGTCCAGAACAGCTTTGAACATTATTGTGAAGTCCATTTTCATTTCTGTGGCAGACAGAGGGAGGCATGAGGGGAGCGGGATGCTGGCAGGGCTGCAGAAGTGGAATGCTGGGCTCCTTGGAAGAGACTGTTATTTCCCCCAGCATGCTGTTTCCCGCTCTTGACTGCCCTGATTCCGAGATGGATACAACCGAATGCTATTTGGGTGGCAGGCCTTGACTTAAAAGGGGAGACGAAGTGAAGAGAGCCTCAGCCTGAAGGCCCCCCGGAACCCAGATCACATCTCTGCCCTTTAACAGGTGTGTACCTGGGCACACTGCTCAATCTCCTGGATCCTCCGATTTCTCATTTGTTATAGGAGTCACACCTACCTGTCAGGGTTGCTAGAAAGCCCGATAAAACAAGTGTGTACGCATAGCTTAGCAGAGTGCCTGCCAGCAACGCTACTGTTAGACACTAGTGCTAGGAGAGTCTGGGACTCATACAGAAATTTGATATTAGAATTATGCTTTTCTTAGGAAAAAACCCTCTATAAATTAGCCAACCATTACATTATATACATGTATTAAATGCCCATAACACAGAGGTTGTGCATAGACCTGTAAAGTGTTAACCCTGAATAGTACGTGACTATTAAATCATGAGTAGAATATTTACAGTGTTCTGCACTCTCTCCCTCAAACACATTCTGCCGTTGGAAAGTCAGCTTTCCTCTCATGAATATTCTATTTCCTCAGGAAGGCTCTGATTTTCCATTATGGTGCTTGGTTTAAATTGCTGGGAATAAACTTCCATCACTGCGACAAAATGCCTGCCATAAACACTGTGGAGACCAAGGGTTTGCTTTGGCTTGTATATTCAGAGGTTAAATCAGCCCTTCTGCTAATTAAAAACAGTAAACACTGAGCAAACTAAGAATTCACATGCAAACACACACACACCAAACACATGAACATGCACAGCACACACAGGGCACACACATGTATGCACACACACCATACACACAGCACACACATACTCCACATACATCACTCGCATGCACACACAGACACCATACACACGCATGCACACACAAACCACACATGCCTAACACATAAACACAGAGCACACACAAATATACACATGTACCACACACATGTATGCACGTAGATACAAGATACATACCACATACATACACACATACCACATACACACACACCTGAACATAGACCAAACACATGTATCTGCACAACACACACAGAGCACACACATGCATGCACACATACACACCACACACCATAAGCACACGCACGCACCATACACACTCAGCATACACATACTCCACACACAGATACCATATACTTGCATGCACACACAAACCACACACATGCATAACACATGAACACAGAGCACACACAAATATACACATGTAACACATACCATGCACATGTATGAATGTAGATACAACATACACACCACATACATACACATATACCACATACATGCTTGCACACACAACACACACAGCACACACACATACACCTTGAAGAACGGTAAACCATTAAGCAGATTGTAGAGGGAATGAATGCCTCTACTTCAGGTTCTGGCTTTGCAAGCATAGGCTTGAAGGTAGCTGCCGTGAGAAAATGACAGTAATCAACAGCTAAAACTCCAGGGGCAAATCAAAGGGCAGGCTTCCAGTCAGAGGCTTTAGGACTGGTGGCCGGCTAAGTGTTGCTGAGAGCCGGAGGGCAATGGGGAACAGAAAGAGTGGGGGCCCCAGCTTCTGAGCCCCCCACACCCAGTTTCACACTGGTTCTCAAGTGGTTCCACAGAACAGACTATAGACACATGGGCAAGAGTCAACTTTTTTTGGGTCTCTGTGGATTAATTATCTGCTACAATAAACAGAGATATCTGCATTTCTAGAGAGTTGTGACAGACGTCAGGGTGATGGAGTATATGGCTTGTCCAGTGTCTGGGGAACAAGTTAAGATTATCCTATACACAAAGAAACAGGTCATTGTAATGAACGCTAAGTGGAAAAGACAACAACAGCAAACCACAAACCCAGATGCTACTCTTTGGATGACCCTAATGTTGGGTTTTCCAGACAAGGATTTTAGAGGAGTGTTTTTCTACCATGTTCAAAAAAGTTAAAGAAGCAATGGTCAAAATGAACGAGAGGATGGGCAATAGAAGCAACAAACTACAACACATGAGAAGAAACAAAATGGGAATGCCAAAACCGTAGTGTAGAATACCTGAGAACTATTTTATGGAAAATGGGTTCACTAGATCAGTAAAAACTCAAAGGGCAGAGGCGCACAACACTGCAGGAGAAAACATAGAATTAAGTGAGCAGATTCCCAGGGGCATATCAAGCGATACCCACACATCTGACTCTGAGGAATTAAAAGTGCCAAAGGATGAGCAGCCAAAAGAAGGACGGACAAGCAGCACGTCTAGGGAGGTCGTGTCCACTTGACTAGCTGCAGGCTTCTCATCAGAACACTGGGAAGATGGAAAACCAAAACAACCCAGAAGCTCTCTGCCTGAACAGAAAGCACCCTGTGGAAAGGTAGGTGGAATGACTGATGTTCTGAGAAACAATAAGTGACCTAATCAGCTGCTACCTCACATCCCATCAAGAACTGGTTATAAAAATGGATGCTGAAAAGGACCCTGAACATTCAGGAATAAGGATATTGGAAATGCTAACTATCTAGATAAACATTTCAGGTTTACCCCACTTCTTATTAATTTCAAAACCACATGGCATTGGCAGAAGGGCTGAGCACTGCCTGGTGAAGTTCCCAATGCACTTGGATGCCATGCAGACTGGACAGCTATAGCATAGCACCCTGCCCTTCTTCAGAGCACTTTGCTTCCCACATAGGTAGTCGAGGTCAAGGTCTGGTCTATGCCCTGAGTGCTAAGGAGGAGGTGGAGTGTTTAGAAGGTAGTGCTTCATAAGGAAGTTAGATCACTGGTGTGTGGCCTTGGATGAGATAGGGCCTCCAGTCCATTCTGCCTCTCTTGCTTTCTGCTGTTTGAGAGATGATGCTTCTTCCTCCTCTGCCTGCCATGCTATGCTGTCTCTCTACAAGCTTAGAGCAACAGGACCCGTGGATCGCGGGCTGGCACCAAGGCAACCTTTCCTTCTTTATATGCTGACTACCTCAGGCACTTTGTCACAATGCTTTTTACTAAAATGGGCTATTGACTACACACTCTCTGTAATTTACATGCAGTGGTATGATCTCAATGAAAAAAGCTAGAAATGCATCTTATAAATCCTAGAGTACCCCTTCCAAAAAATACACCTTTAACAGGTAATAAAAGGGAATGCTAAATGATTAAAATAACCCAAAGGAAGAAGAAATATTGGGGGGAAGAAAAGAGAGGTAAGCAGAAAACAAACAATGAAACAGTAGCTTTAGACCTCACTACATCAGCCATTAGATTAAACGTGTTAGTAAAACACCCAAATTAAAAGACAGTATCATAGTATAGTGGGTTTTAAGAGAATGTTATTTAAGTCTGTAACACCTACAGAAGACATACTTTATGTATAAAGACTCTGATTAAATATAAATTGAAAAGGATTTACCACTCAAATAGTATCGAAAAGCACAAGTGACTATGCTCAGACTATCAAACAAAATGGACTTCTAGTCAAAGAGGCAAAAGGCATTTTAGAGGCTGGTGAGATGGCACAGCAGGTAACGGTGCTTGCCACCAAGCCTGACCACCCGACTTTGATCCCTTGGACTCGCAGGGTCTAGGAAGAGAATGGACTCCAGCAAATTATCTTCTGACCTCCACACAGGCTCCCCCCACCCAAAGATAAAGACATGTAACTTAAACTTTTTTTAATGGCGGTACCTTAGAATTATATAATGGACAATCGTTAGTTAAGACAGAGCAATTGTACATGGACTACATGGGTGTGTCCTCTCTCACTATTTGATTAAACTAGTTGAAAAAAAACCAAACATCCTCCTCAGGTCAGAGGAGCTGAACGTGTATGTAATCTTCTCTTAATTGACTTACATCTTGACTTAGCTACACAGCACTGCCACTGTACATCACAGAGCCACCCTGGGCAATAAGCCCCTCCCCCAGCCTCAGAAG
Source organism: Pachyuromys duprasi (assembly GCA_028658305.1). NCBI lineage: Eukaryota > Metazoa > Chordata > Mammalia > Rodentia > Muridae > Pachyuromys > Pachyuromys duprasi. Next base: position 50,700,917 of record CM053757.1, read on the forward strand.
GGCTTAGCTCACTCAGTGTTCTCTGGTCAGAGTGGAATTAATTAGCAATCAGGAGCAAGATGTTACTAAGGAAAATATTTGGCTACCCACTTTAAATAATTCACAGGCCAAAGGGAAAAAGAATCATGAGGGAGATTAAAAGTATTTTGACCTGAATGACAAGGAATAGAGGATGTAATTTATGGAGAATAGTAACCATGTGGTCAGAGGGAAACTCAGCTCTATATGCTCATATGGGAAAAGAAGAGAGGTTCAAGATCAGAGACGTATGATTCTACCTTAAGAAGACAGGAATGGAAGGGCACCCCAAATAACAAAACAATATTAACCGGGATGAAAGCAGTGTGGTGCTTTGAAGAAAAGCAGGCTCATAGATTTGCATGCTTAATCCTCAGCTGGTAGAACTGTTTGGAAAGGATTAGGAGGCGTGGCCTTGTTGGAGGAGGTGTGTCACTGGGAGTGGGCTTTGAGGTTTTCAAAAGCCCATACCTTGCCTCACTGCCCCCTCTGCCTCTCTCTCTGTCTCTCTCTGCATGCTGCCTGTGGATCAGGACTTAAGCTCTCAGCTACTGCTCCAGAACAATACTCAATGCCATGGTGATAACGGTCTCATCCTCTGAAGCTGTAAGCAAGCTCTCCTCAAGTGCTTTCTTTTAGAAGGGTTTCCTTGCTCATGGCATCTCTTCCTAGCAATGGAACAGTGACCAACAAGCAGAAATCATCAAAAGAGAAGACATAGTGGAAAAACCTAGCAAAGCTAAAAGCAGATCCCGAGAATGGACTGATAGAATCAGCAAGCTTCTTTCTAGACTGATGAGGAAAAGGGAAACAGGATACAATGGACCTATAGGAATAAAAATGGAACATAACTACATATCATAGATATTAAAAAGATGAGAGACTATCATTAAAGATTTATTCTAATAATCTGAGCAACTCAAATAAGTGGACAAATATCTTGAAAACTATAGATTATAAAAATGATATAAGCAAAATTCTGAATAACATTTACTAAAAAAATTACATTGCTTATCAAAGCCTTACTGATTCTGCATACTGACACATACCTGTGGGCCTACGTGATTTTTAAAGTGAAATTTTTCAAGGGTTGCTGTAAGAATAAATTATTTGGGGGAGCTGGAAGGACAGCTTTGCAGTTGAGAGCACTTACTGTTCTTGTAGGGTCCCTGGGTTTGGCTCCCAGAACCATATGGGAGCCATGTCTAACTCCACTTCCTGGAGCTCTGGTTCCCTCTTATGACTTCTACATACATGTGGTACACATACATGTGCTCAGGCAAACACACACACAAATAAATTAAATAGTAAATACACTTTTAATGAATAAATTATTTTACAAGTTATCCATGAGATAACCTCCACATTCTACTCATTTCTGCAACTGTAAATAAGAATATTCAATTATTATGTCTCTTATCATCATGGATTTTAACTTAACAAAAAACAGCATTTAGTGTTTTCTGTTAAGATCAACATGTTTGAAATCTGTTTCAGGGCTCTAGATATTAGGCTATTTTGGCTAGGGTTGAGTTTAATAAAGACAACAGAATAGGAACAAAAGAGGAAAATCTAGGAAAGGAAACAGCAGAAGTTGGTAACCTGAAGGAGAGAAATGTACTTTTATGTCTTTAAAGATTGTCAGTGTGAGATCCTTCGGGATGCTGTAGGGCCTCGAGGTTCCTTGGAAAAAGGAACTAGATTTGCATATACATTTTCCCTTGGTCATGGACCATGGTGCTCATCAGATTCCTAAACAGAGTTTAAGAGCAGGAATGCAGAAATCTCAAAGATCAACAATTCTGAGAATGTGCTCCAGAGTTATCATGGAGTTGACAAAGCACTTTGAAAAGTGTGGATGAGCTTAATTTTAGACCACCTGAGTGTTGGAGGTGTCTGTAAATCGTGAATGAGGTACATTACTGCCACTTACAGGGCTTGAAAAGTTCAGGCTAGGGCACTGGCTCTTTGGGTATCATCTTGGAACAGGCTGCAACATAAACCTTTTAGCTGAGCTCCCAGAATAATAGGGATAGGTTATCTAAGGCAAGATACAATAAAAAGACAGTAGTGATTAAACTGCATTATAAAAACAAAGAAAATATGCTTAAAAAAAAAGCCCAGAGGGCAAACTGACTCTGCATCTGTTACAATATGCAACAGTTGTGACAGCTGACACCATTCACCTCCATTTGCAAAATAATTTGCAGGTTTTTTTTTTTTTACTAGTCATGAAGACTAAAAGCATTGGCCAATTAAAACAGTGTCTGATGGCCTACTGTGTGACAGGTACTGTTTACTGTTAGCAGACAGTGAGTAAGTGGTTGCTAGCCCATGGCTTGAACACTCTAGTTGAGAGAGAAACTCAGCTTCCCTGAAGAGAAGATCATTTTATGCCCACTTTTTTTTTTTCCTTAAGGATCATCCTTATTTTGGAGTATTCTTCCCTGAAGAGTCTGGTTTTTAAGAGCTCTGTAAATGTTCTGAAACTTCCAAGTTGCTTGTGTGTATGAGTGTCTGTGCATTCGAGAGCACACAGCTCTGCAGATGGGTTTATGAGTTCGGTTGGGCTTTTGAACGTCTTTGGCATCTTCAGATGTTGATGGTCATCCATCCAGACCTAGTTCTCACCTTCTCATGTGATCACCAGCGTGCTGCCGCTGGTGCTCACGCCGTGAATGGAGTTACCCTGAAGCTCAGCTTGCATCAGATTGCTTTCTGCAGCGTGTGTGCTACAGGGCTCCCCTTGTATCTGATGTCCCACACATACCCGCCCCAGTCTCTGTTTCTTACAGATTCCCTTCTCTGTCAGTCTGTCCTCTCTTAAGACTATTGCTGCCTTATGCCTCCACCACATGGAGCTGGGAAGGTTCCCTGAGGCCATAATTCTAATTTATCACAAAACATTTAATTGTGCCGTGAGGAAATCATACAATTGATGTTTACCAAACACTTTTCTGTGCTCACCCATTTCTAGCGTCATCTTCATTTGTGAAGGCTTTAACACCAGCCACAACCTGCTTTTAGGAGCTAAATTTAATGTGAGCTAATTTATGCCTTGTATCATTTCTCTCTTTATTAAGCAGCAAAAGTATTAGATGTTTTCTGTCTTCAGGTGGTGAGCTAAGCACACACTTATTCCTGTAAATAACAGAGTTTATTTACAGGAGAGGAAAATCTATGTCTAGACCAGAAAACAAAACAAAACAAAATCCTTGGCTTGTACAACCTAACCTATGAAATACAAAACAAACAAACAAATAAAATGGCAAGAAAAAGCCATGGACTCAGGATCCTGAAGTGTGAAGGTAGGTCTCTCCAGGGATAACAGGGCATCTGGTTGAGGTATTGGAGAAGGTCAGACTCTACCTACCAAGGGCCACACTCCTGCTTACATCAGAGAAGGGGTTGGGCACAGGGACTGGGACTACCCTTACAGTTGTGAAAGTCATGTTTGGTATCTTGGGAGACACAGCTGGACCCCAGACTGCTGCAAAGAGCCCTTCACCACCCGTGCCTCTCTATGGCTCTTCCTGTCTCCCCTCGCTCAGTCAGCAAAACAAGTCTACTTGACTTGCCTTTTCTCTGCATGCTCTGGTTGCCTGTGCCCAAGACAGTCTAACACAGAGGGCACAATGTGTGTGTACAACTGAGAATAGTCCAACCTGGAGGAATGCAAGTCAGCATTTACCAAAAGAAAGAATGTGTCCAGAAGAATGATGGGAGAGCCCTTTCTCAGAGACAGACGAGAGGAGTCTCAACAACAGAAAAATGATAGGCCAGCTGTCCCACACCATTGTGGTGGCTACAGGCTACAGACAGAGAGCAAGTGTTGACAAGGAAGCGGGGGGAGTGGGGGACGACTCTCAGGCAGTGCAGGTGTGGCCATGAAACTGGGCAGCTGTTGTGGAAAACATCATAGACTCAAGTGCAGAGTTAACATATGGCCCAGAAATGCCAATGTACTCAGAGGATTCAAAGCAGGGATTTAAATAAATTCTTTTACATCCAAGTACAAAGCAGAACCATTCACAGTATCCAGAGAGTGGAAGCAACATGCCTGCTGTCTATCAATGGGTAAAGGTAATGTGTCAGTACTTACAAAGAAAGGACATTCTGACACATGACACCGATAAACTGTAAGGACATTGTTGACTTTATCCTAACTGAGATGAGTCCATGCCTACATGTCAAACACTTTATGATTCCTCTTTGTGAATGGTTGGTTTATCCAGACCAGGCTTGGAGACAGGGCCTGTAGAGTTGTTATCTAGCGAACTCACAATCTTAGGTTGTTAGGAAACAGGTGATGGTGGTAGTTACTTACGCAGCACTGTGACTCTGCTTCATGCTATTCTGTTGTACACTTTAAATGATTAAGGAGATAAATTTTATGTTATGTGTGTTTTATTACAATTAAAATGTATGAGTTTCACAGATTTAAATAAAGCTCAAAGCTTCAGGTACATGCTCTCTCTCTCTCTCTCTATTTCTCTTTCTCCCTCACACACACACTCTCTCTCTTAAGAGATGTTGCAGGTCCTAGACCCTTAGACTCCAGTAATATGGGAAAGAAGCTTCTGGGGTTTACAAGTTAACTTCCTCGTGGTGTTTTATTAACAATCCCATGGACTAAGACATTATTTTCAGCTTGGAGATGTCATGTTGATACCTGACTTGTGAGGCTTTAAGCTTATATGTGGTAAGCATGATAAGTTCTCCTGCATTGCCTGCTTTTTATTAGTAAGATATCACAATATCTTTCTGTGCTACTTTAAACCCTTTAAAGTGAACTCCTGTACTAGCAACAGCATGTTTTTCTTCATTTACATTTTGGCTATCATCTAACAATTGCAGGATATTTAGTTTATTTCCAAGCTTTCATGTTTTGTTACTGTTTCTCATGTTATCTAGATTGATTTTTTTAGGATACCACACAAAGAAATGGTTTTCATCAACAATATCTCACTTTTTAAAATACTTGGTATGGAAATTTTTTGTTGGATTGAAAAATCTGCAAGAGACCTCGGATCTCTTCCAAGAGTGGATCTGACTGATTGATACTCCAGCCAAGGATCATTCATGGGAATGGCCTGGAACCCCTGCACAGAGGGAGCCTATGACAGTTCAGTATCCAAGTGGGTTCCATAGCAATGGGGACAGGGAATGTCTCTGACATGAGCTGATTGGCCTGCTCTTTGATCACCTCCCCCTGAGGGGGGAGCCACCTTACCAGGCCACAGAAGAAGACAATGCAGCTACTCCTGATGAGACCTGATAGACTAGGATCAGAGGGAAAGGGAGGAGGACCTCCCTTATCAGTGGACTGGGAGAGGGACATGGACGGGGTATGGGAGAGGAATAGAGAGGGTGGGACTGGGAGGGGAGGAGGGAGGTACAGGGGAATACAAAGTGAATAAACTGTAATTAATAAAAATAAATAAATAAAATTTAAAAAACAAAAACAAGAAAAATCTGCTAGAAATAAAATTAATAATTAAACAATTAAAATTAACAAAATAGAAGCAATTTCAATTGCTGAGCTTTTGTTACAATTCGTGCTTCTGGATTTCTGAATGAATGCTGCAAAGAAAATTCATACCACTTACCATCAAAAACAGGAGTGAGCATTCTTTGCAATTATGCTTCTGCCTACAACCTTTTCCATTTTTGGTGGTGCTGGGGGTTAAAACCAGGGTCTTCTGTATTGACCAAGTTTTTTCCAGTACTTTAAAAATATTTATAAGATGGTCCTAGAGCCAGGCTGGAGGCACACACCTTTAACCATAACACTCAGGGAGGCCAAGGAAGGAAGATTGCCTGTAAGTTTGAGGCCAGCGTGGTCTACAAAGTGAGTCCAGGACAGCCAAGGTTACACAGAGAAACCCTGTCTCAAAAAACTAGAAATACAAAACACAAACAAATAAAAACAAACAAACAAAATGATCCTAGAAGTAGAGTGATTTGACCACAAAAAATGCAAAATTTGAAACCTTTAGATGATAGGTTTCTCTAAGAGCAGTTCTGATTTTTTCCACTATAATGTGTGCTTGATCCTTGCTAGGGTTTTGTGTTGGCTTGTTTTTGTTTATTTGTTTCTTTTTGTTTGTTTGTTTTTCTCCTTGAGCCACTGTGGTCCTTCCAGCCTCTGAGGGTGAAGAACTGGCAGCTCACTGCCTCCTGTCTCCAACCCAGAGCCACACTCAGGATGTTAGCCAGGGCAATCTATCTGCCTCTGTGCGGCTTCTTTTCCAGGTTTAGCGGATCTGGGAGGTTGGAGGTCAAACCTCAGCTGGGCTACATCTCAGCCCATGCCTCTATCACATGCCCTGAGTCACTATGTGAACCTCTGAAGCTTCAAGAAGAAACCGCCTGTGCTAGTTGGTGACACTGTCTCTGGGCACAGGAATTGCTTCGCCCTCTTCCTGGGAGCCTTTTTGGTCTCTCTCCTTCTATTCTGCTTGCTGTGGCCACTGGTGAACCTAGAGCTCCTGGCAAACCCTGGATGACCCACTGTAGCTAAAAATACACTCAGCAGAGGGTTGCTTTTTGGCTCATCCTTTTCTCCCCTTCCTGAAAACAGCAGGTGTTTGTAGAATTCTCACTCCATCTCCTCTTGGCTATACTGGTTTTAAGCAGCTAAGGGAAGAGAGGAATTCTTGGCAGTTTACCCATGTCATTCTGGTTCTTTATCTGAGAGCATTGTAATGATGATAAGATGATGATGATGATGATGATGAAAAATGCTGTTGTTGGTTGTGGTGGTATGTATGCGTGTGTATGTGCTGGTGCATGTGTGTGCACCTGAGCATACTTGCTTGCTTGCTTGCTAGAGTTTGAACCAAGGTCTTGTGCTTGCTAGGAAAGAGCTTACCACTGAGCTGTGATTCTGCCACATGGGTGTCAGTCTTTCTCAGCTTCCAGAACCAAAGCTATTGGCTGTCTACTTCTGCACCATCATCAGAACTGAGAGTCACACGTAGGGCTCAAATTGTTCTTTAATCAGAATTCAGGGGCTCTCCACATCTTTCTGGCAATCTTGTCTTAGTGCTACAGTAGTTATTAATAGATTATCTCAGACTACTGGGATATATTTCATGTCTGGTAGGAAGACTGTCATAATTTCCTTAAACTTTTTTTTTCTGAGAAGTACTATGTAAGAATGTTTCTGAATGATCTTCAGGACAGAGTGGCAGGCTCTAGCACTGGAAGCTAGAGCCCCAAGGCAGGAAGCCATTTCCCCTAACAGTTTCTCACCATAGAAGAGGTGTAAGTTCTATTTGGTCAGAGAAGCAGCTTCATGTTAAATGACAACTAAGTGATATTTACACACATACAGGTCTAATATACCAGAAGGGCAGGACTGGGAGACCTGAGTCAGCAAGAGTGAAAATATCTGCACAAGCCTGAAGTTGTGACCTGAGAGACAACCCTCGTCTGTTCCCAGGAAGAAGGACCCGGTGACATTCCTTGTGCTGTCTTTTGAGAGTTTTAGTCAGAAATATCAGGAATGATGGACATTGTGACTTTTTCTTATCACATAGGCATTCCCCTTTCTTATGTGCCAAATGCTGCTGGGCAGGCCTGTCTTGGTGCTAATGGGAAGTGTCATGACGGTGCAAAGCCAATGGAGTAGAAGATAAATTCTGCCTGAGCTTATCTAGCTTAGGCAGAGCAGCAGTGTCTTCGAGTTTTAATATTCTTGTCTTTATAGCAGCATGATTAATAGGAGAAGCAGGACTGAGACGGGGCCAATGAGTTAACCTTTTCCTGAACACCGCAAAATTACCAAATACCTTAGTTAATACCATGTCTTCTCTGGTATGGTAGCATATTTTTGTAAATCAGCACTCACTGGACTGAAGCAGTCAGTCTGGTCAATAGAGTGAGACTTTGTCTCAAAAAGCAAAACAAAAAGTGGCTACAGAAGAAAAGCTTCCTAGTTGTTTCTAGTTGGGAAGTCTGAGGAACAGATGCCTGAGACACAGTGGGGAAGTGAACACAGGCCTTTCAAAAGAAGCCTGCCTCTCAGACAGGCCCTGGCCAAAGGCTGCTGTGCCCATGAGGAGGACATGTTCTAAGAAGCAGAAACTGAAGGCTTGTAGTGGGCGGGAGGGCTGAAGAAGCTGGCTTTTGGTCTCACTGTTCCAGTCCACTTTTTCTCCTCCCTGTCTTTCTGATGATGATCAGTTCTAGTATGGAACTTAAAGGGACTAGTCATCACCAAGAATGGGAAAACATCCGTTTGGGAAGAAGAAGTTTGATGTGAACTACCTCCTCGGAGTCCTCGGATCACCACCATGTGGGAACGGGCGTTATCACCCCACAGCACAGCTCCTGAACCCCAGGGGTTATCAGCAGCTCAGCCTAGGCTGTGAAAGTTCAGAAAGGACGAATTCCCCCCATGAGATTTGGGACATTTAAATTTGTCCTCATGGGTGGAAGCCTCAGAACTATTTGGATGGGAAAACATTAACTGTTTGTGTATCTTTAAAGATTTGTTTTATTTTATGAGTATGTTTGAGTGCCTGCATGTATGTATGTGTACCTCACCCACCCTCAGAGGCCATAAGAGGGCATCAGAGCCCCTGGAGTTAAAGACAGTTTTGATCCACCGCGTGGATGCTGGGAGCTGAACTCCGCTGGGAGCTGAACTTCACCGCTCTCCCGTCTTCGGCAAGAACAGCATCCCTCCAGCCCTGTAGTTTCTGTTTCAATGTAGAGAGAATTTTTTTGTAAATATAGCCTCAGGTACCTCTAGAACATTTGGCAAGTTTCATGCTACCTGCCAGGTTGGCAGCTCAGCATGAGAACACTTGGCTCAGAATCGCCTTTCTACAGTGTCCCCATGGCAACAGTCATAAAGGGCGCATCCACATAGTTGTTCTGAGGAACCCAGGTGATGGTCCCTGAAGGGTTGCTGATAAGAACACTAGGCTCCTGAGTGATCAGGCTGTGACGGCATTACACAGAGTGGTTGCTATGGCTTTGCTGAGAAGTGTTGCTTTTCTGAGGATTGCAAAACACTTTATGTTCCAAGCCCATGCTCTCCCTCATTCTTGACAGAGTGGAAAATGTGCTTCCACGGCTGAAATGTTCTTCTTGAGTCTAGCCCAAAGATGACATTTTTAGGAAAGTTTGAGAAGAATCCTGTGGCTGTTACTGAGTCACGGTAGAGTGGAAATGGATCTTGGCTATTTAAAGAGTTTTGTGCTACTGTTTGAAAATGTCACATTGCTAGGGAACAGGGAAGGAACGGAAAACTTTCCACTTGCTATCAACAAAGAAAGATTGTTACCAAAAGCCAAACAATGGGCTTGAGTCTGTTACCTGGCTGGCAGAAGGAGGGGGCTGTGTCTCAATAAATGTGATGCTATTGAGGGTGATGGTTCATTTGAAGTATGGCATAGGCATCTTTGGAAGCCGTTCTTGGGATGGCCTCAAACACTTCCCTCCCTGCTTGGACCCCAATTGCAACTCCACTGAAGGAAGAGGTGAGGTGAAATTCCATGAGCATTTCCTCAGCTTACCTTTGACCCTGACAAAAATCACAAGCGTCCCTGGTCCCCTTCACGTAGACTATTGTTTAGTAGGTCTGGGGTTAAATGAGAATAAGCTTTGAGGAACAGGCAGGTACAGAAATAGAAATACTGGTAAGGGGTATAGCTCAGTGGTAGGGTGTTTGCCTAAAAAGCACAGGCTCCAGCCTTCACCCCTGGCACATGCATGCATACACACATAAGTGTATAAACACATAAATAAAAGAAAATATTGTGTACAAAAATTAAGAAATTCTTTCATTGTTTCTACGGTTGGTATAGAGATCTCCATTTATGGTCATTATATATCACTTAAATGTTCACATAGACACTTACATCTATACATGTATGTACAGTGTTTGTATATACGTTTGTATGTGTGCTTAGTGTATATGTACGTGTTTGTCAGGGTGCATGTAGAGGCCACATGTCAACTTTGGGTGTGTTCCTCTGTTACTCCCTGCTTTATTTTTTGAGACAAGTTCTCTCACTGAATCTGAGCTCACCGATTCACCTAGGCTGGCTGGCTTCTGAGCCCCCGAAATCCACCTGTCTCAGCCTCCCTAGCTCTAGGATGGCAAGTGCACATACTCTACACAGCGGCATTTACAGGGATGCTGGGGATCCAGATACAGGTGCTCATGCTGGTGTGACTGAGCTCTCTTCCCAACCTCACATTTTTATGGTTTTGTTTTCTACATTTCCTTTCCTCTTCATTCCTTTCTTTGTTTTTTGAGAGAGTGTTTCTCTGTGTAGCCTTGACTGCTCTGGACTCACTTTGTAGACCAGGCTGGCCTTGAACTCACAGAGATCTGTCTGCCTCTGCCTCTGCCTCCCAGAGTGCTATGCTCACAGGTGTGTGCCACTGGGCCCAGCTCTGCGTTTGATTTTCAATGTGTCTGGAATTAATTCTAGTATATAGAGTTACCAAAGGCTCTTTTTAAGCATTAATTTCATTTTAGATATCAAATGTATCATATTCCAATGCCTATAACCTCAACCTTTTTTCCTTTGTCATATTCTCACCTTAATGTTTAGTTTTGTTTGATGCAAGCTGAGTTTATACCTGATTTAAATCTATACTGTACACTAGAGTGAATCTCCTTTTGGATAGACTGGACCACCCTTTCCCTCCTGCAGTTACACAGTCACACTTTTGAAGCCCTAAGCCATTTGAGGACTATTTCATGCAGTAGCATGTTCTCCCTCTCAGCAGATCAAGCAATGCCGAGTATCTTAACTCATTCCTGCAACTGAATTGACAGAAGTAAGCCTCAAATACTAACAAGCCATATGTAAATGAATTTCAGTGTGATCTAATCTGAACATAAATTAGCTATGAACATTCCAAGGATTTAGAGGAGAGGGGTCAAAGGGAAAGCAAGAATAGGGAAGCTACACAGAGGAGGGGGAGGAGCCATAGGCTATGAAAAAAATTAACTTTTTAATTGTAAGAACAAAGTGTGTGTGTTTGTTACAGTGACAGATATGAGTTTGTGTGTAGTGATGTGTCAAATGCCGAACACATCAAGCCTTACCCCAGAAGGGGAATTGAGAGACAGACCAAGTGTACCAATGACAAACTGGATTTTGAGGTCACAATTTCACTCCCACCATGAGCTGTCTCCCTCCAACAGAGAGTGGATAGCATTCTTTAAAATAAAATTGGAGTTGTACATGGCCTAATTGGCCCTAGTGTATAGGTCTCAAGCAATTCTGTCTCAACCTCTAGAGTAGCCAAGGCTGTAGGTGTACACCATCATGCTTAAATCTTAGTTTTTTAAATAAGAAAAAAAGAGAGGAAGGAAGGAGGAGTGGAGGGAGGGAAGAAGGGGAGGAGGAAGGAAAGGAAGAAAGGAAAGGAGGGAAGGACAAGAAGAATTGGGACAAGTCTGATGCAGGACTGTCAGCTGTCACAGTGAGACTTAACAGTTGCTACCTGGCTGGCCAATTGAAGCTTGCCAGATCTCTTGGGCACAGAAGTGCCAGTGAGCTTTCATCCAAAATGAACCACATAGATTTTTGTTTTGATACACCCTTAGCTTGCTCTTTGTCCTGGAACAGGAGTGGCTGCTCTACTTTCTGTGTATGTACAGACTGCAGTTCTATTCTGTTTATTCACAAAGCTTCTTTATTGGAAATTCATCTCTATAATTTTGTTTGATTTTGATAAAAGAAAGAAAAGAAAATCAACTTCTGCTTCTACAGAAAGAATTTGCTGCAAGGTTTTCAGAGTGACTGGCTGTTTGTTGGACTGTTTAGATGAATTTGGAAGCAGCAGGCAGTGTGAGAATCATTTATATAAGCATGGGTTTATTAGCAACCCGTGGCTCAGTTTTGGCTGTGATGACAGAGCTGGGAGGTCTAACAGAAGCCAGAAAGCCTCTCTGTTGTCATTCAAGATGGAGACAGCTGTCTCTCTCCATGCAGTATGAGGGAGCTTTCAAACTTACATTTGTCCACAGACAAGGATACAAGGTATCTCTGCGTTTCCACTATGATACCAGGTGCCTCTGTACTCCCTAATACTTATTGTCCATTTTATTCCTATTGTGCTTCGTAAGCTTTCAAAGTTTCATCATTCAAATCATTACCAGCATTCCTGGAATCTGTTTCTTCTCCCAAATAAATTATCATTGCTAAGAGTATCACCTTTTCCCAACTCTTCCTCATGTTGCTATGGCTACACTGCTTCCTCAACATCATCATAGTACCCATATCTGTCCAAGTTACTTTCATTTTCCTCTACACGATTGTCCTCCATTTATCTGTTATGAATTCTTTGTCTTTGCCTTGAAGGCTTGTGCAACCCCACTTATTACAACCTCCGTGGCCTCTGAGAATGCCCCTCTTCTCTGGAGAAACACCCAAATAGGTGGTCTGACAAGATCTAATATACCATCTCATGAAAAAGGAAAATAAAAATTATGAAAGATAGGATGACTGACCAACAGAGGATGTGTAAGAATCCCATAACACTTATTCACAAAGTCACTTCCTACTCATGCTTTCCAGTATTCCACAAACAGCAGTCTGAGGGATGGCTTTTCACTGTCAATATAGAAAGAGCAAAATAATTTTCCAAGCTACTAAATAAATCTGCACACTCCAGTTACACTTTATACTGTTAATAAAAGAAATACATCTCTCTGGGATCCAGCCTCCTTACCTATGAGCTTGGAATGACTGGGACTTTTGACTTTTTTTTCTTTTCCTTTTCAGACATAATTTACTATCACCCAGACTGGCCCTAAGCCTGCAATGTAGTCCAAGCTACCTTCAAAAATGTTTTCTTCTCCCTTCCGTACTCCACATGCTGGGACTATAAAGGTGTTTACTACTGTGTCTAATGCCAAACCTTTGTAAAAATATGTTTTAATTGAAATCTTAGGTGGATAGAGAAAAAAGCATGTTATGAGTGACAATGGGAAAACCTGGGAGGATGTGCATTTTAAAATGAGTTGTGCCAGTTTCTTTAATTATGTGTCCCACTGATAAGCTGACTACATACCAGGACAGGCCCCATTCTCAGGACTAGCTGGACAATACAAAAGAAACTTGGTAGGAAAACTAATAATAACGATAATAATAATAATACAAAGAGAAGAGGAGGAGGAGGGTAGGAAAGGAGAAGGAATAAGCAAAAGGAACTTGGTGGGGAAAGAAATAATGACAATATTGGAGAAGTTCAAGGGACTGAATATTATCAAAACACACTGTATGGAATTCTTGAAGAGTCAACAAAAATATTGTTAAAAATAAGCTACACATACATTTGATTTCTTCTGTGGAAATCAACCAAATATATACTAGCAGTGGTTAGAAGTCCCCCAGCACTGTATGCGTCCATCTATCATCAAGATGTGCCTTCCAAGTCATATGACAGCTCAGGAGAACAGTCCCTGTTCCCCCCACTGCACAGCCACCGTGTGACTTCAGCTAGGATGCTTCATCTCACCAGCTCCAGTTTTCCCTGTAGAAGGAGAGAGATGAGCTCGTGTATTCCAGGGCTCCTTGGAGGGTTGGTGTTTCATGACACTTGGCTTTGCTTTTGACAAGCATCTATCTTTATGAGTCTCCAAATCTGGAGCTCTGAGACTTCCCTTAATCTCCAGCATTTTCCACCAGGAGATTATCTTATTTCTTGTAACCGTTCTTAGCATGACTTTCAAAGTCCAAGTAAGGCCTACAAGACCCAACTTCAGGTCTCTATCATGGCTTCTATGAGGCCAATCATGAAGGCCAGCTCCCAAGGACCCTGCAGAGGACAGGCTGAGCTAGGGATCACACATTCCTGACCTCGGCTCACTCAGCTTCAGAGAATCTTAAAAACCCTGTGCTCTTTGCTGCTCTCTCTAGATCAAGGCCAGTATCTTCCAGTGAGGAAGAGGAGACAGACCCTGCAGTGATCAATGAGTAAAGTGTTAGGTCGTGGCTGGTTAAAGATGGGTCTCAGCCCATGACAGAAAGGATGAGCCTTAACAGCTTTCAAGGAGAAAATCTTACACAACACAGGGAATTATTTATTTTCAATGTTTTATTTATGTGTCTGTTTAAGTATGTGCTGCATGTGTATGGGTGCCCAAGGAGACCACAAGATGGTGCCAGGTCCTGTGGAGCAGGAATTACAGGTGGTTGTGAGCCGTCCAGTGTAGGGATAGGGACTGACTTCTGGAACTCCAGAATAGCAACAAGTGCTCCTGGCCACTGAATAATCTCTCCAGTCTTCCCTCTTCCCCCAACCAAATAGAGGATTCCTGACCAATGGAATAAAGTGCATAAAATCTGAATTCTGGAAAAAGCATGGCACATCCTGGCCAGGGCTAGCTTCTTATGTGTGTAACCTGTGCTGTCATGGAATTCCATTTTTAGAAGGCTCCCGACTTAGTTTATTGCCATGCCATCATCATTTAAAAATTCTTAATCATTTTTGAACAAAGGCCTGGTGTTATCATTTTCCATTGAGACCCACAAGATAAATCAAGAAAAAAGGGTCCCCACGGGCAATGGTAAGACATGATACTGGGGGATACCTGAAATGTTCCTCTCAAAACTTGTACATTTTCCTGCAGAGTAATATAGCAACATCGATGGTTTTGGATGACTAATATGATGATGCAGCCATGATCGAGACACAGGCTGACTTGGAGACTGCCAGGATCCATGGATAAATCACAGAAGTCCGCTTGGGAATGTAAAAAAAAGTGTATATGTGGAAAAAGAGAAAAAAAAAAACCCCAAAATAAAAACCAAAACCAAAAAGCAAAACTACTTTGTCTTAATGACAAATTAGGGAACGATGATGGGTGGAGAGGGCAGACGTGAAGCAGAAATCGAACTTAGGTGATAAAGGTTTGTTGTTATGTTTTTAATTACGTTTTCAAAAGTGTGTGAGTGTGCACATCTCAGAGGCCAGAGCTGACAGGTTGCTCAGGAACTGGAGTTACAGATGTTTGTGAGTTACCCAACTATAGTACATGTTCTTTACTGCCATCTCTCCAGCCCTGTTCATTCATTCATTGTTTGCTGATCACCCATTGCTTATCCAAATACTTTCAGACTGAGGGATCCAGCTGTGGTTAAATCTCTACCTATGAAATGCTTATAATAGTCTAGAGAGGAGCAAAGATGTTAAATGAAAAGTCACAGTTGTAGCAATGAATGTCCTGGAGGACATGAATGCCTGAATTTGGGAAGAGTTAGGAATAGTGTTTTCTAGTCTTTCTCTCTCTCTTTTGTGTGTGTGTGTGGGGGGGATGCTAGAACTAGGGGCAGAAAGAGGGATTTTAAAAAGTGGGGCATGTCACCTTCCTCGAACTCTCTTCTGACATGTTTCCCCTATAGGTTTGTTAGACGATGTTCTCCTCTGCCGCCCACAAATTCCCTGTGCAGTTCTGATGAATCCCTTGCTGGCCTTTCTTCCTGGTAAAAGTTTGTGTTTTGAGGCTGGCACGTCCACCAGCCAGCCTGGGTTTCCATGGGAAATTTGGAAATGTAACCAGGAGAAGTCTGATGGTTGCTTCTGACCACGTGAACTGACCTCAGTTTTTGCCGCCTGGGCTGCGCAGTGCTGGAGTTGGTCAGTACTGGGCAAGAAGGGGCTCGGAGTGGACAAACACTTGTAGAGGTTTCCGAAGTGTCCACTTTCCAGTGCCAGCTTGTCTTTGCCCATGTCCTGCCACTTCCCTTGAGTTTCACGGGGCACGCCAGAACAGCTGAGCCATCAGTCTGTTGTTGCACAGCTTTTCAGACCTCTGTTACTTGATCTTCCTTTCCTTTGCCTCAAAGATCCCCCGTGTTAGTAATAAAGAGAGGTACTGGTGGCAGAAACCATCTATACCACCAAGGGATGCTTTGATATCGACTCTTATTTGATCTAATTTCTGTCTGTTTTGAGATGGTATCTCACTGTGTGACCCACGCTGGGCTCAAACTTGTGATTTTCCTGCTCCAGACTCTCCCGTGTGCCGAGATAGAGGCATGCCCTGTCATGCCAGGTTCTTGTCAATATCTAAATTTCACCCTACTGCTCAAAAGACTCCTCAGTTTGTAGACCCAGAGTTTTTAAAGGTGGCCTAACTGTGCATGACTGACATGAATCATGGGGCACCAGCATACTTAGGAGCTTGGTGAAGTGAGACACAAAAAGCAGCTCAGGGTACTACAGGCAATGCTTCCACTCTATGCGGCACACAGGAAAATCACAAGCCCTCTGCATGACAGAGAAAAGGCAGCCCACTGAGGGCCCTCCCTCTCAAAAGACACTCAGGACTGTGTCTAACTGGGTCCTTTGTGCTAGTGTTAACTTGGAATGAGCTGCACGCACCTTCATGTTCTCCTGCCCGTGGCATTGCTGCTGCCTTCCAGGGTACCAAGGGCAGACCTCTGGGAAAGCTGCTGGTTGATGGATGGATGGGTGAATCCCCAGACAAACTGAACAGGAGCAGTACCGGCGATTTCAGAGACACAATCTCACACATAGCACTCTCCATTGCCCTCCCTGTGGGTGGATTCTCCATCAAATTCCATCCTCTATCTGGTGTTATAGAGCCCGGGAAAAAGCCACGGCGCCACTTGATGGTCTCCTGTGTTCCTACTTGGGGCATAGAGGTATCGAATGACTCAGGAACCTGAAAGTAGGGTCGCTGACAGAAAGCCAGGAAACTGGAATGGACAGGTTAGATGGCCTGTTTCGATCCCAGCCATGGTTACCAACAGGCTGTTCATGTTACCCTAACGGTTGAGCCCAGGCTGCCTGTCACCTCCTGGCACCGGAAACCAGTAACTGTTCTCTGCAAGACTTTGGATTATCTGCTTGTTGCACAACAGGGAGCCAGCGGGTGGGGTTGGGCTTAGTGGCTGGCACAGACATGCACACACAGAAAGAATTGAGGCAAGGTGAACTCTTTCTTTTCCTCAGCCTCAGGGGTGTCCTGCCTCTGCTTCCTCTCAGGAGATTAGGAGCCCTTCCTTAGGCCCGCTTCTAGCTCAGGCATTTGGAGGGTCAACACACAAGCAGGGTATCAACAGACTATGCCCTTCTGTTCCCAGGCAGATACTTCAATGACCCAGCCTCACGCAAAGGCTCAAGTTGCTTCAGAGACACGTCTGTTCACACAAACACTGTGAAGCTGTTCTTTCCCCCAAGCACCACACTCTCCGTTTGTCAAAACATTTGAAGAAGACTAATTCATGCCTCAAAAGGAATTCTCCCTCACTAACAAAGCTGCCGGGTCTGTGAGCTTACGGCTTTCATGTTAAAATATGTCAAGGCATTAGAGGGAGGAGGGAAGTGGGAGGAGGGAAAAGGGAGGAAGGAGGAGGGAGGAGGGAGGAGGGAGGAGAATGGAGAGCCTCGGCAGAGATTCAGAGGCATGTATGTGGTGGAGGTGGTGGGATTTGTAATGTGTGCCCTCAGTACAGATGGGAAAGGCCACTGCTTCGGGATTCTGGCTCCTGTCCACTGCAGCTAGTGCAGGTGCCTATGGGAAGCACCACAGGGCAGTGGAAAGCCTGGGTTCTGAAGCCAAGCACATGCCGGTTCAGGTCCACGCTTTTCTATTTACAGGCCGTGGACTCCTGTATCACTGCCTCAGTTTCACCTGGCAATTGGGGAGCACACGGTCAGTCTCCCCTTGTAGGATGATATGAGGATTAATTAAGGCAAACATTTGCAGCAGGATCCAGCAAAACGCTGGGGACCCCATAATCCTCGGGGTGCTCTGCTGGGCTTTGGTGAACCTTATGGGGAATGTGTAGTTTACAGGTCCCACCTCAGGGTCATCCAGACTCTGCCCCGGGAGAACTGCTCATCTAGCTGCAGGGCACTTTTCTTTCCATTGCCAACAGGCCCTGAAGTACAGAACAGAAACTCGGCAACTGACATAAACAATTTCAAACAATAATTTCAGAAGACAAATTGCTCCATTTGGGCACCAAGCTTCCTCGCTGAGGCTTTCCCCACTTGTTTATGTAGGGCTGTGGCGCTGCGCCACGAGGGAATTAAGCAGACAGCGTGCGCACGCCTCAGAAAGGACAGCAGGAAGGGTGGAGTAGCGGGGGACCTCCCATTTGACCCGCTTTCCTTGAAAGCTGTTGCTGAGGGAGGTCCTTCAGCAAAGGGACTCTGATTTGTGTCTCATATGTACTCGTTCATGGAGAATTCACATGACCTTCTGCCAGGTGATAAGAGTTCAAGACCAGCTCCACCAGGCTCTGCTTGCATGGATTTGAGCAGATCACAGACATCTTTCTGACCTTCATTTTCCATCCCCCAAGAAACAAAATCATCACGCTCATGGTATAGGGTGATAAGGATGATCAGGTCGCTTTAAACCATGATAAACAACTACCACAAATATGGTCCAGACTAACTTAGATAAGAGTCTAGAGCAAGTTGGGAAGAAGAGGGAATTAGAATTTGGAACAAGGGTATGGTTTGTAAGGACAAAGACATTCTTTGAATGTCCTTAAATGAAGAAGAGATTCTGCTTGTCTGTGTGGCTGTGGTCACAAGGCTGAGATGAGTGGTCCATAAAGCATACATGTGAAGACCTGAACTCCCATCCTCAGCACCCATGTAAAAAGCCAGGCAAAGCCAGTTTCCACAAGGGACCTCCTTCTTAAAAAGTCACACAGAGAGTGACTGAGGTGGGTGCCCAAGCAGAATTGGGGTTGTGCTGTGTGTACAATTTTTGAAATCTACTTGCACTATAAGCATTTTTCTGTCTCATTATTCTTTGAAAACATGTATGTAAAGTACAAGTTGCAAGTCCTTATATATAATTGTCAGTCTAATTTTCTTTGGTTGGACAGCTAGATTTTCCTACAATATTTTTTCTGCAGGATATATAAATATAAATCTTTAATCCTCTCATGTTATAGATTAGTATATTATATGTTACATATATAGTATGCTATATACATTATATGTGCATGTGTATACATATATGGGAATATTAAAGTTTTAATATAAAAATGTAACACACTTAATAGATATTATTATATTTAAAGGATCATATTTTAAGAGAAGAAAAGGTAGCTCTACCATTTAAATGCCAGGCTTTGAAAAAAAAAACAAAAAAAAAAAACAGAAGACTTGAACATTTTGGGGGTTTTGTTTTGGGTTTTTGGTTTTGGTTTTTTGTTTTTTTCAAAACAGGGTTTCTGTGTAGCCTTGGCTGTCCTGGACTCGCTTTGAACTCTCAGAGATCTGCCTGCCTCTGCCTCATTGAGTGCAGGAATCACAGGCGTGCACCGCACCCGCTAACTTGGACATTTCCTGATTAGTACATTCTCTCAGGTTCTAATCCACATGTGAGAGCAGAACTGTTGGCAAAGACTGGCTCTCCGCTCGGCCCAGCCTCCCTCTTCTGCTATCACGCGCCATCCCATTCTTCCCCCAGCCGTTGCTGGCTTATAATTTTTTTGGATCTCTATTTCACCTTCTAAAGCACCTCCTTGGCTTTGACCCCTCCCCCTCCCAGGGTGGACCGGTTGCTACATGGAGGAAGGCTTTAAGCTGAGAGAGAAGCTGGGTAGGGTGCCAACTGTCTGCTCTGTGTCTATTCTCCCGCACTGCTGTTTCTCAGCCGGTCTTGTGGGAAGCTGGGAGACAGGCAGCAGTGGTTTCTCTTTCTACTGCATGGCCTTGGACTAGTCTTCGCACTTCTCAACGCTACGCTCCCCAACAGCATAGCCAGCCTTGTGCTCACAGAGCTGGTAGGAAGATAAAAAGTGTACTGTATGGTAGAGGAAGGGCAGGTTAATGCATCACAGAAATAGAAGGTATTAGCCGACCATGCACAAAACTTGATTCTTTCTGGAGAGAGCTTTTCTCTCTGGCTCTATTTTTAGACACAGACTTTTTTTTTTCAATTATAGTAGAAGGGCCTCGGAGTCTTAGTAGTGCGTGAGAGGGCGTCTTTGAGGATGCCAATAGCCAGCAGTGGTCTTGTCAAGACCCACACAAGGCCTGGAGCTCTCCAGAGCTATACACGCCCTATCTAGGATAAAGCCACCCTCCCCATCCCTCCATGGAGACCGCAGGAAAATAACTCCTTCTCCAAACACTTATTTGAAAGAGAGAAAATAAGGGATCAAAAGTGCCTGATAGAATAAGGTATAAATTCCACGATGACACAATGACACAAATGATCTTTGCTGCTCTTGCACATGCTCAGAGAAGAGACAGTCAGGAATTAGCAAGAGCTGATTGTGACAGACTTGTTGTTCAGACCCAATGTAATCACACTTATACAGTGACATCGAATAATTCTATCTTAAGTTAACACACGATAACATTACTGTGCAATGGCGCCTTGGTATAATGACGATTAACATATGAAGTCCCACTCACGCACATGGCATTGCCCCGGCTCACTGGGTACGGATTTACAGCCTCGTTTTCCCACTTCTTACATGCTCTCTCCCTAGAGCCTTCTGAAATTTCCAGGGAGGGGACATCTTGGTTCCCACATTCACAAATGAAAGTGGAAAGTCGGTCGGGAGACTTGAAGGTACACAGCTGGGCTCTTACAGAGAGTGGCGTCTAGAGTGTTAATAGAAACCTGACAGACTGTAGCACTGGCTTAAATTTAAATTTTAAATTCAAAAACTTGAGCATTGAGTAGTATTCCCCTTATGCATGGCACATGGATACGCTCCCCTGGCGCCTGACTGCTTGGCAGTGCTGGACCCCGTGTTTACTGTGTTTTCCTTATGCAAGTATCTATGGTACAATTTGATTACAAGTTAGGCATAGTAAGATATTAACAATAACTCACTAAAATGACAAAATATATCTTACTCAAAGTTATGAGAGAGAGAGGAGAGAGAGAGTTTAATTTCTTGAGTTTGCAGCATGAGGCTTTCAGATCATGGCTAACTGAAACCGGAGAAAGCAAGATTCTGGGTAAGGGGTGAGAAAGGGGGACAGCAAATCACTGTTGGGGGTTGTGTGCTTTCAGTCTCTCTTGTTTGCCTGGTGAGGTCAGTGGGAACTTGAGGACAGATACATTTCCCAGGTACCCAGCCAATCCCCATCCCACTGCTTCTGAGAGATAGCAAATGTCTGCCCTCCCTCACGCATCACTCCACGACCTAAAAATAAACCAACAGATAAAGCCCAGGACCAAGTTATCCCCATGTGTTACAGAAGGTATAGGAGACAAGAAATGATCAAAATAAACACCATACACAAGGACAAGTAAAGTTCCGTTGGTGTGGTTCCATTACTGGCTTAAGGGTATTTCAACTCTTAAAGGAATTTTCCTTTATTTTTTTCTTTCTATGCCTATCGCTAAGAAGTGAATCTATTACTTACAATTGATTAGCATTTGCATGTGTGCATTAAACAAATATTTTATGTCTACATCACCTAATTTTCTGTTAGGCCAGAGGCTTAAATTATATAATCAAATTAATTACATTACTTACATCTTATAAAGTCACACTCGAGGTTTTATCAACATGATTAAAGACTTGTAGAAACATGGCATGTCCAGCCTCTGCTGAGAGAGCAACTTTTCCTTACATTTCAGGCAAACTTGAAAATTATGTGAACAAAAATACATTCTTATCTTAAAAGATTCAAGTGGAAAGGACCTTCCTCTACCTGAGTCTTGGTGTCCTTCAAAACAACATGGCACATGTCCTTCCCTCTTCCTTGCCTTTTTAATGCCGAATTTTAAAATGCAAACAGAAGCATGCTGCTGATCATTTCATAATCTGTTTTTAAAACGTCGGAATCTTCGTGGTTAAGAGCACCTCTTGCTCTTCCCAGGACCGGGTTTGATTTCCAGAACCCACACAGTGCCTCACAGGCCCCTGCAGCTGAAGTTGTGGAGGTTCTGATGTCCTGGTCTGGCCTCCACGGGCACCACCCATACACATGGTGCATAAACATAGGAGCAGACAAAACACTCATGTGTGTGAAAGAAAATAATCAAATCTAAAGGATTTTTTCAAAATTGTGGCTCTTGAAAAACTTTCTGCATCAGTTCATGTGGCGATTTTTTTAAAAAATCGTTTTCTGTTTTGCATTATATTCTATTATATGTTATACTATGAATTTAACATAATTTAATTAAACATGTGGATGTTTATGTGGCTTTCATCTTTCTTAGGTTGAACAGTAGAAACCATGTTGTTGTTATTTGTTTGTTTCAGGCAGGGTCTTCCTATTTATCCTAGGCTAGAATTGAAGTATTGATCTTCCTGGGTGCTGGGATTATTGATATACGCTTCCATAGCTGGCTTATGAACTATGATGTAATGAAATATCAAGACAGGTGTGTCAACACTTAGGAGAATAAGAGAGGAGGATTTCAAGACCTAGGTCAACCTGGGTTATATGGCAATACTCTGTCTAAAAAATAACAACAAAATTCCAAGTACCTATATATATATGTATGATTTATATTAGATACCCTGAAGTGACATGGCTAATTGTAAGGCTCATAAAAAATTATGTCAATTATTTTTAATAGTTAGTTTCTATAGTTATAAATAATCACCAATAATATATATATATACCCCCATATTTTTACACTTCTACAGCACTTAATGTTTGCAAGTTTTTAAATTTTAACTTACTCTACCTGTGAAAAACATAGCATCGTGACTTCAGCTTGCGTTGCTAGGGGTAGCCAACCTTTTGGCTTCAATGTTGTCATCTATAAAGTTTGTGTTCAAGATCTGTGCAACTGGCTTACAAATTTAAAAAAATCTTTAACTGTTTTGAATATGTTTGTGGTTTTGTGTGGGACCACATCCTTAGCTCTCCTGGACCGCATGTTCCTGGGCTGTACATACTCCTTGGTGTGTTTCAGGTATTCATTGAGCATTTCCCCTCAGTTATTCCTTCGCGCTGTTTGCTTTTTAATCTTATTTTTAATAGAAATCTTTGTAATACTTTTGTCTTGAAAATGTTTTCCAGAATAATTATTTTAAGCTGCTATTTGACTTAAAATTTTGGGATAATTTTTTTTCAAATAAAGTTTAAAATTTTTAAGTGGGTAGTGCATCCATTTTTATTTCTACTTTGGCTGGGGAAGCAAGTGTGGGAACAGTGTCCCATGCCAAGATTACAAAGGTGCTCTGTGCCGTCTCCTTTCTAATATCTCACAGACCTCATGGGCTCTTTCATCTATGTGGAATTTATTTTCAAGTTCATGAATGTCAGTTTTCCCAACAGACTCTCATTACGTATTTTTCTGTGGCTCTGAACGACCGATGCCACATGGCTGAGTCTATATCTTTATATGTGTGTGTGTAGGCATGCATATGTCCACAGGATCATGTGTCACCCTGGCCCAGTGATATCACTTTTCTCTTTTACTCTGAATCTTATTTAATAAATAGTTCTTACTTATCTGTGGCTTCCAATTTTTTTCTTGAAATTTTTTCTTCAGAAAGGAAATGATATTTACTAGTCAAGTTGCATGAAAATCCAGAAAGAAGGGGTGTCATTAATAACTTAATTATTTCTAAATAACTTAATTAGTACTAAACAAGCAGGTCCATTTGCTAACTATCTGGTGATGATAGCAATAACAGTGGCCATATTTGGAGTTGTAGCCAGAAGGTCTGTTAAACCTGCTGGTTTTAGGAGTGAGTGTGTGTGTGTTTGCTTACATATGTATATGCTCATGTTTGTGTATTTGTATGTAACATTTTCACATGTGTATGTTTGTACGTGCTTGCTTGCACATGAATGTGTTCATGTTTGTATATTTGTCTATGTTTATTAATATACAATGAGTGTGTGTGTGTAGATGAGGGGCAAGAGGAGAAAAATAACATTAGCTCAAAATTTGCTCAATTCAATAGGACACACAAATTCATAGCTGGCTTCCAAGTCATTTAACATCTTGAGTCCCTCTCTTTTCATCCATACCTGGAGAGAATCATGCCTGCCCCATGGTACTTTTCTAAGTCTCAGATGAGATCATAGATAAGCCAGTAGATAATAGGTTCAGAAATGCCTAGCCCTCTTCTTTGATTAATTATGAGTTATAGTTGGTAGCAAGTGCTTCCTAAAGAGTAGACAGTGTAGGGCTTTCGTTTTCCTGTTCTTCTCTACAGAAAACACACAGAAGTCGAACTGAATAGCAGTTGGTGTTAAAAAAAGAAAACAAGATGAGTCAATTCTCCTGCAATCAGGCATTTGTCCCCCCGAAGAAATAGGTCAGGGTTGGTCTAGGTATGAAAATGCCGGCAACCACCACAGACGAAAAACGTCAAGACTGTTTTTCCCAGTCTAATGAGGACTTATCAGAGCAGCCAGGGTCGAGAAACAGAATGCTTTTTGTTCTTAAAGGGCTTCATAGAGTTATGTACAATGGTTTTCAGAGCGGTGTCATGCACACATAAAAGCAAAACTGGGTATTCTAATACAAGCAATTAGTTAATTACCACACACATGCCTTTTGCACTATGAAGTCTTAAAGCAGAATTATGCTTCTGTGGGGTAGCCAGAAAGAAATATATGAACGGTAAAAAGGGCTATGCGGACATTCTGATTCTAACCTTGACAAATCTCTGGCAGGCCTTCCGAGGAGGCTGCTGTCCAGTTCCTGTTGAACAACGCTTTCTGTGCTTAACTGGTGCTTGTTGTTGTTTGCTTTGTTTTTGAGCTTTACTGGAACTTTACCTTGTACCTAAAACCCTGCCCACAGCCATGCAGACACCAAGGCTCAGTGGCCTTTTAGAGGAAGTGTGTTTCTAGAAACGGTGAAGGCAGAACAGTTTACAGGCTCCTTCCATCACTGTATGTTATCTGTGCAATGGAGAGGCCCCCATGAGCTCACCTGCATTCTTTAAGAAGTAGTGAGTGTCTTTGTGCCACTGAAGAAAGGCCCTGGGACTGATGCTGGAAATCACCTGTGTGTTCATTCAACTGGGCACGGACAAGACACCCTGGTTCAGACATAGTAAACATGTGAGAGCTGGGTATCCATTTACCATGGCTACACACACCAAATGACATGAAGACCCTACGGGAGGGCTCACCCTGTAACATTGTTTTACAATATTACAAGGCCTTCATTTTCTTCGAATCTACAGGTTGCCATAGGGAGGTAACATGGCTGAACTTTGCAAATCACAACCAGAGAGAGAACACTGTACTTGAGTCCACCGAGAAGAGAGAAATATGTTTTTCTCCCTCATCTATGGGATAAAAGAAAGATATTCTCCCTTCAAAGATTCCAGAGGGCATTTGGGGGCATCCTGGAAAAAAAACCAAGATAGCAAGGAATCTTATTTATTGTACATTTCTGGGGATAAATGATACATCTTGTTTGAACAAAATTTGGCAAACTCTCTGTTTTGTCTAAGAATTGTGGTCCACATCTGGTTAAGCAGTGCTTGATTTATTAGTGATTCTGGGGGAAAAAAACACTACCTGCTTAATAAAGTAGAAAAATCTAAGAGCTTAAAGTATAAGGTTGCAAAGCCGTTTGGCTAATGGCTGTTGTTATTGTTGCTAATCCTATTTATGTCCAGCAGAATCTTTTAACTACTTCAGGTTTCTCTTTTGTGGAACTCACATGCCAGTGTGTTAAGCCAGACATTCCCATGAGGAGAATAAGATTTCTCCCTGTAAAATAAGTCCTTAGTAACTGTCAGAGATCTTCCCCCCAATAGAGTCCTGTGGCTGCAAAGACCATGAGTCATTTTGCCAACATGCAAATGAAAGCCCAGAGAGCAGAGCTGGCTTTCCCAAGGTCATGCTGTCAGGAAAGATGTAGTGGCACCCACGTGGCCCTGCTTACAGGACAGAGGGAGTAGTGACTGCAGATGCCTGCAACCCGCACCTGCTGGCCCTCTATCCCCACCTGCACAGAGATGCCAGGTGTCTGTTCACCATCTGTTAGGTCGCTTGTTATGGGTAAATTGCAGCTGCTCTCATTCAAGTTAAACTCTTCTTAAATCTGTAATATTTCAACCCTGGGACTCATCACCTGGCTTCTGCCCTGCATCTATTTTCCCTCAGTTTAATCTACTTTAAATTAGAGACCATTGAAACAAGCTCAATACAGTTTGCTATCAAGATATTTTTCAAAGATTACCTCTATCATAGACTGTAGCAGATAACATGAACACCATTTACTCCTGCCTTAAAATTTTTACCCACTTCCAGTCCCCTCACACACCTCTCACAGCGTTGGGGACTGAACTTGGAGTCCTCTGCATGCCAGGCACGGGTACCCTCACACTGGCAACATTGCCAATCTCTTCTTCTTCTCCTCCTCCTTCTTTTGTTTCTTCTTGTTCTTCTTTTTGTTCTTATAATCATAATCCCTGGTGTGTGTGATATACAGCCACACACCTACCACTGCCCCCCATAAAGATTTCACTTAACGAATCTGCCAATAGTAATTACGTACATAACTGCTTCCAAGCTCCAGAACAGATTCTACCTCCTCACTTTGGAGCATGTCCCTCCCAGCCTCTCCCAGCTTGATTTCGTTCTGGATCTTAAATTCCTACACTTGGGTGTTAATCATTGCTTGCCTGTGAAGGTAAGAGCTAGCTTCAGTTCTCAACATTGCACTCAGCTATCTCCACAGCCCTGTCCTAAGTTCATTTCGGCACATACTCATGTACCTAAAAAACCAGATACCCTTTCCTTTTATTGTTTTTGGACAATCTTTGTGGGGGAACATGATAATTATTTATTTAACATATTTTTTTCCTGAAACCTGGACAACCAAACCCTGAGTCTGCTGAGCACACACTGCATTACTGAATGACACCTGAATAGCACATGTTTTGTGGGGTTCAATTCTACCACAAGCCCTGGCCTAGGTGGTAGAGAGTAAGAAGCAGCAAACCCAAGTAGATAAGAATTCCTCTTGTATACGTAAAATAATAATATACCAATAAATAAGTGTAATGTTTAGTCTGTGCAAATGTTTTGAGTGGATAGGGGATAAAAATAGGGAAGGCAGAAGGGCGGGGCTCTTCCAGCTAACTTAAACAAGGAGAGAGGAGACCTTGCTCTATGAATAAATTCACTGCTGTCAGCCTCAGGGGAAATGGAATGGTCTCAAGAAGGTGACCCTACTCAAGCTCTGAAAGTGTCTTTGCCATTTACAAATGATTTAAAATATTACTGGACATGGAGGCTCATGTCTGTAACTCCAGTACCAGAAGGCTGAGGCAGGAGGATCACCACAGCTCTAGGCCAGTCAGGGTTACATAGTAAATTATAGGTTAGCCTGGCCTAGGTACCCCTGCCCCAATTCATTAAAAGATGAGTGAGATACCCATTCAAAATTGAAATACAATTTGTTGTTTAAAGTTTAATTAATTATAGTCTCTTGTGATAATGCTTTAGTATTTAAATTTTAATGTTTGGTAGTGCTTAAAATTTTACAAAAATAGTCAAGGCCATTCAGTTGGGGAAAAAAGTAAAGTCCTCAGGCTGAGAATAACTTTAGAGATAAATCAGTTAAAATCTTCTGGTTTGCACATGACAGAAAACTACATCTAAAGAATCCAAATTAAACCCATATTCATACAGTTTATATATAATGGAAAAGGCTTTCTTTCAGGTTGAATTTTTTATCTTTAGCTATAAGACTAGTTAATGGTTAAGGCAGCTCAAGGAATTTTTAAATCATAGAGTAGACATTTCTTCAGCAGTGGTTATGATGGTAAATCAGGGACCAATCTTTTGATCAAATGTAATGGTCTCAGCTCATAAGAGAGACGATTCAGTCCTGGTTAAGGGTCTAGACTAATACAAGACTTAGTAAACTTCTTACATTGTCTTCAGGGTGGACAAAAGAGGGGCAGAAGGGCCCCAAATCCCTCAAGGAGCCCCTGTGCTTTCCCTTGGAGGACAAGAAACTACTTACAAACACGGGAAGCCGGATCCTGGGCACCGGGGCTTCACTGCCTGCTTGGCTTGTCCCAGCTTCTTTGAGCTACAGCTGTGTGGGATCAGCGTCTCGTCCTTGCCAGGAAGGCAGAGGTAAACCTGCTGTCTTCCTCCCCTCTGAATTCTGGGTCACGGGTACCAGGTTCCTTCTCACGCTGTCCCCACCTCGTGCAGAGTCTTAGCTAAGATATGTATTCTGCATTTTGGGGGACCCAAAATCTCAAGAGGCTCATGGGATATTGGGCAGGACAGCATAGCGTTGGAGAAACAGTCCCGGGACTGAAGGTGATTGCCAAGGAAAATAGTACAGGCACAGTGAAATGTGCATTTCAGAGAAAACTTTGTCCTAAATATTGATAAATACTGAAGGCTTATCGTTGTTTGTTCAAAATGAAAACTGAACAGGGTGTTCTGTATTTCTGTTTGCTAAATATGACAAGTCTACATTTGTGGCAAGGCGACGCTAGGCAATACCAGGTACCATATTTTGCTTTGGTTTGGGCTGATTGAGATGGGTAAGAGGCGGATAAAAGGGGGAAGAAACTGGAAATGCATTGTTTCTTTTAAGACAAAACCCCCAAAAAAGGAAACTCTATTTTTGATCTGCTTGCGTTTTTGTATGTGTCCTTGTGTTTTGCAGACACAGAAATTGATATAAAAAAAGTGTAGAAAGTAACACCAACTACAAGTATTGAATTAACAATGAGAAAATAAACACTGTAAAATGTGATCGGTTTAAAAATAACCACCATATTACCTGTAGGTGAGTTACCTTCTACTTATCCTCCGGGGCCATGCAGCCTAATCATTTCACTGTTCCTATACAATCTTTATGTCTTCCGGGAGCCATGCATAATTCCAGGGGGTGGGGGTGGTGCTTAGAAACCACATAATTTCACTTGGACATCTACAAGTTAAATAACTAAGGTCTAGAAGGAAGCAACAGCCTATTTAGCAGGATCACACCGCTAAATCTCATTAGTCCTGAGCACTGCTTGGCCAGGGCTCACAAGCATTCATTTATGTCCTAACTAAGCTGCCTGTGGTATCAGATTTAGTTCCTATAGGCAGCATAGACTGGCCTTCCTTATTCAGGTGCGGAGCAAATAACACAGGAAGAATTATGACTCTGGCCTAGGTTAAAGGTCCTGTAGCCAAGGGGTAGAAGACCAGCTAGTCTGACGGAGACACTCACACTCAGGCAAGATTAATTTACATCGCCAAACATGTTCACAGATGCAAACATTCAGTCACTTAACCAAAAGCCTGTTTGGACAGAGTTAGTAGAAAGTTGCTAAAACATTGTTGCCATCCATGTCGGTTTCAGAATGACAGGCACTGTCTGGGGACTGTGAATGTACCCTATGGAAGCAAGCCCATTGCTATAATCACAAAACAATTCAGTTTCAGTCAGTTTTGAAATATTAGTTTTAAAATCACAACAGTAGGATCTGCTACTGAAGTGAATATTCACTGCCACATGGGGAAGTTTTTTAGTTTGAGGCTGGAGCCCCTTAAGAAAGAAGATGAGGCAAAGAAGAGGGGGGAGGGTGGGTGAGAGGGAGAAGGAAGAGAGAAAAATCAAGATGAAGTAGAAATGTTCCACATTCACTGTTATCCACAAAGTGAAGCAAAGCCCACTACAAGGGCCATCAATACAATGGCAACCAGGTCTCGGGGGCCATATGTCCACTATGGTTCAGAAAGAGTAACCTGTAGCCACCAATTATGATTTACAATTTTACACTTATAACTTTACAATTAATGCTTTTCTTTATTTTGTATGAGGTTATCAACCATGGCATCTAAGATGCTCAGCTTGCTTTGTCCATCCCATATTTCAGTTTTCCCTTTGTATTAAAGACATAAGGTTAACCTTGCCTCTTCTGTATCATGCTTCCCCAAACTACCCTCCTTATGGCACAAATACCTGAAAAAAAAGCAAGTCTGGGTTTCTTCAAAGCTCCGGGACAAAGATTTGCAGGGTCCAGCTGAAGACCTCAGGCTTGCACAAATCCACTGAGATGGGGATTAGAATGGTGCAAACACTGTCTTTCCTCCCCACTGGAGTTTAGCTGAGGGATTCCTTGGATAAATCCATTTTGCAAGCCCACTATCAAGAACATCATCAAATCCTTTTAGAGACAACCCAGCCTCTCTCGATCCCTCCTTCTACTCCGTTAAACAGCACGCAGGGGAGCATTTGAAATAAGTTCAGCTTCGTGCGAAAACATAAACGACAGACATCCTCACTCCTTCAGAAAGGTGGCAGCATTGCCTTGCGGTTTCGAGCAAATCACCAAGCCTGCGAGGTCTGACTAACAAACCAACCCCCTCACCTCAACATGGAAAGGGCAGATGTAATCCATGGCTGGGCCCTGGTAGCTGGTGTCTAGGAGACATGCCTCAGAGCTCCAGGGTGCTGTGGTCTGTGGCCACTGAAGCTCTTAAGCTTTCCATATGGCCCATCACCCACAGTATTCATTACGGAGCTGCTCATCTCAAGTCAATTGTGCAGTCCATTCAGAAGGAAAGTGACCGAGAACAAGCAACATCAGCATCCAGCCAGCACCTGTTACACGGAAGAGCTCACACCAGAGCTCTCATCCAAAGGATCCTTCTTCTTAGAAGGTGTGTTCTGCTGTCATGGAACGGCGGTTACCACTCTCAGAGAAGCAACAAGACAATAGCTAGGTGGTCCCAGCAGGAGGCTGACTGGGGAAGCGCACACCCCCACACCTTCTACAGGCCCCCACACAAACCCTCTCCTTATACTCACCTCTCCTGAGATCCCTTCAGAAGTTTCTCTGCGTGCCACTAACACAACATTTTTAGGGAAAATTGTCCATTTATAAATATCAGATGGTTTGGGAAAAATATTTGTGGCACTGGGCTTTTTTTTCTCCCCCCACGGTGATGTCATTTAAAATTCTTGGTGTGCTCCAAATTCGCTATTTTTACTTCCTCCAAGTGACTTTTTTGGGAAATACATTTGTTTGGATTAGCTACATGTTAAGTGACCCCTGGACTTGATACACAGTTCATAGTCTCAGCAGCTGTAATTGATAACGCACCCACTCTCTAAATTCAGATCCTGTATTTGCACATTTCAACACTGTTCCTTTTGGATAGTCCCCTCCAAAATGTCTATTCACCAATAGAGGGAAAGTATAGTACACTAAAGACATCGGATTATTCGTAAACAAAACTCAAACTCAACACAGGTAAAAGGGAAGACATCTGAAGCCATTCAAACACAGCTGTTCACTCTGGGGAAGAGAGGCCGCCACCTCAGGCCCAAGGCATTCATTGGAAAGCAGTTGAGTGGAGAGTGGGAGAGATAAAAAGTTTAAGAAGGAGTGCTGAACGCCTTACTCTACCTGATCGGAACTTCCTTCTAATCAGCAAAGAGTGCTCAGACCCCAGTAGTGTCATGGTGAGTCTCAGCAAGCCGCTGGTCGCTGGCCAGACGCCCCGCTTTCCACCAGAAACTGGCTCCCCGGAGCCCAGAGGACAGCAGCTAACAACCCAGAATTCATCCAACTCTCTGGGAGCTCCCTTGGGCAGGAGGAAGCACAGTGGCCGACAGTGTCCCCAGAAAACTGGCGCCTCCCCCCTCGCCGCGCGAGGCTAATTAACTCCCAGCAGGCAGGACCCTCCTCCTCTGAGGGTGGCCAGGAGCAGCATCCTAGGCGTTCCTGGTTGATGTCATAGGCTGCCGGCGGTCGCAGAGTATCCGCCACCACGCCTTTATTAAGGTCCCAAGTTTGCTATCTGATCCTCTTTACTACTGACAGGAGATCAGCCAATCAGGAGCGGCGAGAGGGGCCCCGGGACCAGGCCCCGTGAGCCTTAACAGCAGGCTCTTAACTCTTTTCAGAAGATTAAGCAGCGGCTGCTGGCCCAGGCTGGAGTGAGTCTCCTCCGCACTGACACCCTTAAATCGGATGCCCGGAGGCTGCAGGTGGCGCCCGATGGCGGTAGGAGAGCACCCGCTGGCGCTGGGTGTGCGAATCCCCGGGGTGTCCCCAGCCTGCTCCAGGGCTCGGGAAGGCACACTCTCGGAACGCCGGAGCCCTGGCCAAAAAGTCTGGCTTGCAAGGCCTGGGAGCGTTTGCTTCAGAGCGGTAGTGCATCAGGACACCGATGTCTCCTAGCAGCTATAGCCGCCCCATGGGCGAACGCGGAGGTGGCAGAAAGCCTTTCTCTGTGGTTGGATGCTCTCTTTGGGGATACAAGAGACTGTCTTGGGACTGAATCCGGAGGTATAGTCACCCTAGGGCGTCTTCAGCAACAGATGATAGAGGCAGAACAACCCCCCGCTCCCCCCCCCCCAATCAGGACAGAGATTAGTGATTCCCTCTTTAGCTCTCCACACTTCTCTGGCTGATCTTTCAAGAATTCAGCGCTTTGAGACATAAGTGGAGAGGTAAGGGGTGGTACCCGGGAGCCCTCGTGCATATGAAGCTGCAAATAATGGCAAATTGTGTATTGTAGGTATGCCGTTTGATTTTATTTTTAATTTCTATGTCTTCGTCTTAGACAGAATATTTGTCGTACTTAAAGACAATGACGCATGTGGGACCCTGTCACCCCAGGGGTCCTAGAAGCGTGCATCAGTGTCACTTTGCCTGTGCAGGGACTTGAAAAGCCACCGTAGCTTTCCAACCTGGCATGCCCAGGCCCCTGAGTCCCACCCTGTTGAAACCTCAATAGGGCCTTCACTCTTGCCCCTTTCCCCTCCCGGTGACCAGACCTTCCTTTCCTCCCTTTCTGGGCTGTACCAATGTTGGTGTGAATCAAGTTTTCTGAGCTAGGCAAGATTTTCTTCCCCACTCAATCAGAGAGGAGGTGGAGACACCCTACCCCACTTCCGTTTGCTGACAGGGCTGGGAAGTGCAGGCCAGTGACAGGGTGCCTCCCAGCAAAGCCCGGCCACGGCTGTGCAGCATTCCACAGGCAGTGCTGGACTAGGCCGTTCCTGTGGGAACAGATTACCCCTCATCAAAGGCTTACAGCAACCCAAACTCATTACCCTGTAGGTTTGAAGGCTGGGAGTCAGAAACCGGTCTCACTGGGTTAAAAAATCAAGGTGCTGGCAGAGCTGTATTCCCTTCTGGAAGCTCATGAAGAGAATTCATTTCCTTTCCCTTTCCAGCTACTAGAGGCCACCCATGTTCTTTGGCTTCTAGCCTGTTCTTCCATCTTCCAAAACAGAAATTGTGGGTCAAGTTCTTATTACATCTTATCAAGTCTAGCACCTCCCTTCCCACCTTCTGCATCTCTCTTTGAGTTAACCTTACTTTAAGGAAAAAACTGTCAGCCTAATGGGTTTATGAACCTTAATTCCCTCTTGCTATGTAATGTGACGTAATCACAGACACCTGAAATTAGACCATGAAGGGGAGGGTGTTATAGTGTATGTTACATATAGACTCTGTCTTCCTTCACAGATTCCCTTTGTTGTAGTTAAACCTCACAATCCAGGTTTTCAACGAAAATAAAACAGAGGAAGGTTTGGGAGTAGACAGGCCCCAGTGTCCAGAAGAGCCCTAAGGAGGTTTGAGGTGCCCGTGACAGGGTCTACTTCAGAATAAAAAGGTAGTAGGACAAGGAACATTACAGAGTTATCCTCTGGGGAAAACCATTCTGTGCAGTGTTAGAAAGAATTGAAGAAAAGAAGCAAACAGGTTTTCACATTGAGGGCAGTGAGCATGGGAAGACGTGGGGCGTTCTTAGTTTAGTGGGAGCAGTGACAAAAAATCAAGGCATCTAACCAAGGGGTCTTCCTGACCCAGAGGGAGGGAGGCTGTCTGGGTTCATGCTTGTGGCCACAGTTCCTCTTTGGCTTTCTTTTATTGCTGTTTAGTGAGACAAGATCTCCCTAAGTAGTGCAGGCTGCCTCAGAATTTCTTTAGTTTTCATCTCAAAAAGAGTTTATTAATTGATCTTTAATGACTCTGGATCATATTCATGATACCCTCCCCCAACCTAATCCCTATTTCCTCTCTCCATTCTCCTTACCTCCCTACCCATCTATCTTCTGTTGTCCTTGTGATCTCCTGCTCCTCTTCCTCCTCCTCTTCTTCCTCCTTTGCTTTATTTAAACCCATCCTGTTTGACTTGTGTCACCTAACTACTCTTGGAAGTAGGGCCTGCTCAGGTTGATCACAGTCTTCCACAGCCTCTGGAGTGCTGGGGCTGATCACCATAGCCCCTTTCTATTTTCTTTTCCTTCCCTCTTTCTTCTTCTTTCTCCTGTCTCTCTGTCTCTTGGCCTCAACCCTATTGCACTCCCTTTTGTATTTTCTTTTCCTTCCCTTCTTCCTTCCTTTTCTCTGGTCTCTTTCTCTCTTGGCCTCACCCCTGCCCATACCAACCCCATGTGTGATTTGGGAAATCCTGATAACCACAGCCCTCCTCAATTTTTCCCATCAGAGTATAGAGCAACCGACATCTGCCCTTTGGCATTTCTAGCCCTTATGGCTTGGGATATCTATGGATATAAATATGTGCATTATAGAAGCTCATCCTTTGCCCTCTGTGGTCAAATATTTTTATGACTTTTTTTCTTTTGGAGGAATTTGGACAGGCTGTTCCCCAGGAGAATGGAATCTCAGACAGCTGCCGTCAGGGTGCAGCACAGAATGCAGCAATGGCTGCCACTGCAGTCTGCCTCCTCCACAGTGATTCTTCAGTATTCTTTCCCTTTGGTATGGTATTTTGTTTTGATTTATTTTATGTTGCTGCTAGTCACTTTTTAAAATGTGTCACAAATTATAGTAACAAGACATGTAAAGATAGCACAGTCTACCATGGACTAACGGAGCTCACATACAAGGATTTCCCTTAGGACTGTAAGTTCTTATGTAGGGATAGAAAGAATAAACTCTAACCAAAAGATAGAACTAACAGTTTCTATTGCTGAACTGAGAGTGGTGGTGCTTGCCTTGAACCCTAGCACAAGACAGGTAGAGGCAGGAAGTTCAGGAATTCACTGTCATCCTCAGCTAGAGATGGAGTTGCAGACCAAGACTATAGGAGACCCTGCTTAAAAATTAAAACAAAACAAAGAAAGAAAAAAATCTGAACATCAACAATTCGTTCTGTCTTTTATTGATGTTTCTTTGCCCCAGAGGCTCCAAGGCAATGGGTTGCCCATGGTTCTGTGGTAAAGTCCATTTTTAGAGATCATCCCATTTGTTACCAAATAATGTACTCTATTCAGACCACTGCCATTTGCTGTTTTCACCAGCACATACTGAAAGGGGGTAGGGGACCTTAGAATTCTGTCTTCTGTAGCTGTGGTTCTCAGCCTGACAATAACATGGGGATCATTGTGTTCATAGACCTGAGGCCAGAGCACGGCTCAGGACTGTCAGCTTGAATTGTGATCCCTTCGAGGCCTCCTTCTTCGAATGCAGCATGAGGTGAGATGTTGGGTCACAGTCATGTGCAGTGTGGTGGGCAGAGAGTCAGCTCACCTATGTAGGCTCAGGACCTGCAGTTCCCCGTGGGGGGAGGCTCCTTCTTAGCTTGGTCTCTGCAATTCCCGCTGCCAACAGCTCACAGTGATATTGGAGAGTCCTTGACTGGGGTGTCTCCTCCCTCCTGAAGTCTTTCTTTTCCCCCTCACAGATCTGATGGTAAGCAGTCAGAGGCTCATTTGCTCTTCCTTCACACACTCTGAAAATGCATTCCAGGGTCTGCCTGAGTCACCATGGCAAGAACCCTGCCTGTCAGGCAGATTTACAAACTTAAGTGAGTTGAGTGGGAGGAAAGCATGAAAAGAAAAAGCAGACGTGAAGGGTAGCATGCAGCAAATGGGGCAGCTGGTAGCTTGTCCAGCCCCAGGTGTCTGTGGCCACTTGGGAGGAAATAAGGATCTGCATTTCCATGTTCTTCAGCTACTGAGAGAATGGAAAATCCAGGGCGTAAAACACACTGGCTTTGAAAACACAAATAATTAGCAGCGAATAGCAACAAAGACTGTCCTGATGGAGGATTGGTTGGGCTGAGGGAAAGTACGTTGTTTAAAAAGTAAATAAGATATTTAGCATGAGAGCAACAGCCTCAGCAGAGTAAAGCTCTTCCTATGATCCCTACTGACTGCTGCATGGAAGACACAGTCCCTTCACTTAGGCCCCCTGACAGCGGAGCAGAAGTAGCCAGGCACAAACGCTCGCTAACTATCTCCTCTTCCCAATATAGGACCCTCTTAGCTGTCAGCTTCTCTCAGCAACCCTGGAACCTGGCTGGGGGAGGGAAGGTCCAGTGTCTCTACTGTATTAACTTCAGGTCAAAATAACACGGAGACATTCTCATTGCTCATTGTGACTTCAGGCAAAGCAGGGATTTCATGGCACTGTAGCTGCCTCAAGGATACAATTTAACTTCTCACCTCTAAGAAACTACTCAAACTCTGTTCAGGAAGGGAAAATATGTATCAACTCATTTCCTGAAGGAATGCAGCCTCAGTCACTCACTAGTTTATTTCAATTCTAGAAATACTTATTCAGTACCAACTGTGGAGGAATATAAAGATGGAGCTGATGGTCTCTGGGATCTTGATGAGCTAACCATGACGGGTCTTCTGCAGACTTCCCACAAACCTGAATCTGGGGTCATTACTCCTCAGCGCTAGTTAATGTCATGATGTCTCAGGTGGAAGTCATGTCAGGCACAGCTAATAGAACCAGCTCTCTTTCGTGAAATTGAATATAAAAGGAACTTTTGCCTAATTTAAACAAAGACTTCAATTTAAACAGATGTTAAAATAAAAAGTAGTTTCGGGTGAGAGAATCTGTCACAAACCTTTCTTCCCTGCCTGCCAAAAATGCTCCTCACCCTGCCTCCCTCCACAAAGGATATATGACATGAAGCCAAGTTGAAGCCAAGGGGTGGGAGGGTGATGTTACTGGGTTGAAAGGTCATGGGCCCTGGATCCTCTCCAGTTTGTCTTTCTGTGTCCTTGCGAGTACTTTAAGGAACTGAGACCACACACCAGCAGAGAGCCTTTTGGCAGCTTTTGAATCAATCCCACCTCAAGTTCCAGCCCCCTTTTTGTGTTTAGGTTACAGAGCTTGGAGGTTTTGTTTGAGCTACTTTGAACTGAAGCTCTACCGTGAGCAGGTCCTTAGGGGCCTTGAGGTATGTCTAGGAAGATGCTTTCTGCTGAGCTCCCCTTGTCTCATAGCATACAGAAGATGGAGAAGCTAGTGCACTGATTGTGCAGCTGTCAGTTATGTGTGAGTCTATGCCACATACTCAGCTTTTTGGGGGGAGGGGAGGGCTTGGACAAAACCAAGATCAGCTCTTTTTTTGAGTGTGACAGAGTGACCTACAAAACCAATTTGAGGATAGGTGTATTTTGTCTCACAGACTAAGTGGATTTACTCACATCACGACAGGCAAGGCATGATGGCCAACTTGAGTGATCATGAGGAGTGTAGTCATGAGGATCTCACTTGGGAAGCAGGGGGAGAAGGATGTTTACTTTCTTCTTTCAAGTTCCCAGCTCATGGGACGCTACAACCCACATTCAGAGTTGGTCTTCTTTACCTTTTCTGGTGACACTTTTCCAGATGTGCACATATGTGTATCTCCTAGGAGATTCCAGATTCAGATGAGACGACACCTGAAAATACCTAGTACAATGACTGGAGATTGCTAGTTATTCAAGGACACCTTGGAGATTATTTTTCTTGATTCTCTTGGGGATAGGCCATTGCTAATTTTTCTCTTCTTTGCAAAACCCAGTGCATGGCCATCTGAAGTTTTTCTCTTGTACTCTGGACCACAGATTACTGACCTGTGTTACAACTCCCCATCAGGTAGGATAATTGAGTGTGGAGTTCCAAAATATTTGGCAACAGCAAAAGGTCTGTAGACTGTGGTAGTTTGAATGAGAATGGCTCCCATAGGCTCATAGATTTAAATGCTTGATCCCCAGTTAGTGGAATTGTTTGGGAAGGCTTAGGAGTTATTGTTTTAGTAGAGTAGGTGTGGCCTTATTGGGAGAAGGGTGTCACTGGTGGGCTTTGAGGTTTTGAAACCCCATTCCAGGTCCAGTGTTGTATGTGCATGCTCTCTCTCTCTCCCTCCTGCCTTTGGATAAGTATGTAAAACTCTTTGACTGTTGTAAAACTCTTTGACTGTTCCTGCCAGGATGATCACGGACACCACTAAAACTACAAGCAAGCCTCCAATTAAATGTTTTCTTATGTAAGAGTTGTCTTGGTCCTGGAGTTGCATTACAACAATAAAACAGTAACAGAGACATGAACACATAGCAACTTAAAATTCACGCAGAGCTTGGCCATGCTGAGTCACACCACTTCTCCGCCTCCTTGGTTCTGAACACACATGTGGGCTTTATACAGTGCATGTGTCCACATCCAGGACTCTAGAGAATACTGCCTGAAATGTCTCAGCTCACATTCAAGCTTTTCACATGTTATGAAATGCAGTAATTCTTACTGTGACTACAAAGGTTTCTGCTCTTATAGAAATTTAGCTACAGAAAAGCAAAGACTTAAAATATTTTTCCACCATCGTTCCTTGGCATGTATTAATTTAGTAGACCTTTAGATTAAATTATGTCATGATGTTTTGACTTTAAAATTACAGTTGAGTTGTTCACTTGAGTGCCATTAAAAGTCATTCTATGAATTCTGACTTTGGACTAAGATGGAATTTCCAAAGTTTTCTGAAATGGCTATAAAGATGCTTCTGCCATGTTTCCCTATGTATTTATGGGGAATGGCATATAATAACTATAAAAACAAAACAGTGATAAATTTTGAAAAACATTGAAGACGATGTCCTGCAGTATCAAATATTCCATGAAGGTTTAATTCCGAATGTAAAAATAAGCAAGCAATTCATCTCATCAGTGTGAAAATTTACTCTCACATCATTAATACTAAAATTATACAAACACATATATAGATTTTAAAATACCTTTATAAAACTTATTTCTAGTAAATGTTTGGTTTATTGGCCTACTATTTTATTTACTGATGGCATCATGTAAAGAATTTCCACCAAAAATGTTAGTTGTTGTGGGGTCTGCTTATGCCCAACATAACTCAAGAGCTAGGTCAGTGCAGATGACAAAAATATATTGTATTCAACCTGCTAATGATGGATCAGGGACACAGAACAGACTCAGGGGCTGAACTGAGACCCTAAAGGGACATTGTACCGTATATTTAAGGGATGAAACCATAAAGTAACAGGGAGTGGGGTGGGGTGTTGCATTTCCTGATCATATTTTGACATAAGTGGTTGAACAAGGGATGAGAGTAGGTTCTTGGGCCTGGGAACATGAACTTAATTGGACCTTGCCAGCAAGATGGAGAAGTTGTCCTTGAGATGTCTGGACTCAGACAACTGTCTTCTTAAAATTTGTCCCTGAGATGTCTGGATTCAGACAACCATTTCCTCACAACAGAAGCTGTTCAGCTATTGGGAAGTCCCCAGCTCCCTTAGGTTCTGGGACCTTGAACTTAGCTTCTCCATGATTAAATGGAGTCTGAAAATAGAATGGTAGTACTTAGAATAAGTTTCTTTTGCTGTTTCCAACAGCACTTTGTAGAAGAAACTCTTGCATTAGGTCCAACACATTCAAGTGTTTCTCCACTTGGATTTCCTCAAAGCTTTTTCTTTGAAACCCCAAGTGAAAAACCAACTTTACCTTACTCTGTCCAACATTCCCTATGAGCCTCCTCCTGTCCCCATGTTTCCTTACCTGTAGTTTCCTGCCTTTTTAAGTATATAGTAAGTACTTGCCTAAGTTCTGGCCCACTGCCAAAAATAGCCCACTGTCTATACCTGACCCCCTTTCCAACGCTAGTCTGTCACAGGAACCCACCCATGCCCTTATTTAAATGGTCCTTGCCTCTTCTTCCTTTCATTTCTATACTTTTATACCTAAGACCTTGGCTTTTTCCTTGTGTATTACCAGTGTCTCTTGACATTGCCCTGTTCCAATTCATCTTCCATGTGATCAAAGCCATACTTCTAAATCAGATCCTGCTGCTTCCTGTGGACCTCTTCAATGCTAGCAGGAGCATCCGTGCTTCTGAGTAGGACCCAGAAGCCCCTGTGGATCCGTCCTCGCCATCTTCTTTTGCTGCTTTAATCTCTGTTCCCCCCCCCCCATCCTTCACACATTATCAATAACAAATCGCTTTGAGCACAGTGAAGCCTTCCCAGGCTCTCTTTTTTCTTTCTCTATGGTGTTTCTTTGGTCTGGAATGACTTTCTCCCCTTCTTAGCCTAGAGGCATCCATTCTTCATCTCAAATGTTATATTGTTTATATTCTCTTCTCTGAAAGCCCCATGCTGAGTTCACTGTATTCTCCTTGCTTTGCTACTGGCTTATCTTATATATATTTGTGTTGTGCCATCAAACAATGCATTGCTTTTGTTGTTGTTGCTGTTTTTTTTTTTTTTTTTTTGAGACAAGGTCTTGCTATGAAACCCAGGCAGGATTGCAACGCCCAATCTTCCTTCCTTAGTCTCCCAAGTAGCTGGAAAGAGGATTGGGGCTGTAGCTCAGTAGTAGAGCACTTGCTTAGCATGTGTGTGGCTATTGGTTTAATCCCGTCTACTGCTGGAAGGTAGGTAGATAGATAGACAGACAGACAGATATGTAGAGACCAAATACCTGGGATGGCAGACTTGTGGTAGCATGCCAGAGCATCAGTTATTTTCAACACAAAGATTTCTCAGTCATCTGTAGGATATTGAAGGACAGGAATAATGCTGCCATTTACATCTGTCTAGTTTTTTTTTCTTTTAATCTCATTAATTTTCTTTATCTCTCCTAATAAAGTATCTTTTGATGTATTTGAATTTTCATTATTATACATTGAGCAGTGTTTCTGGCCTCTCCCTCCTGAAATTAGATGATAAGCTTGAGGCTTATAAACGTCTGACTTTCTTTGAGTGTACAGAGAAATCTCAAAGTCGCTTGCTGGATGAAGCATTGTTCAGCGTGGGTTGGTTGATGGACATAGCAGAGGGATGATTTCGTTGGTCTGAACTCTCCGGGCCTGTGGCAGCATTCTGCCCTTCCCAAAGATGAAACCACCTCTGTCTGGTTGATAAAGTGTGACCTGGGAATCTGCTGTTTCCTTAAACTATTTGTTTTCCTGTGGTGTGCAATTGATTCTTCTCTGAGTTTCACTGGCCTGCCATCCCCACCCCCAGACAACAGAATGGAGGTCTGTAAGTCTCCGCCCTGCATTGGGTGACCTTAAAAAGCATATAAACATCATCTCCTTAACCCAGGATGCTCAGTGTGGCTAAGGCACGGCTGAGTGCCTGCTGCAGTGGCTGCAGAGCCTGGATGGGTAGGAGGCTGGCAGATCAAGACACATCTGGCAGTTAGTCAAGGCTTGTCAAGCTCTTCCTCACATAGCCCCACTTCTCCAAGGATGTGTGTGAGTCAAAGAGGGGTGCTTTCTGTCCCAGGGTGGGGGGAACTGTCTGGGAAAGGGGTCTGCCTCAATAAACAACATGATCTATTGAGGACATTCAAACACATTCTCTCAGACTTACCTCTGACCATTACAAAATTAGTATGTTTTAAGTGTAACTGCCTGAAGAGGAAAAAAATAACCAAGAACAATTAAAACCGCTACAATAACAGCAAGAAAATTTGTGGTGGGAGGCTTGTTTACCAATTTACCCTTAGGAAGCTGGTCTCAGGAACCCGGTGTTCAGTCAAAGGAAACTTTTTAAAGTGACTACATTGAGCAAACAGCCAAGAGATGTTCACACTGAGCCTATGTGTGTGCAGCGAAGTGACTTTTTATGAACCTGGCTTGGACAGTGTCCTGCATTACCGGGAATTCACCAGGCTCCCTCCACTGATCCTGAACCTCCGTGCTCAGGCTGTTCCACCATGCCTTTCTTCTCGAGGAATTTTCCTGTCTCATAATTGCTCTGTTTTCATACTTTTCCCCAAAGTCATTCCTATTTATTATTATTATTATTATTATTATTATTACCTCTCACAGGCGTTGCTTCCTTTCTGATTCTTGCTGGAAGACTATGAGAGGTTTTCAATGCTTTT
The DNA here is from genome assembly GCA_028658305.1 of Pachyuromys duprasi. NCBI lineage: Eukaryota > Metazoa > Chordata > Mammalia > Rodentia > Muridae > Pachyuromys > Pachyuromys duprasi. Next base: position 50,742,951 of record CM053757.1, read on the forward strand.
AGACTGTGGATGAAGCTGACAAAGGAGACAGGGTTGCTGATTTGAGTGGCTACTTGCTGGTCAGAGGAGGAGCTGAGAGCCAGGCTAGGGTCCGTGGTCTTCTGTGAAACCACTCTTTTCCTGGATTCGTTTGTCTCTAACTTGACAGGTGGAAGAGACATCTCAGCAGCTCTCTGGATGTCCACACGCCCGCAGAACCGATACCCACCGAAGACAGGTGTTTCCTTTATCCCTCTGGGTGGCCAGTGCTCATGTCAGGAAAATTAAACATCTCTAAGTTGTTTCCTGGCTCATGGAGCCTTCTCATAAGAGCTCATTGCCAATTCCTGTTGGCTGAGGGGGCGAGGGGGTGTCCTTCTGGAAAGTTCTTTATTATGAACTGACCTTGGTACTGACCCATTCAATGGAAAAAAAGAAAGAGATTTTGTTACATTATCATGTAAAGCTGAAGAACGGTAAGTGTATATATAAGACTTTCAAGACAGGAGTCTAGGAAATCCTGATGTGTTTGACAAGAACATTGTTTAAAATGGTCAGCGGAGACACAGTAAAATCTGCATGATTGCAAATAGGCTGGGTGTGGGGTAGAGATTTGAGACATCCAGCCACTCTGGTGGTGTTCCAGTCATCTTGCACGAGGGCAATGCTGTCATAGCAAACGTTGTAGCTTTTGGAAGCAAAGGCAAACACAACTCCTTGGGTGTAGCTGTGTGACTCTGGGTTAAGTTACTGAAGCTCTCTGCACTCTGTCTCAGTTCCCTTATCTGCATGGAAGGAATTCAATAGAAACCTCCATGAAAAGCACCCTGGACAGAGACTGGTGCTGGTGAGAAGGAAGATGGTGGTTGCCTCGGTCCTATTGCGAGAAGTTATGTTTTCACCTACATACCAAGCCCCAGGGCACAGAAGCACTTTATGCATTTTAGAATGCTCTCTGAACACAGACACAAGTCCTGTGGAGGAACTCTGCCTGGGCAGCCCTGCTCTTTTTGCTGGTGTGTGAGAAGGGGTGTGGCCAGGGAAGCTGCACACAGCCCAAATGAGTCTATTTTTCCCCCTTTCCTTTCATTTTAATGAAGATGTCTCAGGGAATATAGTGTAACGAAATGCCCTTATGCTATTTGTAACATCTGGAACAAAGATAGCATGTCTGAGGTATTGACTTTCTGGAAGGGTCAGGTTTTGTTCTATTTGGAAAGAAAAATCCCACTGAAACATTTACTGGGGAGAACTCTGAAAATCTAGAATTAAAAACTCTGAAGCTTCTCCCGCCTACCCCTGTCCCTCTCCAACATTTCAGTCTTGTTGAAGAACAGGTTTGAAGACAGACATACCGCAATACCTTCCAGGGGGACAGAGTCAGGTATTAAAAGCTAGTAGACACATGCATCATCAAAGTTTTCTGGGGTTGGGAGTGTAGCTCAATGGTAGAATATTTGCCTAGCACTTGGGGCTCTGGGCTTTCATCCCCAGCAGTGCCAAAGACTGAATTTGGCCACAACACCTGAATCTGGAGAATGTGCTTATGCATTCATGCATGTCTAACCAGGAGCTGACACTGAGTGGTCCTGTGTGCTAGATAGTTGAGTTGTTGAGGAACGGTTCACAGTTTGGGAAGCAGGTACAATTTTCCTACAGGTGGGGAAGCTGAGCCTCAGGAAAAGAATTGACCTTAACATGAGACCACCAGGGTGTCTAAACTAACACTAAATCTCAGAGTTTTCCCTGGAGCTTAGAGGGCCTGCCTCTCTTGACACTTTCCATGTGGAAGCTGGCATCTGAGGAGACCAGAGGTGGTTTGTGAGACTAGGTGGGTAGGATGGCCCTGCTCTCTGCTCCGTTTCTCTGATGGGCTCCTCTCCACGAACTGTTGTTTCTGGAGCGCCTCTGCCAGATACTTAGACATGTCAGGACTAGAGTTGTTTTGGCTGTCTGGCAATCACAGTTGCAGGGGGCTTCCTGGTGTGTTGATACAGTCCGCTCACTGGGGCATATTTTATTTGGTAGGCTCATATATCGGTGCCCAGCTGTAAGTGCCAGCTCTTACTTATTGAGCTAGGCATTACCTGATTATGGTTAGGGAGAATGAAAAGCAGGCTGAGCTGAAGAGGTCTTTAAAAGACTGAGGCTGAGACACGCTCAGTGCAAGCAATCAGACTTCTTACACCTGTATCAGAAAGAGAATATAATGGCCATTGCCAAGATCAATACAATGGTAACTGTCAGGTTACAGTGACATTTGTAAGCTATACAACACATGCAAGATTAATCTCTGAAACCAATTGTCCTGGCAAATTTCTATATGCTTCCTTGACTTCTAGGGAACACAGAGAAATATAAAGCAGCCTGATCCTTCATTGCCTGAGGAGTGCCTCAGTTTCTCAGGAACTGAAAGGTACACAGTTCCCTAGCAGCCACAGACTCTGACCTGAAAAACATGCTTCTCAAGGCAGCTAGACAAGGCCGACTTCATGATTCCCTGCACCCAACATGTTGTTTCAGTGACTCAAGGTTTTTATATACATATGAGTTCTACAAAAACTATTTGTCCAAAGACCTCAGGCCTTCAAGGGATAGCCCTGCTTAAGGAAGTGACAGCATGTGACCAAGGTTATCTGGTTGCTAAGTAATAAGGCTGAATTCTGGGCTCAGGTACTTTTGAATTGCAAAGTTTTCCTCTATTTTTAAAGATACTACTGGTTGTTCCTCATATTGAATTATATAAAAATGGGCAATTCCTCAACTCTCCTCATTTTTTAAGTCTTTTATGTGTAGGGAATCAAATAAGCTTTCTAGAACTTTCTTTGGTTTTTGACTACAGTCTCCTTCTGGCTCACCTAACGTAAGAATATGAATGTAATGATGTGTGCTGGTTTCCTCGAAGGTCACTGGAACTTCTCCGGAGTGGATTAATGGTTGCGGCTAATGTGTGGACACTGGCCATTAAGGTGTAGGTCTTGGCACTAATGGTATTCAAAAATAGCTCTCAAGTTGGAAATGACACCACATCTGGGGACATTCTGATGTCCAACAAAGCAATGATGTGGGGGGGAGGAAGAGAGATGGAGAGAGAGAGAGAGAGAGAGAGAGAGAGAGGCATTCATGACTATGGAATTAAGAAATGAACGATGCTATTTGTTTACTAAGATGATAAGTCATTTGAACATCACATGGAGTGCACCCCCTTTAAGCAGATAATGAGCACGGCGTGTTCTTTATGATAGTGCAGTAATAAAATGAGAAGACTTTACTCTTGTTATTTATTGGGTCTACTGGACAAATCATTTTCTACATGCCAGGCTTGGAAAATTCTTTTATTTTCTGTCTCCTTCTTATAAATAAAAACAGCATAGAGCTGATAAATTTATCTTAATGCGTTTTGTACTGTAAAATCAACATGAGTTGGCCTTGGCATAGAGGCTTTTGGTCCGAGTGTGGATGGCATGCATATGTTCTTATTTTTCCATTACAAGTTCTTTTAGCTCAGGGCAATGGTAGTGAAAATTTCTTTGGATGCATATCCTAAATCTATTTATTTCTATTTCTCTTTGACCACCATATTAGACTGCAGACCTCAGCATGCTCTTCTCACGAGGATGCTATACTCCCTGCCTACATATTCTCCTGGTGTCCCATTACAGTCCATTCTGCAGGCAGCCACCAGTGACCTGCTCAGTGGAAGGCAGCTCACATTTCTAAAAAATTGCTTAACACTCACCCATGATGCCACTAGACTCAGACCCAGCCCCAGTCATGACCGATTTGATCATCTTTTGGTAGCTTCTCTTGTTGCTTTTGATTCTTTCTGCTTCTTCCTCCATTCAGCTCTTCTCCTCAGCAGCTACTGGGGAAGGGTGGCCAAATACGATGACCTCATTAGCAGGCTCATTTGCCCTTTGCTTTCTGGATGTGCCCAATTAATGGGAGGCTCTGGCAGGAATTGGAGGGCGGTACAGAGGAGGCTCCCAGCCTGGCCACAGCCTTCCTGATAGCTAGCCCCTCCTCTTCTTGCAGTCTTCAGTATAGGCAGGCTGTCCTGTCAATCCAGCCCCTGGGAGTATTCCACATGGCTCTGTGGATCCTCATCCTACCCTCTTTGCAATTATTTTTTTTAACCCAAATTGCCTCCAATTTCCACATGACTATTGCTCCACACTAGCCTTAAAGTCTCTGCCATGTGCCACCTGCCTCTACTACCAACCTTGCTCTAAGCTTGCTGCTGTTTTCCAGCTGCCTTGCCTGCTTTCCTTCCATGCACATCCTAGGAGCACTTGTGTTGTTGCATGCAGGACACAGACCCCCCTCTCTCCCCAGGTCTTTACCTGCCTGAACTTAACTCATGTGAGCCTCAGAAAAGGTCTTCTCTGACACCCCTATCTTAGGATGTCTGCTTCCTCTTGCCAGATACCTTCGCTGACTTTTTTTCAAGCCCCGGGATTAGTTGGAGCTGTCTTGTTTACATACCTGCTTACAATCGGGTCTTGTGCATGGCAGCTGCTTGGTAACTATTTGCTAAGCATTGGTTAAGTGAATCTGGTTGGATCCTCTTGTTTACAGGTGAGAGAACTGAGAGCAGTGAGGATGGACTGAATTTCCAAGGAACTCACAGAGGTGTGGAACTGGGGTATCTGGAGCCATCGGCACCTCCTGCCTTCCCGTTAATCTGTGTCTGTCTTCATGTCATATTGTAGCCACGAGTCAGGGAGTAAGAGTTAATATTCACTCCTAGAAAGAGGAAATTAAAATGGGGAAGCTCAAGGAAGTCAGAGCATAGATCATAATATTAGTGATTAGCAATCCTTTATTGGTGAGTGCACTCTGAGATTTTCCATGACAGTGTACAACTCTCCATACCCATCCTATTGTCTAGGTGTTATCCTAGAGGAAGAACTGACAATCAGGGATCTTGCGAGGTTAGCTGGGTTATGAAAAAGGAGGCATAGATGTTGACATGGGGTCACCCTAGTCTCCCCTACTACCTTCCTTTGCTAAGGAAAGGCAGGAGATGTAGTTAATCCAAAGTCAAAGTGAAAGAAGAGACTCAACATAGAGTCTAGTGAGCAGTTCACGTGCAGCCTGGACAACTGGATGTGGGTGGAGGAAGGGAGCCTGGGGATCTGAGACTATAAAAGGATCAATTTAAAGCCAAGGAAGAGAAACTACATCTTACACCCTATATTGACCTGCTTTCCATTGCTTCATCAGAGCACCCTCAGCACGTTAGCTATCTATAACAAAGAGGTTTCCTCAGCTTCACCACTCTGTGAATGATCCCAAGAGTGGCCCAGTCATGAGGAAGATCTTACACAGATGACAATGACAAGCACTCATATGGGAGCAAATGGTCATCACGGAACATGAGGGCAGAGTGGGACTGGAGAACAGCACTTCCAGTGATCCCAGCAGACTCCATTTCCTACTGTGCCATGATTTCTGATATGGCCATACCAAGGACCAGGCTTCCAGCACATTCCAGTGCATGGTGCAACGCCCAAGCCACAGCAGCCCCTTAAAGCAGAGAGAGATTGGAGACCAAGACTCACCGTAAAGATGAGGCTTTCTGACTCATGCTTTCGAAGGTCTTTGGAAATGATTTTGACAAGAGTACTTGAGAGTCAAGGAGAATCTTCCTCCTTAACTCAGTGGCAGGAGGAGACAGTGACTTGGCGCTCTTGAACTTACCTTCAGTCGCGGTGACTGGATCTAGAGAGCCAGTCAAGCATCTCAACAGCAGACAGGGTTGAGGAGAGGCCTGTGGAAGTCAAGAGTATCTGGCATAAACAGAGGGGGCCAAACCAGAGGCCTTGATGACTGCTGGTTGCCAATCAGAGTGTTCAGGCCACTTGGTTCAGACCAAGGTTTAGTGATAAGTGTGTTCTTTGACTGGTGTCATCTAGAAATGGCATCTTTTTGTCAAGAAGAGTTTCTCTTAATTGCAGAAGATGAATAGAAGGCCAGAAGGAATGGCTGCTCAACCAGGGACTAGGAGAGTGATTAGCTGTGAAAAACTTAATCTCCATACTATCAGTGTTCCAGAGAAATACTGATACTTATTATTTCAGAGAAATACTCTTAACGTATTAATATGCAGAGGCTGTTATGCAATTGATACTAACAAAAGCTACTTCTGCACTTTCCTAGGTCTACTTTTGAGCAGCCCAATGTTTTCATCATAATATTTACTTCTGGGTAAATAGGCTAAATTCTCCAATTCTGATACAAAACAGAAAGATCAGAGAATGAAAATAAATAGATGACATGGCTGTTTAAAGATAATGTACAATGTTTTCTAGCAGCATAAATATTTGATTGTAAAACTTTCAATATGTTGTGTCTATTAACTAGTTATGTACAACATGTAAATAACTCATCCAGCCCAAGTGGGTTCTGGTCTCAGGAGGACAAAAGGGAGGCCAGCCTAAAGGGAGGTCAAATTCCCATCACAGCACACCCCATGGCTGACCCCAGATGCTCTATCTGCCCCATCTGGAGGCCTTTGTCTAGGATCTAGCCACAGACAGAATCAGAGGGTTAAACAGGGCCCTTGCATACACAAAAGTTTTTTCTTATTTGATTTTGAACCAAAGTATCTCTTCCAACCTAGAGCCTTGACATGTAGGCAAACATTCTGCTATTGAGTTAGACTCCCACTCTTGGATTTTTTTAGGTAAGTTTCAGACCCAGAATCCTTCTACCTCCACTTCCTAAGTGCTAGGATTACAGAACCAACCCTCTGTGCTGTCAACTACTGTTAAATCTTTGGATGCTGGAGCTCTTTGACATGGCTCATCAGCTTTTGTTTCAGGTAGAGAGCTAGATGGCGTTTCTGGAACACCATGGAGGTTGTATTTGGATTTGCTCTGTAATTTCATCCAACACATTGTCTTCCTGTCTCTCTACCTGCTTAATCCTGTGACCAGATTCACTTTATAGTCAAGTAGTCTGAATCTGGGAGACCTTTTCTCTCTCTCTCTCTCTGTCTCTCTCTCTCTCTCTCTCTCTCTCTCTGTGTGTGTGTGTGTGCGTGTGTGTATGTATTCAGGTGTGCTCACCTCTACAGGCAGGTGTGGAGGCCAAAGGTTGATTATGGAATGTTTTTTCCTCAATCATTTTTTTTGCTTTTTATTGACAAGGTCCATCATTGACCTGGAGTTTGCCAATCTAGCTAGGCTGATGGGCCAGTAAGCCCCTGGAATCCACCTAGCTCTGCCTTCTAGCAATGGAGTTACAAAAGTACCTCACATACAGGCTTTGGCATGGGTCTAAGGATCCAAACTCCGCTCCCCATAATTACACAGCCAATGATCCATATCCCCTGCCCTTTTGCAATCACTAGGCCTTGGCTTTGTCACCTATAACAAGGGATAAACATAGCATAATGCGCCTCACCCTTCTTGTATGTGAGGCTGAGTGATGGGCACAGTCTTTGAGGACACAAACCCTGGGCAGACACCAAATCTACTGGTGCTTGATACTGGCCTTCCAGACTCAGGTTTGGGTCTGGGAAGGACTGAGGGTGAAGACGCTCTGCCCATGCTCACTCAGTACCTGTGAGCCTGATTACAAGGTCCCTCAGGAGGGATGGTTTTCAAACCTCGCCTGTGCTGCAGGTGGTTCTGCTGAGCCTTGGATGAGTCCTGATTGCAACGCCATCAGAGATATGCCTCAGCTTCAGCAAGGCGAGTGGAGGAGGAAGCCAGGCCGGCAGTCACAAGGTCCACTCCTTCGAAGTAAAGAGAAGAACTGAGGCAAACACAGTGTCTTTTTATTGAGAGACTCTGAACTCAGTCATTGTTAGTTTTTGTGTGTGTTTTGCTGTGATGAAATTCACAGACCAAAGTGACTCAGGAGAAAGGGTTTATTCCAGCTCATGGTACACGGCACAGTGCATCATGGGAGGGAAGTAAAGGTAGCAGGGGTTTGCAGCAGCTGCTCATGTCAAATCTGTGTTCAGAAGGAAAGATCAATGAATGAAGACAGGCTGCTGCACAGCTCTCACAGGCCAAGACATCTCTCTCTCTCTCTCTCTCTCTCTCTCTCTCTCTCTGCTTGTCTATCCGTTTCTTTCTCTTTCTCACACACACACAAACACACACACATGCCCAGAACCTGCCTCACAGTGATTCTAGATTCTGTCTGATTGGCAGCCCTAACTGCCACACCCATCAACAATAAACAACATGGAAACAATGTGTGGATTCTTGCCAACTTTAAAAATGAAAAGATAGAAATTTCACACAGGCAAAGAAATGACCTTACAATTTGAGTGATATTATGAGGATCAAAATCTGAAACAGGAAGAACAATGAAAATCACTAAATTCCCAGTTTCAGGGAAAGCGGCTATGAGCTTACACCTCTTTGTAGCTGACAGGTTATCTAGCCAGCCCGGCACATTTCAAGTCTCTTTTGAAGTTTGTTGATTGAATAAGTGATCCTCCAAGGCAGTCTCAGAGGTTTCTCCATCATTCAAAACTCCAAGCCATGTTTGAATGAAGAAATGGGATGGACATTGAGCGGAGGAGAAAACAAGCAACAGAACAGGAGCATGCCAAAGAGGACCTATGGGGGGGGGGCGTCAATGTAGCGATGTATCAGAGCAGATATTAAGACTCGAGATCAAGCCTCTGACAAAGGGCGAGAGTAATGATAGAGCTGGGGGAGGTTGTTGAGACTTGGGGAGAACAAGAGCTTCACAAAGACCAAACTGAGCCGGGCACAG
>CM053757.1:50752171-50812643 GCA_028658305.1 Pachyuromys duprasi
GTGAGATAAAAATAAATAAATTAAAAAAAAAAAAAGATTCTTAAACTCTTCAAACAAAATGTGAAAAAAAAAAAAAAAAAAAAAAAAAACAAAACTCCAAGCCAAGGGTTCTGTCAAAGGGGATGATGAACTTCCAGAGTGAGGAGCTAGATTTGATTTGTTGACAACTTTTGTGTGTGTGTCTTCTTTATTGCTTTTATTTTCATTTTTATGTGGGGGCTTTGCACTGGAGGTGGAAGTTCTTGGTGCTTTCAAAGCCTGCTCCTGCCATTTGAGACTCTCAGAATTCCTGAATCCTGCCCATAGGAGGCTATTGAAATGGCCATTGGATAGAAGCCTGTGCCCCTCCGGGCTTGGCTCCTCATCTCTGGTGATAGAATTCCCACGAAGAAAGGCACATTGTAGATACTACAGGCTCTGGTCTCAGAAACAGTAAAATAAAAGTGAATAAATCCATGGTTAGGACCCGCTGAGTTAATTAGCCAAGAAGAAAGTAGTTTGGAAAACTGGTGTGAGTGGTGCGTTCATCTGCGTCACTCAGGGATGACCGGCAGCCCACACAGTCGCCTTGCTCAGCTGCCACTTTGCAAATCTTTCCTTCCTGTTTTACGAACCAGTGTAAAAGTATTCACGATAACCAGAGTCCTGTAATCTAACTAATGTTACTATTCCTTGTATCCTCCTGCACCTGAATCTAGGACTGAGTAGGCTCTATCACACGCACATTCCCATTCATTGCCTCACACGCCAAACAGTCAGGGTCTAGTGCATGAAAGGCAGAGAAAAGCAGTAGCTTTAAAAGGCATGGCCATTAGGGAAGTTGTAGCATGGAACACTGAATATAGAGGGGTTGCAATCAGGCACAATCCACGTAGCGCCAAGTGTATAAAGGCAACAAGGAAACACTTTCGTCTAAAGATTGATGTAAATGTGTGAACTACTTACTAATATTTTAAGAAACCTAATGTAACTTTTTCCCCATTTTTTTTTACTGTTACTGAAAATGTAATACCTTGTGAAATTGGTGGAATATCACCCCGGAATTGGCAGTTTTCTTTCCTTCTTTCCTTCTTTCCTTCTTTCTTTCTTTCGTCCTTCCTTCCTTCCTTCCATTCTTTCTTTCTTTCTTTTTAATAAGATGTAAAATGATGGTTGATATGACAATCAACAGTGGAATGCAGTCACTCATTGGAGCTAAGATTTATCAGATCTTATCTTCATCAAATAACAGTGCACAGTACAGATTACCCGGGCACCTGGAAGAAGTTTCTGGGCCTGCAGAGCTGGCTCAATGGCTAAGCGTGGGTACTGCCCTTGCAGAGGACCTGAGTTTGGTTCCCTGCACCCATGTTGGGTAGTTCACAACCACCTGAAATTCTAGGTCTGGGGATACCGGCACCCTTTCCTATCTGACCACTGTGGACACCTGTACTGACACATATCTACAAACAGATGCACAAATGTCCACACAACAGTAAACAAGTAAATGTATAAAATCTTTTTACCAAAACGAGTGTCTTGTAGACTAGGCTAGACAACATTAGTGGAGAAAGTTTCTGAAACTTGGAGCTTGAGGAGAGAGACTCATGTATAAATGGATGTCAGAGGTTTTCTACTGTTAGCCGAGAAAAGCACAGATGTAGAAATGATACATATTTCAGAGATTTCAGCAATGTAGATTTGATTGGAATGAAGAATGTGTCCAGTGGCTGCCTTAATAAAGGTGGGCCATTCAGATTTCAGAAGAGTTTAGATGGCAAGCTGGCATGTGACATCATCTTATATACACATCCTGAGCAAACTAAAGAAATGTCAAACTGAAGATAACACTCTTCAGAAAATCAGTCTGTACGTGGGGAGTTTGAAGTGAATGACACTGAAGGGAGGGAATGAAGTCAGGAATTTCTCCATCATCCAGCAGAAACAGGAAAAGGTTGTACCTGGTGGTAGAAGTAGAAAGGGGTAGGGTTTTGAAGGCATTGATTGATGACATCTGTTAAGCTTACTGATGTGTTTAAAGCTCTGAATACATGATATATGCGTATCTATGTGTGGTCATGTGCCACTGAGGCCACAAGCATGGGATTCCCAGGAGCTGGAGTTACAGGTGCTTCTGAGCTCTCCAACATGGATACTGGGAAATGAACTCTGGCCTTCTGTAAGAGCAGTGCATGCTCTTAACTGCTAAGCCATCTCTCTAGCCCCATCTCTTAAGTTTTTGTTAAAAAGAGTCAAGTTTCTTACCTACTGAGTCATTTATCCAGCCCTCAAATGAATTTTTTTAAATATGAAATATAGCTGTTTAGATATTGTTATCTCTCTTTACTATAGATGAACGTGTGGCCTTCATTCTTGAACACTCTCTCTATTTCTGTGTTTTCTCTCTTTCTCCCTGGCCTGCTTTGCAGGTGATCAAAAAGAGAACTTAATTTCTCAAGTCTGCAATGTTGATTTGTATTACCACATTATTTCCACCCCCAAAATTGTAGACTTGATCCTGAGATTTTCCGTGTTGCTGAGAAGTTGCACGTTGAGGTGGTTTTAGCGTGAATGCCCTCCATAGGTTCATATATTTGCTTGTTCTCCAGCTGGTAAACTGTTTAAGAAGGATTAGAAGGATTAGGGGGCATGGCCTTGTTGGAAGAAGTGTGCCACAGGGGATAGGCTTTGAGCTTTCAGAAGCCCATGCCAAAGCTGGCATCACCGTCGCTTCCTGCTGCCTGCGGATCAGGATGTGAAGCTCAGTTGCTGCTCCGGTATCCTGCCTGCCTGAGGGCCGCCATGCTTCCTCCACAACCCGTGATGATAACAAACTGACCCTCTGAAACTGTAAGCAAGCTCAATTAAATAGTTTTCTTTCTTTCTTTCTTTCTTTCTTTCTTTCTTTCTTTCTTTCTTTCTTTCTTTATTATTATTATTTTTTTTTTGGTAAGGCTTGCCTTGGTTTGGTGTATCTTCACAGCAACTGGACAATGGCTAAGACAGACACAGAACTTGCATTTCTTTTTTTATAATATTATTTATTTATTTTTATTAATTACACTTTATTTACTTTGTATCCCCCCTGTGGATCCCTTCTCCCTCCCCTCCCAACTCCTCCCTTCCTCCTCCTTCTCCACGCATTCCCCTCCCGAAGGCCACTTCTCCCTTATGAAGATTAATGCATTTCTTTTTAAAATAGCTGGGTGCTCATGGGAAAATTTCCCTTAAAAATGGACTGTGTGTGTATAAGATATATTGGTATGTTGCAGCTTATACTGTATAATACTTGGTGAAAGCTTTCAAACCAAAGGCTCCCATCTCTTTCCAATTCAGGATAACTTCCGTTCATTTCTTTAGTCATTGGTTTTTTTTTTTTTTGAATACTCTGACCTCTCAGGAATTCTTGTTACATATAACACCAACATGTGGGTCATTCTCTCTGTCTTTCTTATCTTCTTAATCCTTTATCATGTTTGTCTCTTATACTCCCAGTTACAGGAAGACATCTTGTACCATAGTTAAATTATTCCATTTTATTTGAAATCCATTTGCTCTGTACAACATTCATTTCATTTTAAAAGGTATCTGCCATTTTAAAATTGCTAGTAAACACTTGCTGAAGCCATTCCTGCCTTTACGGGACATATTTTATAAATGTGGACTCTTCCTTAATAGTCTTGAGTATGTTTCAGAGAGATCAGGTTGCCCACAATTGTTCCAGCAACTACTACTGAAATAATGGGCCATTCCCTTCCACTCATAGATCAGGTTCTTTTTTGAAGATTGTTGAGTATTTTCACGTTTGCTGCCTCATCTATGATCACTAGTACAGATAAATTACTTGTCCAGTATTGAAAGAGAAAAAGTGTTCTGCACTGCTCTGTTTTTCATTATTATAGAAAAATTTCCAAGTTGATTGACATTATGAAGAAGGGTAGCTTGTATAGCTCAGACTTCTGGAGGACCAATAGCCATATTGGCTTGGCTCTGTTGAGGACCTCATGAGAGATGACAGAATCGTGTGCAAGAATGCCAATCAGGGACTTTTCTAAGTCTTCATAGAGTAGTATGGAGTCTGGGAGTGAAACTGCTTCTTACTTGTCCACTTGCTTGGTTGGATAGTTTGAAAGTTTCTGTGCTCCAGGGCTAGTCACTCCAGGCCCATGGTGCAAAAGGACTGACCCTCCATGGCCATGTCTTCAGACAGTTGCTCCCTCGAGCTTTTTGACTATACAGAGAATGAATGGGGGAACGGAGCAGGGAGAAGGATCCAAAGCAGATGAGAATGAAGTTCAGAGACTAGGGGCTGAGCCTTTAGACAAGACAAGCACATGGACATCTTCACATAAGGAACAAAGCACCCTGATCCTCACAAAGTATTGCCTTTGTCTCAATTACACCATCTTAGAGAGCCCTGAAAGTTGGGCCTGGGGCTCTTTACATGTAGGGTTACAAAACTAACATCTTTAATTCCTCTGACGGCCACAGTTGGCTCAACTGTTCATTCTGCTCCTTTCTAGTTACATAAAATTCATCTCGCTAAATCAAAAGGGCCACTGGGTATTACTACTCTGGTTTTCCCAAAAGAATTATAATTTAGGCAGGCCTCTTGATTATGTTTAAAACTGGGCAAACAATTGATTTTAAATGATTGATGAGTTAGAGTTATTTGAGAACAGTTGTAGTGAAAGGCTGCCTTTAGGATGGCTACATAAATATTTGTGTCTCTGACTTACCCTTGGCTCAGTTTGTGATCACAGAGGTTGTCTGAGGCCATGCTGTATGAGATAAGGTGATTGACAGCACTGGCTTATTCAAATAAGAGCATGGTGGTAGCAGCGCACACAGGGAGTTCTTCTCTCAACAGACGTTTACAAGAGCATCACTTGGGCACTGAGGAGGCAAAGCTAATAAAGTGCAGCCTCTGCCCTCAAGAAAGTGGCATGATCTTCAAGAAGTTACTTTTTCTCTTGAGCCTCAGTCTCTATGCCTATAGAATAAAATTACTAAACCCTGCCTGACTATTCCCAAGTCTCACCTAAAATCCGGAAAAGGGGAGTTTAAGAGCATGCTAACAGGAAGTCCCAGGCCTCTGTTAACATGAAAACATGGCTGCTCTCTGGTATGGCTCTGACGGCCAGAAGGTCTCTCCTCTTTGTGTGGGTTGTCCTTGGTCTCCCTTCTACATGAGGCTGTGCTCTAGGAAAGCTTCATTTCCTGTTTCTCTCCTTCCCCACATTCCTGCTCAGCTGTGTCATGGCTTCTGTCTTCCATTGTGCTTGTGGGAAAGAAGACTATGAAGTCTGAGTCATGGGGGAAAGGAGGATGGATCGTGTTTGTCTGTTTGTACTGATTTATTCGAGTAGCTCCACCTGCTGCAGATGTTTGGAAGAAAGACTCTTTGACACTATGGTCAGAGTGTTGAGTGTCTCCCAAAGGTCCACGTGCTCAAGGACTGCAGGGCGGTGACTTTAGGAGCTGGAGGAACTTCTGAGAAGATGGAGTCTTGTGGGGGACTCCTTAGATCACTGGGAGGCATGTCTATGAAGGGCAATGTGGGATCCAGATAACTTCCTTTTCTGCTGGTTCACTTCCTGGTCAAGACCTCCAGTCTTGACCAAAGGTCCAAAGCACAGGTCTCATTGATCTTGGGCTAAAACCTTTAGGTCTGGGTGAGCTAGAATTAGACTTACCTTTATAAATTCATCATTGTAGACATTTTATTATGGGAAAAGCAAGCTGGAAAATATGATGACCCACCCAAGAAATCACCAAATAGATAGGTTTACCCAATGATTCCCTCAAGAGAATTTGATTGATCTGATGAGTTCTATTACCTTCCACAAGACCGTATGTTGGCACTAAGCAAGGCTCTTGTGGGTACCAGTTGCTTCTGTGGGAAGCTGAGTTCTCATACTGACAGAACTCTGTGGATGAAAAAAAGAACCAGGAGGTGTGTAATGACCTGTTCAGAGTCACAGAGGTCGGCTTGACTGCAATGGCTCAGCTCTCTTTGCTCTGTCCATGTGTCTCACCACTGCCTCTCGGCTCCTGCTTAGTTTTCAGAGGAGATGCACCCACAGGAACCCAGCCTCTGGGGTGTGAATACTTTTGGCACCTGCCTTTTTCTTCTCTTTAGATTCTGTTTGAATCACATATCAGTGTCTCTTTACCCCAGGAGCAGTCTGCCCTTGAAGGGGATGTAGACCTTGGAAAGAGCTGAGATTAAAGGGCTTGGATTCCTATCCCATTCTCTACTAATCTTCCACGTGGCTAGAACATCCCAACCCCATCTTGGTTTCCTCCTTTGGGAGGTGAGAGCATGGTTAAAGAGGTTCCACACTCAGGAACGGTGGAGATGCGGGGCAGTCCTGGCACATCGCTACACTTCTTGTCTTCTCAGTGGCATCTCTGTGGACTGACAGGGTCCCCTGGAGAGGAAGAAGGGGCTGGCAGACTCTCAGTTCCCCTCTGCCCATTAGCTGGCAAATCACCAGAACACAAACTCCTTTTTGTGCAGCTGTTGATCCACACACTTTGAAAGGGGGGCCTGTTGCCAAAACTTTATATTTATCCCAAGAAAAATTAGAAACTATTTTTGGATTATCTGCACACGACTCACCTTCCCTGTTGCAGATAAATAGCAAGTACCTGCACGCTGGGCGACACACAGGTCACACCTCACTCCACAATTCTGTCTGCAAACATGGAGGCTCTGTGTGCTACTCTTCCCTAGCAAGTTCAGACTGTTTGCCTACGCATCCAGGCCAAGATGCTGGCTCCCAGGCTCTCCAGCTCTGTAGCTCTGGGTAACGATAATTAACTTTCTCTGACCTTCAGCTTGAATTTGTGAAGAATGGAAAAAGGAACAACTAATTTTGAGGTGTTTATCAGGATTAAATAGAATAATTGCCATGTTCCTTTCCTTTCCAGGTATGGTTTGGCCTGGAAAAATTAAAACCTCATTCCATGTTTAAGGAAGTAGCTAGAGAAATGAAGAAAATGTGTACAGATTTACCTCAATCTTTAGCATGCATTGTCCAGGGACAGCTAAGTCAGAGAGAGAAGTGGCTATGGCAGCAAGCATTGGTTAGCCTGTGTGTCAGTGCTGTTAAGAGCAGCAAGGGAATGAGGAAGCACAGCTTGGTGTCAGTGTGAACGGCAGATAGACAAGCAAGCGCCTCTATTTAAACCTTGTAGAGCACCAGCCCCGTGAACACCGAGCTGGGACACCTGGGTGTGACTCTACCTTGAAAATCTCCTACCTGGGAAACAAAAGTCTTTAATCTTTTGTCACTGTGCCTGGGTTTTCCTGGCACAACCCCTCATCCAGACCTCTTGTTAAAGCACCCACTTTAGGGCACAGAAAATACCATAGAAGAGAATGAATCAAAAATATAACTCAGATGGAAGCATCCATCTTGAAAGCATACAGCAAGCAGATTGCTTCTGCCTGGGGCAGAGAGAGGAAGGTTGTTGTTGGTGTCCTAGGACCTCTAAAATGGCACGGACAGGTGGTAACAGGGGAGATGGATACATCCCACGATTAACCATGACTACAGGGCTGGCTGACCCTCATGTATGCGCTTAGTCTCTGTCCTATCAGAAGCAGTGTGGAGGGCCTATATCCTCTGTTTGTTTCCCTACGTTCCACAATACCTATCTTAGTTTCTTCCTCTTTATGAATCTCTGGAGTTTGAGAAAATGAGCTGCCAGATCCCTTCTGTCAACAAGGCACAAACAGTTGGAGTCACTTGGGCAGTACAGATAAAGCCCATGGGGCTGATACTGAGACACTGTGTTTGAATGAGCTGTGGATTCCTGAGACCTTGCTGGCTGGCCAATGACGCCTGGCTCCTGATAACTGCCCCTCAGGGCTTCCTCCTTGGCTGAAGGGAGAAGCAGAGCAGGCTCTGCTCCTTAATTGTGCCTAATCACAGATGTTTAAAAACAACTATCAGAGAAGACCTCA
The DNA here is from genome assembly GCA_028658305.1 of Pachyuromys duprasi. Taxonomy (NCBI): domain Eukaryota; kingdom Metazoa; phylum Chordata; class Mammalia; order Rodentia; family Muridae; genus Pachyuromys; species Pachyuromys duprasi. The sequence goes on from CM053757.1 coordinate 50,760,126, forward strand.
CACATTATGCTTACTGCCAGGAAGCGTCTAGTGGGCTCTGCATCAGTCAAATGGTACAGAGTGTTGATGGACCTGAAAGGCGATGACCACACCGATTGGACAAAGGGCACAAAGAAGGAAGAGGGAAGAGCAACATCTCAGCTACTTCACGAGGCTTCAAAAGTCAGGGTGTTTCCACCTCAGTCTGCTGGAAGGTGTCAGGAATGGGAAGGTGTGGCACCAAGAATATCACATAAACACCTGCTATTTGATGGCTACTAGGCTGAGCTTTTGTGTGAATAGTTCATTTACCCCTCACGGGAACCCAGAGAGAGAAGTCACTGTTGTCATTTTGCAGTAAAGATAGAGACCCAGAAGCTAGGAATATTTCCCAGACTCACACTTTTGATACAGCTGAGCTTCAAGCTCAGTTTGTCTATTATATAAGTGTTCTAAACAGCCATGTCGTCTCCCTATTTTTGGTTGCTAACCCTGATAAAGATGATGAGGGAGCCGAACTGTGTTGGTACACACTTTTAATCCCAGCACCCAGGAGACGGAGGCAGGCAAATCTCAGTGAGTTCCAGGCCAGCCTGGGGCATAAAAGGCTTACTAGGAATGCCAAGAATGATTTCTTCAGGAGTGTCTAAGACAGCGGCCTGAGTTGAAAGACTTAATTGTGATATGATCCCCAAGAGCCTTAGCAAGTTCCAGCAGCATACCTTGTGACAACTTTCGTGAGTTTCCAAAAACACTCAGCTGTCAAGATACATATTGTAATGCAACATAAAAGTGTGTAAGCTAATGCAAAAAGAATCCATGTTGGAGAAAAAAACATAACAAATTTAAATATTGTAAAGACAAAATCCACTGTACTCTTTATTTACTCATTCATGTCGTGCTAATCCTGGTCCCATCCCAGTTTGTCTCTATAGAACATTTTAATATTTTCTCATTAAGCTTTTTGCATGAAAAATTTAAATATTCCATTAAAATATTTGCCATCTTGTTTCCTGGGATTTTAGGTGTTCCCTTACATTTTACACCTGAAGAACATATCGCCAACTTCACCCTAGTGAACCCAGTCCTTGGCCTGAGTCCTCCAGAGCCCTGGAGCTGAGAGGATTCTTCACAGATGCCCTGTTCTAAGGAGTGAGGCTGGGCTCCATTATTCTCTAAATCCAACTGTTGGAGGTTCATGTTTCTGGGGAGAGGATGTCAATTCTGGGTTGGGTTCAGCCCAGTGCTATGGCTCCTGAGGACTCCTAGTAGCTAGGGGTTTTGAGATTCACAATGCTAGATCTACCATAATCCCCAACAGAGTGACCTAGAGTCCATAATTTTCCTGGCTATGCCCTTCTCTGAACTAGAGATCAGGCCTCTTATGGATAGAAAACTGCATGGAATGCAGTGCTTATAACACATGTGTTTCCTTTGTTGCATGGTCCTGTCAAGGATGATGCTGAAATCATGGAATTCCAATGCAACAATCCAAGATGTTTCCAAGTACAGCTCTTCCCCCACCCCCACAGAGGGCACCACAGATAAGGCTAGAGTCTCCTGGACTAACTGAAACATCTGGTTTTCAATATCAAAACAATTAAAATATCTGAATTTAGCTGGCCATGGTGGTGCATTCCTTTAATCCGAACATTTGGAAGACTGAGTAGGAAGAAGAAGAGTTCAAGGCCAGTCTGGCATCTATGCTGTGATACCTTCACTTACACAAAATACATAAGGTAGAATAAAACAAAACAAAAAAGTATCTGAATCCACCAGCGTCAACCTTCAGCTTCACCATGAAGATGCCCACTCGTAGCAAACTCTACATATTAGATTTTCTTCATGTTGTCTCATGGGAAGCTAGTATAAAATAACTTAAAAATTCAGAGGCATTTCTCTTGAAACTTCTCAGAGGGAGCAAAAAATGCAGAGGGAAGAAGCAGGGCCTGGTGCCGTTGGAGTGTGTCAGAAACAGGGGTGAAGACTAGCTGGGCTCTCGGAGACTCCATCGATGAAGGTGTCATGCTCAAGAGAGGCGGGATCTAAGACCCCGGAACCCACACTTTTAAGGTCTGGGTTGTAGGGACTGACCTCGCTGGGCATTAGAGATGGCTCGCCACATATCCGTAGACATGAGGAATAGGTAGAGTATAGAGCTGGAATGTAGGCAATGGGGGTGCTTGTGCTTAAGGATTAAGTCTACCTTCCCAACACCCCCAGGCACATCTTTCACCAAAAGCACAAGCTTCTGAGACGTTTGGTTTAAATCTCCCCTCCTCTTGGTGTGAGCCTATTGAGTGTGGATGAGTTTTAACTCCTCTGTGATTCACTTCTTCAGAGAAGGTATTAACATGGGCTGCATTGGTCCTTAGACTGAGTTGCCACGTGAAAGGTTTAGAGCTGTGGCCCCACAAAGGCACCTATTTCTTCCAGATAATTGCCCTGTCCCCCTTGTGCCCTCCTCCTAGTTACTGCTTCCCTTTCTGTCTTTCATTCTCTGTTCTTACTTCTCTTTTCTTCAGTGGATGCTCCCTCAGAGCTAAAGTTAAGAATAAATTAAAGTTGACAGACATGCCTTAATCTATTATTTAAAACGTGGCATCCTTTGTGTTTAATTTAAAATCAGGTCGGGGAAGTGTTCTATATTCTGCTTTAATTGTTTCTCTTTGCTTGTTTATGGCCCTCCAGCAAGATTTTCCCATGGCTGTGTAGCTTCAAATAGAAAACCTGGTTCCTAAGCCTGACTACTATTCTCATTACCTCATCATTAAGTCTCCGTCAGCTTTCTCTGGGCCCTAAGGTTACCTCGCATAGAGTTCACTATGGCACGGCTTCAAACACAAAGGTCCACGCAGGCTGAAGTAAAGGCTTCCATTTTCTGAGAAACCTTAATGTTCATTTTTTGGGAGAGTAGGGAGGAGTTCTTTTTATAAAAAGTTATTTTTGCTCAAGGAACACACCATTTCTACAAATAATGAGGCTCATCCAAATGTCATGGGAGACAGGAAAACTCAAGGCTGAGACAGTAAGTCTTTCCTTTCCCATTCTGCCCCTGGACTGGTTCTGACAGTAGCTCTTGCTTTGTGAACACTTACCACATTGAAGAGGTTCCTTGCAAAGGGTTGTTTCTCCTGGGGTTGGGCATCACTGTCCTGGAACTCTTCTCAAAATTGAGGGCTTTTAAGTGCATCGTAGGGCCATACTTAGTCATGGAAATGAAACTATAAACAAAATTATCCATTCCCAGGTTCCCTTTAGCACACACCCTTCCAGGCAGGTATGTGTGTCTTAAATTCTGTCCTATACAGAATCATAGAGACCTTGGGATCTCTGAGTGTGACATATGAAAGCATGGATGTGGGAGCAGACGAGAGTTTTTCTTTTTCTAGGAAGCTCATTTCCCTTCAAAAGTAAATTTAAGATACTGCACCATCATTGGATATACAGCTTGAACCTTCTTTTCTTCCTCACATCTGAGGAAAGGAAACTTACCTACACTGTAAGGATAAAAACTTGCCATTTATTTTTGGTCATGAAAAGCAACATTTTTTTTTTCTAAATCCAATTGGTTTGTATGTCCATTGGTAAGCGAACTTTCATAAAGTCTCTCATATCTCACAGGGAATCCAGGCAAACTGGTAGCTTTGGAAGATGCAAGAAAGCTCCCTAGAGTCACTGTCAGTGAGACAGGCTTTCCTGAAATAGCCACCCCAAGCCAATTGCTTAGCTAGTAATTTCTTGGTTACTAAGCTCTGGACAGTAATACATTAGATGGGTTGCATTTGACTTCTATGACCCCTTCTTAAAAAGCAGGGAACCATCTCATTTCCCTATAATTGGCACTCTATGTCTGTGGGATCTGCGTCCATGGATTCAAGCAATCATGTGGCAAAAACGTTTGGAAAAAATTATATTGCTTCTGTCTGGGTGTAGTGGCATCATAGTACGTGGGGCACAAGGCTTGGCAGGGGGGGGGGTCGCCCCAAGTTAGAGGACAGCCTGGTATATGAAGAGAGTTCTAAATTAGCTAGGGTTAAGGAGTAAGACACAAACAGAGAAGCAAAGAATCAAATCTAACTAAAACAAAGGCAAACCTGAAAAAAAAATTGTTTCTGTACTGACTATAAGCAACACAGTATAATGATTTGCACAGTATTTATATATTTTTTAGGTTTTAAAGATAATATGGAGATAATTTCAAGTATATGGGAGAATGCATCTCAATGTCTGTTTTCCTTTTATTTGACAGAAGGGAGTATCTGTGGATTTTGGTGTCTGTGAGGGTTCCTGGCACTAACCCCAGGGGTGCTCAGAGACCAGGGAACTTAGACTGCAATCCTGACTGGTGGTGACTGTCTAGGATGGTGAGATAGTTTTGTAAAGGGGAACCACATATTGAAAGCAATAAAAAAGAAAGTTAAGACCCTGGACCCCAGAAGACACTGTGGTTCCGCTGTGCCAGCGCTCAGCTGCCTCCCTCTGGACTCTCTTTAGGGTTATTCTATTATCAGTGTGTTTTAGTTCCACAACAGTAACACCCTAATTCTAAAAAAATGCTGTTCTCTTGCCATACCTGCAGAGGTCTGGCTCTTGCCTTGCTGAGGAGTATCACTTTGACCCCAAGGCTGTATTGAAATTGTCATGGAGCTTATCTTCCTGTAGGGCAGCTCCAAGCATATCAGGCATTCCAGGCAGGGTATGGCATTGGTGACCCACAGGTCATTAGCTTGGTGGAAAGTTCTAGTTGGCATTGTTTCAGCGTGGGGTTGGTGCTACTTCTGCAGGTCCAGGAGAACCCCAAAGCTCTCTGTTTGAGCTTCCATTTGTCAATCTGTCTACCTGGCTAATTGAACAATGTATATAGACAGCTTTGGCTCGCTCCTACTTCTGCCATAAATATTCTAGCTATGAGAAGCATTCACACATTTTTCTCTTGGTTATCATCTGACTCTTATGGCTATTTGACTTTTCTGCAGTGAAAAACAAATAGAACATTAAGATGAAGCCAGGTCTGCCACAAATGAATTTTTTTTTCTTTTCCCTTGAATGTTTTTCTAGTGACTCCTTCTGGAATGTTATTTTGAACTAGCAAAGGTTCTTACAGAAAAAAAAACTCTGTGTATTTCTTGTAAGCATCCCTTGAGAAAGTCAGATTTAAACTTAGCAAACCCATTGGCTTTTTAAAAGCACTTTCTTAAAATAGCAGCTGTCAATCTTGGTGGGAAATCTTTAGGTGCCCTGAATGGCCAGAAATAGAAATGTTAATGGAAATGCCATTTGCAAAGACACTGGTAAGAAACACAATCAGAAAAGTCAGGAAGCTACAAGCTCTTCCAGGGTCATTGTGACTTCAGGAGACCCAGGCAAAGGGAAAACAAGCCAGCAGAAGAGAATAACGGAGCAGAATTCTATCACTGTTTATGCAGGCGAGCTCCTGAGTATGTGTGTTAAAATATCACTGAAGGCATGACTACTTTCTAGCCCTTAATGGATCAGCCTTATCTTTTAAAGATTCTAAACAGCACTAAATGAACCATCCTGGTAGGTCTGGCTTAGGTTTTACCATTATTATTGCTCTTTCTTTTCACTGACAAAAGTGATCTAAGTTTGCATGTAAGTTGTTAAGACCATCCTATGTGTAAGTGACAGGGACCATGTGGCTGTGTGGTCCACTGGTACGACCAGTCAACCAGCATTGGCCAGAGGTGTTGTCTCCATTCATGGAGGTGTGCTGCTTTTAAAGAGGTACAGATCGGATTCAAGGTCCCCCTGCCCCAAACAGAGAACTTCCTTTTGCACCAGCTGTGAACCTTCAGGCTGGGGCAGAACCCTGCCTTCTGGAGGCAGTCCCGTTTCTCAGGGCTGACGGCTAAAGAGCTCATCACAGGACTCAGCTGAAACTTTCCACCTGAAGGGAAATAAGCAACTGCCCCTGCCATCTACAGGAGGACATCATAGATGCGGATTATGGATGGCCAGGAGAATCCCATCTTTAGGATGGGAGAAGACCCCAAACTCAGCCCTCCCACTATCAACATCAGCTGCTAGTTTAGATGACGCTGGCACTCAGTGTTGCAGGAAGGACGGGGCTGAACTGACAAATCCAAAGGCAGACACAGGGTGGCGGTGGCACACGCCTTTAATCCCAGCACTTGGGAGGCAGAGGCAGGCGGCAGATCTGAGTTCGAGGCCAGCCTGGTCTACAAAGTGAGTTCCAGGACAGCCAGGGCTACACAGAGAAACCCTGTCTCAAAAGCAGACAAACAAAAAGAATGGTGATCTGAGGGTAGGCAGTTTCAAACAGTCACCCATGCACGCCCACACACCTGCACGCCTGCCAGCACACCCCTGAATTGAGAAATCGAGAGCTAGCTGATGAACGGAAAATACCTTCCTGACCTGCCCACTGTTTCTTCCTGGAAATACCTTCAGGGTCTCCTTTTTAAAACCTGAAGCAGGCAGCTCCAATTCCTGCCTTACAGTTTAGGCTGTGGCCTATGATTTGACTGGCTCTTCATTTAGTGTGAAATTTTGAAGTGTACTTTCTGAGTGAGCTGTCAGGGCCAACTGGAGAAGAAGGAATGCACACCCTCACCCTCATAGAGTTTTTTAATTGACAAATTTTTTAAAATTATACACGTGATATTTTGAAACACTTGTGTATATAGATTGGCTTACTCCCTCTCACAGGGTACATTGGCTTTTGTGGAGAGAACACTGTAAATCTGTGCTTGGTGATGTTAGGCACAGAGTACCTTTACCTGTATTGTGTACAAGAAATCTCTTGAATTTACTCGTTCCACACTTTTATTCTCTCTCATGGACATTCCCTCCCCAAGTTTCTTGACACCAGCCCTTTTCCCAGAATCCTCTCTGTTTCTACAAGTCCAACACCTGTAGGTTCCACATATCCATGAGCTCATGTGGAATTTATTTCTGCCGTGCCGGTTCCTTATGTAACTGGTGTCTCCACGTTCATCCCTGCTGCTGCAAATGAAAGGGTTTCCTTCTCTTTAAAGACTGAACAGTTTTCTCATAGGGGTTCAGCTCAGGAAACCACATGAGTCAGGGGCCTGTGCATATCATATCTGGATTCAATCTTTTCAACCCAGGAAATATGGGAGTTAAATATAGGGTGGAACTTTAAAAAGTACAAATGTTTTGTTTTTCTTATTCATTCATGTGTAGCCATGCACGCATGCTTCGACATGCCTGTGCAGGTCAGAGGACACCTTGCAGGGGTCGCTTCTCCCCTCCACTCTGTGTGTCCTGAGGATTAAACTCAGGCTGCCAGTCATAGCAGCCAGTGCCCTTACCCCCTCAGCCATCCTGCCTGCCCTCTGTTTCACATCTTCTAACGAATGAATGCAAATTAATAAAAGAAATTTTTATACCAGAAACAAAAAAAACCCCTCAATTAATCATGCCAACAAGCCTGTTTTTGCTTTCTCTATCTGTCTGTATTTTCCACTCATTTCAGCAATGTTCACATACAGCAGTTTACTTTCTGTGCACAGTGTGAATACTAGGGGTCCTCCGTACACGTTGAGTTAGGAGCATTTGTCCCTCAACCTCCTCCCATGCATTTCAGGTCCTTCCCACTCCATGGAGCATGGGGCCCACTTGAGATGCCAGGCAGCTGCCATTTGGTCCTGCCAGACGTGCTATCCTTGGTTGAGACTGTTCAGCAGCTCTCTGTCTCACTTCCCCTGAGAAGCAGGAGAGATAAGGCTGGCTTTCGTGCATTTGCTTGGCCCTGAGTGGACTTTGCAACACCATTTGGGAATCTACTTCTGCTATCACCGTCAAGGGTGTCAGCTGTCCAGAGAACTGTGAGCAGAAAATAACGTTGAGATTAGCTGAATGCACAGGGCCTCAGTGAACCCTGCTCTGGATGGCGGGTGAGAGGTTGTAGCACCCTCTGCTGCTGCAAGGCATCCTGAAACTCCCCCTGTTCTGTGCTTCTGTCCTTTTGCCAGAAGGACCCACAGGATCACTCTGAATCCACTCTTGGGGAGCTTAGCTACTTTCCTCGATTCTTGTAAAGAAGAGCAATCTTGGTTTGTGCTAACAAACACGAGAAAGAGGCAGCAATACATGTTTCAGGAACTTCGTGTCCCACATACATACCTCCATGCCATTCTTTGAGCAATCCATGCCATTCTTTGAGCAAATGGTCCTCCCCAGGGCCACTCGGTCAAAGGTCATATTTTCATCTGTGTTTGCAATTCTACTTTCAGGACTTTTGGCACCCTTTGATTTGTTGGTGGTGGTGGAGTTTTTTGTTTGTTTTTTAACCTGGAAGCTCTTGGCTTGAACCCCACCTCCATTACCATTCACCCAGGATCTTTCTGACATTTTTATTTATCATTCCCATCCGTACCCCATGAATTCCTGCTTTGCAGTGTGGTACTCGTTGGATCTTCGTGCTGCTAAGCACTGAGAATGACTAGGGCCATGGATGCACAGGAGTGAAACCTGAAATGTATTGAACTGCAGTCCATACAGATGTCAAAGAAAGAAGACATGGAAGGCAAAGTCCTGTCAAATGACTTGATCATTTCATAGGTCTTTGACTATTTAACACCCTAACTCAAATATGCTGAGATTTCTTTTTAAAATTTAAACATTTTTAAAGTGTGTGTGTGTGCACACAAGCTTCAGGGATCCTCCCATCTTGCCTTCCCAATGCTTAGATTGACCAACGCACTAGCACATCACCACAACCAGAAGTTTATGTGGTGCTGGGGTCAAGCCAAGGACCTCATGCTTATACAATGACACTTTACTGTCTGAGTTATCTCACTATCTCAACCTCAAAGATATTTAAGGCTCAGTACGGGAAAAAAAAGCCGTAAACCGTCTTCTTCATGTTTATGCTCATTATGTTTATGGTGTTGATGTCACCACATTTTGGATAGGTCTGATTGAATACAACATTTGAATAAACTATTTCACCCTTTTTCTTAAGACAACTCCTAAGAAACAAAAACTTCTTTTGGCACCATTACTCTCTCTATTTACCTTCTCAATACTGAACTATATATTTAAAAAATTCTATATTATGTATTATAAGTAGTCCATATTTGCTTTCATTTCCAGATGGTCTATCTTTTTTTTCTCTTCTTCCCCCCCCCTTTCCCCCCGCTCCATGATAGTTTTCTGGAACCTTCAATTATCCTGCCCTGGCCTGAGGAGTGCTAGGATTTTATTTTATTTTAAAAAGTATTTACTTATCCAGGTAGCAGTGGTGCACTTCTGTAATCCCAGCACTTGGAAGGTAGGCACAGTAGGATCTCTGTGAGGTTGAGGATAGCCTGCTCTTCAGAGTGAGATCTAGGACATCCAAGGCTACACAGAGATGTCCTGTCTCAAAACACAACCAAAACCAAAAAAATACTTACTTATTTCTACGGGGATAAGTGCTTTGCTTGCATGTATCCATGGACCACATGGATGTGTGCAGGAAGGAGTCAGATCTGAGACGGAAATTACAAATGGTTGTGAGCTGTGGGAATCCAATCCCAGGCCTCGGGAAGAACAGCCAGTGCTCTTAAGTACTGAACCATCTCTTCCCCTGCCCACAATGTTATTTTCTTAACAATAAGACATCTTCCTGAAACTCATTTTTAAGGAGTATAGCACCCTTTTAGGATTCCCCAGTACAGAAAACTATAAGGATTTTGTCTCAATGGTGAACAAATATTGATCAGAACTAGTCAGAGGTGTAAGAGATAAATTATAGGATGCTTTCTTTCCACAGCCTTCCATTTGAAACTTCACTTTATGTCTAGATATGAGGTCAAGGACTTGACTCTCAGGACCCATGCCCTAATTTCCAAATTAAAGTTATAGAAGTGCAGTGAAAGTACATGGTGGGCTGTCACTCAAAGAGATTTCCTAAGTAAATGGGAGTGGCCTCAGCCATCCAGAGCCAAGGGAAGCTGAGTAGGCATCCCTGCCCATGTGCTGTGTGGAAAGACACCATTCTCATCTTGCCTTTTTTTCTGGGCATTCATTAATTTAAAAAAACTGGGATAATTAAGAAGTGAGAATAAGATGTAATAATCTACAGAGAGTGCTGATAAATATAATACTATTACATGTAATACTATTGCAATTTGAGGGTCATACTATTATAATACCTAATACTTACTTATTAACACATGTGCAAATACCATGATAGCCACTGGGATAATGCAGCAAATGAAAGCCTTATTGTTTCCCACTGCTATCATATACCCTGAGACCCACAGCTGATAAAGTGAAGAGGGTTATATTGCCATATTTTGTGAGTGGGGATGACTAATATCTGGTAGTTACTTCTGAGGAAGGCCATGGGCTGCTTCAATTCATGGCAGAAAGTGGAAGGGAATTGGCAGAGAGAGGTGGCATGCATTTGTGACCCAGCAGCTGGGAGGCTGAGGCAGGAAGATCATGAGCTGGGGGCCAGCCCGAGTTATAGAGTGAGACCTGCCACAATGAAACAAGCAAACATACAAAAACAGAAATTAAACTGCAGAACACGCAAAACTTGAGGTTGCTTTTGCTTTGATCCAGTCCTTTGAGACCTCAGGAAAGAGAGGCCCCAGTCCACTCACGGGTACTAGGACTGCGACAAAGAATATTTTGCAAGGCTCACCTCCCAGTACTGCTGTGTTGAATAGTTCCGTTTCTAACACAGGAACTTTGAGGAAACACCCCCGGACCATATGGAAAAGCAAATTCCTACCAATAAGCAATCACACATCTTTTTCAAAGGAACCACAGGCCATGTGAATTTGGGCTACCAATGAGTGTTTGTTTTGGTTATCGTCATCATATTCCTTAGAACAGGGCATACCAGATGCTGACTAAGAGTAAGTGACTCACCTGGAAGGAGCTAGGAGTGAGCCAGGCTCCACCAGAAGCTGTCAGGAGATACATACATTGGGCTTTTCCATGCCCACATCATAAAACGTGTCTCAGAAGCTCAGCTTGTTCTGTGTTCCCCCGAAGAAGCAGAACATTTCTTTCCTCTTGTGAAATCCTTTCCAAAACCCCAAATATGAAATGCAGGAGTGAAGCTGCTACGCAGCAGTTGCAGCCCTAGGCCCTGCAGCCAGCCCTCCCTCTGTGCTCTTGATATTATTGCAGTTAGTGTCAGATCTGCACCCCTGGCATCCCCGACAGGCTAGCCCCGGAATCCATCCTCCACATCACAACCGAGAGAGCAAAATTCATAGTGAAAGGCAGAAAAGGGCGATGTATTTACTATAGCCACGGTATTTATTATAGCCACGGTAGCAGCAGGGGCAAAGCTATTCAGAGGCACCTTCCACTCTCCCTATCTTTGGAATCTTGACATAAGAACAGAATTTAAATACAAGGCAAGGTCTTCAGAGATGGCTCAGTGGGTAAAGTGCTTGCCATGCAAACCTGATGACTGGAATTACATACGAAGAACCTATGTAAAGAGCCAGATGCAGCGGTGCATGCCTGATGGTCCCAGAACTGTTACAGGAAGAAGGAAGAAACAGGAGCATTGGCCGGAAGCTTGCGGTCAGTTCACCTGGAGCAAGCTAAGTAGAAGCAGAAACATGAGACACTGCCTTTACCAGGCTGGAGGTGAGAACTCACTCTTGAAAGTTGTCCTCTGACCTCCACATGCTCCCCATGACACATACAACCACACAAAACTAATGAATTGATTGAAATAGGAAGCAAGTCATGTGCTTACTTCAGCTGTTCTGATCAACGTATCTGGTTTGTCATTAGCCCATCACTGCCTTGGCCCTGGCCTTCCTTCTAAGGTGACCTGAGAAGTTGTTCACAGTGTGGCAAGTTCCTCCTCTAGCTCGCACCGGGAGTCGGCTTCTTCCCATAGTGAAGTTCCTGGAAGAGATTCTAGTTCCTTGTGGGGTTTTGTTTCAACAGACCACATAAGTGGATCCAGAGACATGAGCCTCTAGAATATTCGAATGTTCTCACGCCTCCCAGGCCTGCCCGTTACACTGGGAACCTGAGGGGTGCCAGGACCCTTGGGAGCGCTCGGCTCACATTTCAGGCCAGGAGAGGGAGGCTTCAGATTGGCAAAAATATCATTAGTATCAGGCACCTGGAGGGTAAACTGAGGCACTGTGGGAGAAACTGGTAAGGTTAAAAGAGGGCATTTGCCTTTGGGTTTGACCTGTTACACACTCTCAGGGTGAGGCTATCCCAGGGTCTGCGGCAAGTTTACTGAGAGATTAAACACGCATGAAGGTTACAAGTTGAGTTCTATTATAGTTGAATGGCCGAGTGTAGTCTTTTATTTAGATAGCTCTTAACTTTTTCCTTCCACTTTCTCAAAACAACATCTAAGTTTCTATATTACCTTACAATTTATAAAGCCCGCATTCGCTCCCTGTCTTCTGCTTCTGTAGATTTGTATATACTGACTTTTCTTGGCACTGGATAATTTATACTTAGCATGAAATTTAAGTCATCCAAGTTCTAAATAATTATATTCCTTTATGTAATGCATCGAATGTTTTTTTTTTTTTTAATGCCCGTAGAAAACCCAAGCTTGAGTTTCTGCTAGATTATCCTTTCTCTTCCCTCTCTCCCTTTTTACCACCTTTCTGCTATGGAGATTCTTAAATGCATACAAAGGCCGAGGGGACAGTGCAGTGAATAGGCAGCTCCTCATCACAGTCACTGTGACCTGGCTGTGTCATTTACATTCCAGCTTCCCCACCCCATGTTATTTTACAGTACATTTCAGACTTGAATTTTCTCCGTGTCTCAGGCGTTGTACTCCAGTGTTTTCTGTGATCAGTAAACACGCAACTGCCTGTCCTATGGTGAAGTTCCTATGAGCTGCTGGCTCAGCTGAACAGTGCGCCTACCTGTTTCCTGTATGCTTCTGCTAAAAATATTGTATCTCGTATTGCTGATTCATTAGTTCGGAACTCCATTCATAGGCACCAGCCCTGTCGCTGATGCTCAAATGAAGCATCTCTGTGAGATGGATCATCTCCCACCTGGCACTAAGGAACACTGAGATGGGTCTTTGGGATATTTGGGGAGCATCATAAAGATCAAAGTCCATGTCAAAAGAGCTAGGAGGGCGATCAGTGGCTCAAGCACTTGATGTACAAGTTTGAGGACCCGAGCCTGCATCCCAAACACCCATCTGAAGCTCTGCCACAGATATAATTGCAGGAGATGGGAGACAGAGACGGAAGAATCTCTACACGCTAGAGCAATAGTCCTCAACCTTCCTAAAGCTGAGACCCTTAAACAGAGTTTCTCGTGTTGTAATGACCCCCAACGATAGAATTATTTTAATTGCTACATCACAACTGTAATTTTGCTACTATTATAAGCTGGAATGTAAATATCTGACATGCAGGATATCTTATATGTGACCCCCAGAGGGGTCACAACCCACAGGTTGGTAATAACTTCTCTAGGGGCTTCTGCTGACCCCCAGCTTGGGGGTCATACACAGCAGCAGAAAGCAAATTTTAGCTACCTCAAACAAGGGCCAAATAGAGGATCCACACTGAGGTTGTTCTCTGATAGTCACACAAACATCATAGCTGTGGCCACCTGCATGGGTACACATATACACACAAGAGCATGTACACACACAATGGGGGGCATTTAAAAAAGCATGAAAATGCAAACGCCATATCTCTAAATAAATGGTGAAAAGAATACTTGTTTACTGTCCCTAAATGTACCCTTCTTCAACACCAGCTGTGAATTTGCATACTGCGTGAATCTCTGAGGTTTTTTGTTTGTTTGTTTGTTTGTTTGCTTGTTTTTTTTCTGGTCTGTGAGTGTTTTCAGTCACAACCAAGAACTCACTGGAAGTGTGGCTTTAGTGGCCACACACAAATGTACTGAGTAGGAGAATTTACAAACACAAAATCTACGAAAAGTAGGGATTCTCTGTATTTCAGTAAGGTCTCCCAAGAGATGAAAATGCTTTCTCAAAGGCGACTTTGAAGAACCATGGTGCATTTTGAATCTTAAATGTGTCTCAACTTGTGATGCAGACATTGTCCCTCGTTGGTGGTGTTACTGGATGTGACAGAACCTCTGGACATCTGGTGGGGCCAAATGAAAGTAACTTGGGCCATTGAAGGCATGTCCTAGAGGCGATATTAAGACCCCATATTCCTATTTCCCTCTGCCTCCTGGCCACAAAGTCAACAGACCTGCTTTATCTGCATCCCATCCCCCATGATGCACTGTGCTACAAATAGGCCAAAGAGCAACAGGATAAAACCTTTGGAACTGTGAAGCCCAGAAAAACCTTTCTTCCTTTTAAGCTGCTGATTTATGTCAGGCATTTTGTCGCATCACTGGAAGTTAACTAAAACACCATTGTTAGAAATTTCGTAAGAGCAGAAGATGCTCAGTGGTGAGTACTTAAATGACTCAGTATCCAGCCTGAATTCCCCAGATTGTCTTGTAATATATATATTTTTTCACACAGTTTGGCCCAGAATTTTTTTATCTGAATTTTCTTTTAAAGTCTCTCTATTTTAATTTTTGTCAACCATCTCAACTTTTCCTCTATCCTGGCAATACTTCACCATGTTTCATAGACAGCTCACCTCTTCTCTGAGGATGACTTTCCCCTCACTGCTCAGGTGGAGGTGGCCTGGCCTGTCTGTAACCGAGAGAGTTCCTTTTAGTCCATTGCATCTGCAGTGTGTTTAGCAGGAATTCCTCCAGGTTGCTGTCATGAGCACTGTGCTCTTCCCTACTTTGCAAAGCTAATGCAGATTTTCTGCTCGTTTTTTGTGTGTGAGAGAATGGCAGTTCTATGGACCTTTGGAAAGGGAAGGGGATTAAAAACATGTGCTTAACCAGCCATGCAAAAACTAAAAAGATTTACTCTTAAAAGATTTATAGTACTCTTTATTTTACAACCGGTTAAGTAAGCTTATAAATTTAAAACAGAACAAAGAAATACCCACTCTCTAGAGGACAGCTCAGACTCCTCATTTCTTAGATGCAACAGAGAATCTATTAATTAATTTTTTTCTCCCAAGATTTGTTGACTATCTACCATGTGCCAGGCTTCTATGTTAAAATGGAGTGTGGTAGTCTCTGTCTTCATGCCTCTCACAGCCTACACCACAAGTGCCATATATACACCTCACAAGGGACAATGGGATATGTGATAGGCTGATATTAAGAGCAGCGGATGCTGGGAGCGAATGATTCTTGTGGCAGAGGATGCTGGGAGACAAAGATTCTAGTAGCCAAGAGCAGAAAATCCATGTAGCTGAGGGTTCTGAGAAGTTTCCAGGAGCAGGAGAAAGTGGTTCCTCCTGTCCAAAGATCCTGCCTTGGGAAAGCTGTGTGAGGAAGGCGCTGTCAGAGGGTAGACCAGCAGTCTGCAGTGGGAAGAACGCACAGACTGTACTTGGCAGCTAATAGGTAATCCGGGCTCTGGACAACAAAGACTTGGAGACTGAGAAGCAAGCTGGGGTGAGATTACGAAGGCCTTTAATGTGAAGACCGGGACTGCAAGTCTCAGGCAGTAGAAATCCGCAGGTCTCCTTAAAAACATTACTGTGGCAAGATTAAAAAATTGATGAAATAAAAAACAGCAATCCACATGAATCACTCTTCAAAGAGAAAACAAGATGACAGAAATGACTAGATCCCAACTAACTCAAAACTGAACAAAATGTATAAGTGTTCCAGATATGTGAATAACAGTATATAAAATGTAGGAAATCCCCCCCCCTTTTACTGTTAAGATAAAGAAGAAAGCACAAATAATTTTTTACTGAAGTTCAATCTGTAAGCCCTTGCTTCTTAGCTGGTCCTTTTATCAAGTGAAAGAAATACTTTCTCAAGTTCACAGTTTGATGATGGAGGGTATGCCTGGTCACACAAGTAGCCAGGGCACAAAGGGCATGTGCTACCTTTTCCCTGTTTAGTGAACATCTGGGTTCCCTTCAGCCCATAGAAGCCATTGTTCCTATAACAGGCTTTCCATGGTCTGTTTCTCTCAATTGATCTGTCTTCTGAAAGTATACAAAGGAACATGGCTTCCAGTCTACCTGTGTTTATATTTGGGTGTTCTCTCAATATTTTTAAGACTTTACTTTTCCTTTTGTAGTGAAAGGTGTTTATCGCTTTAACTCTATACATACTATCCCCCACCCCCTAAATGTTGGAGCATAGTATTTTCACAATTTCAGACACATTGGGAATACTTTTAAGACGCAAAGACTTCCTACCAACAATCTAGAATTAGTCTCAGATAAACAGAGTCTATGGATCTTTAGGGATAAAGGAGAACATCTCTGGTGACATTTCAGAGGCCTAGGAGATTACTTTGCAGCCAAGACACCTCACAGCCACATCCGGGCACATCACACAAGCACACTTTTCCAGATGCTTCCCCCAGATACACCTCTGACTTCAGCAACTCCCTAATGATCCAGTGCGTTCACCTGCAGGCCAGCTTGACCTGTCTTTGACAGCCATCTGTGACAGTGTTTTGTAGACATCAAAGATATCTTGCCACTTTTGTCGGCTGGCCTTCACCAAGATCTTGGAATCATATATATCAGACTTGGTGGATGCCTAGAGACAAACATGAATCTTCACATTGTAATTTAGCATCGACATCTTTTATTTAAGTCTGCCCAAGTCTTAAGCTCAAATTTTTAAATGGTACAGATCAGCTGATTGTTTTATAGAAAATAGAGATAAGTGGATCTCCCTGAGGTTCACAGAACACCCTGAAAAAGCCTTTGGGCTCTGCACAACATGGTTTAAAAACAAGTAGTAGCCTGAAGAGCTGGCTCAGTGGATTAAGCCTGGACATGTTGACTTAAGTTCCATTCCTGGGACCAACGTGGTGAAAGAAGGTATCCTTTGACCTCCACGTGTGCACTGTAGCATGTGTACTCCCAAGAAATAAACTAAAAAGTCACAAAAACTTAAAGCCAATGGGTAATTGAACATCTTTTTTCTCATAAGTACTGAAATTGAAGTTCAGATATGCAAGTCATTTGTTCAAGGTGACAACATATCAGGGTCCATTTGGTTTTAGACCAAAGCAATGGGTCTTTCCACAGAGCCTACTTCTTTCCTAGTAGGACTCCAAAATGTTCTGCTGATGTGGAGTAGTGGGTTTTCATTTTAAAGACTCATGTTCTTGGTGATAAGCCTTTATCTTAGTTGTTCCTGATACTGTAATAACTACTTGATGAAAACAATTTAAGGGAATAAGGATTCATTTTGTCTTGCAGTTTGAAAAATAATCACAGGCAAGAGTTGGAGGCAGCTGCTCACATTAAATCAACAGTCATAGAGAAGAGAGCAATGAGTCCTTGAGCACATCTCACTTCTTCCTTTACATGCAGCTATGACCCCAGTCAGGAATGACAACACCGACAGTGGTCATACTTCACCCATCTCAAGTAGCATCATGATAGTCTCCCACAGGTCACAGGTGACTCTCGAGCTCAGCAAGTCTCAGGTGATTATAGATCTCATCAAGTTGACAATTGAAATTAACTATAATTGCCTCTTTCTATGCTGTTCTATTTATTCCCTTTTGTACAGGTCACGATTTAGCTCCTGCATCACTAGTTTTGTTTGGGTATCTTGTCCTCTAAATGATGAAATCTGGTTCAGGAGCAGTTATTCTGTACTGTGGTGTTAGACTTCAATGTGCTTTATTAAGGAGGATTTTCCTCCTGAAATCCGAACTATAGTTGGCTATTTCAGGAATAGTTCACCATCTGGCAAGACTGACATTCTATCTTGTTTGAGGTTGGCTATGGATAGTATAATTAAAGTTTCTCTTCCAAATCAGGACTTTTTTCTAGTACTAGATAATGGCAAGAAGACTGCTCTGGACAAATGAGAATGTCCAGATTTCCCTAGATATGGGAGAAAGTTAATAAAGGGGTGTGTAAAAGCACGGGTACCCTAAGCATAATTACACTGCAGTTAAATTAATTGAAGGTGGGGAGTGTGAGATGGGGTGACTGGCTGACTCATGAACAAACTAAAGAACACTTTGAAGGGTTGATTGGCACTCAGAGCTCAGAGCTATTGACAGCACAAGTGAGCAGAGAATAGAAAGGCTAAGAAAAGAGGAAGACCTCCAAGCAGAGCTGTTTAGAGGCAGCAGAATTCAGAATGGGAATCTAGTTTCTGAGTTAGTTCTCCGGAGTTGCCTGTGCAGAGGAATGTCTGCAAAGCATTTTAGCAGGCCAATCCCCCAATTCCAGAAAGAGTGGTGAAAGACAGGCCCTTTGATAATCTTAGGAGACATGTATATATGTGATCTGACAAAGACCAGCTCTGGAAAGTTTTGATGGAAGAGAAGGATGCTGGCATATGATGTCAGGGCTAGATAGGGCAGCTGCTCACTTTCCCAGCTGGAGCTGCATCCAACAGGATGGTTGAACATTGCCACTGTCTGCCCACAGCTCAGCTGTGCCCCTGATGCAGTCTGTCACTGATAGTTTTGCCATCCCTTGTTGCTTAACTCTCAGAGAGTCAGTTTTAATGCCTGACATATCACATGTACATAGCCCTCTCTCTTTTCTAGGAAAGGATCCCATATGCCTCAAGGGAGTTGTACTAGGAATTGAAAAGGCATATTGGGCCAATACACTGGTTGAACTATTTACTATTAATAACCAGGACTGGTATGTGTTGAGCTTGCTTACGTGCTTTGCTGACTGATCCCAGGTGGCCTTTGTGACGTTAAGATGGCTGGACATCTGACCTCAGCAGGGTCTGTCTTGCTTTCAGCCCTGAAACGCTCACCTTCAGGGAGAGGTGCCTGTCTCTTTCAAAATAGAATTCATAGCTGGTCTACTGGTGACATCTCAGTAAGAGTTGTATATTTTCATTTGCATTCTGTAGGTTAGGTTTGGTGGATGTCCTAATTGAAACTTGGGCACATGAAGCCATTTCCTACTACCAGATGACTCATGTAACACAAGCAGACATCACACATGTGAAACCCTCCTCTGTCTGACCTCTGCCTCCAACAACCACATCCTCACCTCTCCATTCTCGCTGATGTGATATCACAGGGGTCAATACTGATGAGCAATGCCATCTCTAATCTTCATCTTCATCTTCCTAGCTGCTGGTGAGGTTGTTTTCTGTAGCAGAGATGAAAGGGTTCCCAGAGGAATCTATTCAATCCTAGTCATTTCTCATCTGACAGCCAGAAAGGTGAAGCATGTTGGTCAAAGACATACAGCAAATGAATGGCAGAACAGGGACTTTAACAGAACAGCCTCTGAATGACAACACTGTGTGCTGTCTTTCCCATGAAAGCTTTCTCAACAAAGCTTGAGCTAAAATTTGGAAACTACAGCCTGGATAGCTTATCAGAAAATGTGGGCTCCAGCGCACAGCCAACATTTTACCACATGGCATTTTCTAACTGTGACAGGTAACAGGAATGATTCAAGGAGATTGCCGATCAGCTGATGTTCATGCATTAAACACCGGCAGCCTGGGGTTAGACCCATGTCTTCCATGTGACAAGCCATTGCTTCTACAGTTGATGGTTTTCTCACATGGTGTTAGATTAGAGCAAAACATCAATGGGATTCTTCTACATCAATGGGGTTTTGTTGACTTAGCACAACAGCACAAGCATCACCTGAAGATTTGAGGTCTCAGACCCCACTCCAGACCTTCTGAATCAGAACCTCCATTTTCAGAATACCCCTCGGAGACCAGTGAGTACCGAACTGCTTGTAAAGCTGCTGGATTTGTCTGTTGTTAACAGGCTTCTGGCAGTGGCTTGTCTTCCTGCCTTCAGTACCAAATTTATAAGAAAGGACAGGAAACTCAACACTCCCAATCAGGTCGCTGCACAGTTCCTGAATCAGCTGATCTGCGGTAAAGGTGATGAAGGTAGGTGGACCTTAGGCAATGCAGCATCTGTCGGTGCAGAGTGTGTGTACCCTAGAATTTCAGCTACTCAGTTTCCATTCTTGTAAACAGGGTCGAATTTTGTCACACCCAGCTGGTTTCTCCTTTGGACTGAAGTCATACCAAGCAAGAATGAAACAAGAGGACTTGAAATAGCCATTTAGAATGCTTTAGAATCAAAGGGACGAGATTTGGGGAGACACTTTATCTCCTGTACCTTGGAGGTTCTGGTCCAGATCCCTTTTCAACATCACCTTCCATGTCCTGCTTCACAGGAACACGGCTGTATGATTGACACGGATTTCCTTATTGCTTCCAAACAGGACTTTATAACTGTCTTAAGGATTGTCGACTTCCAGATCACGCCTGGCTCTTTTCTGTTTCTCTTCTGCCCAAAGGCGAAAGGCTCCTGCCTTCCTGTAATCTCCTGCATATGAGGTTTTTTCTCTTGATGAAATCAGTAAGCTGAATATCAACACAAACAACCATCTTCATGTTATAAGTCTTTTCTTTTTAAAGAGAGAGACAATCTTTCGCCAGGTTTCAAATCCCAGCAGGATTTTAATATCTCCGTACTTTCATGTTACCCGTATCTGCAGCCTAGGGTTGCCAGAGTGATGACAGCTACATCCATTGCAGAACTAAACACTTACAGAGCAGGCAATGATAGGGCTTCCTGCCCACTCTGCTCCCAGGTCACCCACAGCCATTTCTCCAAGGTATGCACACACACATAGTGGCCCCTGGCTTTTTCTGTCCTCCTAAGGGAGCAGACTTACTTAAACCCATCTATCACACAGGGATTGTCATGAATCGAAAATATTCTTTGGAAGAGGTTGGTAATCAGCATTATCTTCCATCAGGGACACCTTCAACTACATGTGATAATAAGGGTGGGGCAGTAGTTTTGTTTTCACTTTTCCAGTTCTTCATGTGCACATAAAGCTAAGTCAACTATAGATTTAGGAGGAAGAAAAAATATATGAATAAAGTCCCCCACTGATCTGGATAGTCTTTTTCTGTGCGCATGTCCCAGATTTCAAAGTCCCTGACAAAGAGTCCATTTTCCTTGATTTTTCACACTCTAATCCGGAGTCTCCCAAGGTCATGAACCTCATCTTTTAGCTTTTGCATGAGGCATGAGTCTTACCCGAATGCTCAGTGTCAGAAAAGAAGACAAAAAAGACAAACCAGGGCAGTGTTGGTCCTAACTATGTAAATAAAGCTCAGGCCAGAGACTTTGCCATGTGACTCCCCAGGTCTTAGTTGAATTGGTGACAGCTATGTCGCCAGGATGAAGAATGAAGTTGGCTCCTTGTGTTCTGTTTATGGAGTTTGGAAGTGTTAGACTTAATCCCTTTAAACTAAGACAAAATATTTTAACACCTCAAAATACAGAAAGGGTTATATCTTCTTGCTGGCAAGCAAACATTCTGGAAGCATGGCTTTAGGACCAGGATGCTTATCAACAGTGACAGTTTCTGAACTCTGCTTTCCTGTCTCTGAAAGACTCAAGCTCTTTTACCAGCTCACATGGGAAAGCTCTGCGAAGGGATATCTACTCACAGCCCCCAAGTTTCTGGCAAATGCCCAGTCTTCCTCTGCCTTGTGCTTCTGGGAAGCACAGTGCCATGGGCCCTGTGAAAGTTTAAGCATCTGGATTATTCTGAGAATGGAAAGGAAGCATGGCAGTTTTTATTACAGTACAGTGTCCAGCCTTTGGAGTGGCTAGTACTTGCTGGGTAGGAAGGAAATCACGTTACATGTGTGTGACCTGTACAGGGTGCTCCAGACCCCAGCTGGCTGAGGAGCTGGGTGTTCATGGAACCACTGGTTGATAGAAGAGTCGATGGGAATGGCAGAACCGCTTTTGTCATGTGGCCAGTCTCTTTCTCACAACGAGGCCAAATATAGGAGATTAGGTGTCAGGAGAGGTCCCCCTTGCCCCCGCCAAACTTCCTTTTTCTGAAAAGGGGTTTTGCTGTGTAGACTAGGTTGGCTTTGAACTTATGATCCTCTCATCTCAACTTCCTAAGTAGTGGTATTACGGGTATGCCCCACCATGCCTGGCCTGTGGGCTGTTTTCTCAGTTGACTTATTATCTCTACGTGGTCCTGACAAATGCGTTAGTTGCTTGTGTCACTGCTATGACGAAATGCCTGGTGAAAGCCGCTTACAGAATGGAGATCTCATTTCAGCTCACAGGTTAGGAAAATGGAGTCCACCATAGTGGGGAGTGAGGGGAAGGTATAGCGACAGGAGCTTGAGGTGGTAGGTTGTTTTCTAAGCAAATCAGTCACACAGGATTTGATTCACCTTTATGGCCTTATTTTAATAATTATTTTTCTATAGCTCCTATCTCTAAATACAGGATTAAAGTTTTTGTGTGTGAGATTTAGGGGATACAGTTTCACCCCTAACCCTCTTGTAATAAAACACCCTCCTTTATAAGTCTCTCATAGTCTCTCGCCCTATCGCTCCAGCTCTATGTTCTGGCGGGTTCTCTGCCCATCACACCCTCTCTCCCATCTCCTGCCTGGCCTTTGCAAGAACAGTTGCCCCTGCTGCCCATTGGCCTTTCTCCCTCATTTCCTGCTCAGCTGAATGTGCTCACTCAGCTGTCATGACTCATGTCCTGTGGACCACCTACACTGCTGGGCCATTTGTGCCATGTCCATGTGCTGGAAGATTCGCCCCTCTGAAGCTCCCGTGAAAGTCTGTGTTCTCACTTATTCTATAGCTTTGTGCCCAGTAACATTCACTGGGAGTACAGCAATGTGTCTGTGAGGAAGGCCCTTGAACCTCACAGAAGGTCTCTGAGACTCACAGAAGCAGCTCTTGAAACGTGGCCCATGGGAATAGGGAGCCTGTGGGAATGTGGAGTGGGGAGTTATGTCTCTGGGGTGTCTGAAGTCGCCTGGCATTGGCCTTGCCTAATCTCTATGAGCTCAAAAGCTACTGGGAACTCAATTATAACGTGGTATTTACATTCTTATAAATCCAAATTACACTCTGGCAACCATCCAGCAAATTCATTTCTGGATAAGACAGGCAGATGAAAGTCCCGCATTGTGGAGAGACATGTCTGAAATATTACAATAAAACCCGCCACATTTGCATTAAAATATTAGGGTATTTATTCCAAATATGGTAGCATCAAGATCCTGTGATAAACATGAAATAGGCAAAGTGGTTGTTTACATTTGGTCTTCAATTTTGCAATAGCAGTGTTTAAATTTACTGATTTAATTTTTTTCTCCCATTCAGCTGGCTGTTCCCCTCTCTGAAAATCATATTATAAATAACAGATCCAACAGAAATAAAGTTTCATGTTATTAAACTAGAGTCTTTCTCTCCTATCTTTTTCTTTCTAGTTCTGTCAAGACTTTCATCTTTGCTGTCTTGGGCAGAGCTATCTGAGTGCAGACAAGATGGGTTGCATTACAGTCATAGAGATGCTTACAGTATTTAATTTTTATCAACAGAAGCAAAAGTCTAATTTGATGTCAACAAGGAGCACCTCTCTCTTTCTCTGTAGGCCCCAATTAAAAAATATTTTGTTTATGTGTACATGTGTGCATCAGTGTGTGTGTGTGTGTGCCCAGGGGTGTGTGTGCTCATGAAGGCCAGAAGATGATAGCATGCTCTCTGGAGACAGACTTACAG
Organism: Pachyuromys duprasi; assembly: GCA_028658305.1. Taxonomy (NCBI): domain Eukaryota; kingdom Metazoa; phylum Chordata; class Mammalia; order Rodentia; family Muridae; genus Pachyuromys; species Pachyuromys duprasi. The sequence continues at coordinate 50,783,691 of CM053757.1, forward strand.
ACAGGTAGTTGTAAGTAGTGTGAGTGCTGGGGACCAAACTCCAGTCCTTTACTACTGCAACCCTTGCTCCTAAGTACTGAATCATCTCTCCAGCCAACCCAACCCTCTATTTGTTTTTGTCTTAAGGTAGGGTCTCAGGTATCCCAGGCTAGCCTTGAACTCACTGTGTAGCCAAGGGTGACCTTGAACTTCTGATCCTCTACCCCTGGCTCCCATGTTGTTGGGACCACAGATGTATGCCACCAAACTCCGTTTACCTGGTTCTGAGGGTTGGACCCATGGCCACATTTGTGCTATGAAAGCACTCTGCCAACTGAATGTGTCCTGCCCCGTTTAAAGATTCATCAGTTTGTAATTTTAAATGTCCATTGGTGTTTTGGTATTTAAAGGCAAAATCCTAAATCACGTTAAGCAGCTAGACATATCACTGCTCTAGCATCATAGCACAGAAGGTTCCAGTAGGAGATTATGGTTGTCAATGCACCAGATAAGGAAACTCCAAATTCCACCCCCTAAGTCCAGAGACTTAGGACAGAGACCCTGCACTTTCTGTACCTTAGGGGTTTTCTAAACTTGAAGTTTTTTTTTTTTAGTCTGTAGGTAATTCATGCTTATTTTTAAAAACTGAAATATAAAAGCTACCAGAACACTCAACTTTAAAACACACTTAAATCAGACCATGCCGTGTCATAATTTGCTTTTTGTTATTCCATATTTAGAAAGACATGTCTGTAATACAGTTTTATTCTTGGGTCAGTCCCTCCCTTGTGATAGAATCTGCGTGGCACCCACAACACATTCCACACATGTACCCCGAAAGCCGTTTTGTCCTTCAATCTCGCGCCTCAAATAGACACATTTTTAAAAGTCTTAATGCTTTTTAAATAAATGTTTTAGTAAAACTTGGCATTTATATAAAATTTGCAAAGGGTTTCTAGTGTCCCCACTTGCCCCTCAGTTTCCTTCATTGCCCATACCCTAGTTAGTACCTTTGTCAAAACTGAACCCAGCTTTAGAAACACTGCTATTAGCCAAACTCCAAGCACCGTTTGGATCCACCAGGCTTTCCAGTACGTCCTCCTGTTGCAGGATCTAACCCACCATGCCATATTGAGCTTGGCTTCAGGTCTCCCTAAGCTCCTGTGGTCTGTGTCGGCTTCTCACTCATGCCAAGCTTTTTATGACCTTAACAGCCTTGAAGAGTCTGGGTCTAGGGGGATACTTACTTTTAATGTATGTTGGCATCTTGTCAAGTATTTGTGTTAAAACTACTAAACATACCAAGACCAGAACCTCAATGCAAATACATTTTGCACTCTATTCCTTCTTGTTATGTAATTTTTATTTGTAATTTTCATCTGATGCCTGAGCATCAGATGGTCAACAATTAATGTTATGAGTTTGTTTGTTTTTATAATATTCTGTTATGTAGACTAAATCCACACTTAGTGACAAACCTCTGGTGACAGCAGCCTCCATAACTTTCTATATTGATATCCCAAGCTATAGCAACCCTTGAAATCTCCAGGCACACCACTGATAATTTCCTAAGAACAAAATATTAGAAGTTGGCAGGAAATACTATTAGAAATTGCCAAGTACTGTTTACTTAAAAGGTTATGTTCATGGCTGCATGAGCTCCCATAGGTTTAAAAAGCCAGCATTAACGTGTGCACCTGCTCAGTGTCTGAGCCTTGGTCTCAGTTTTAACAGTTTGATGGATGGCAGATTCAATATTTGATAGTTTTATTTATTTTTTTCTTTGTGAAAGGTCTTGTTTGTGGTCATTTTACCATATTAGGAATAGAGGAGGGTGTGGATACTTTTCTCTGTACTTCATCCGATGTTTATATGAAGAAAAGTTTTTAGTTTTCATGTGCAGTCATCCTGGTCTTAGTGCTATGGCCAGGAAACTTATTCCTGTAATACATTCTATGTCTATTAATGCCTGTAGTCTATTGAGATTTTTTTTTCATTTTCTGATATTTTGAGAAAGTCTCACTGGGTGGTCCAAGCTGGCCTGGCACTCATGATTTAGCCTAGGCTAACCTCAAGCTCTTGATTCTTCTGCCTCCACCTCCTGACCTTTGTAGGATTACGGGTCTGGGTTACCATGCCTGGCTTCTTGTGATATTTTCATGCCCCTTTGACCTTTAAATATTGAAGCCACTGTGGTTTGTTTTGTTTTGAGAAAAGGCCTTAGCTTTGTTTTTCCAAATGGTTAGACAGCTGTCTCAACAGCATTTGATGAATGACCATCCTTTCTCCTACTGTTTCAGCATCCATTTGAGTGTCCATGCTTAGGGACTGGAAACACACTGTCCACTGAAGGTCTCAGCAAGAAAGATGGGAGTAGATGAGAGTTTTAAGAAGAAAACCTCCCATCTCTGTCTGAGGGTGACTTCAGATCCACTGCCAAGAGTAGGACACAGTCCTACCCAAGTATAGTGATCTGTGTCTATGAGGCTAGCCCGGGCTCCTGTCCCATGCTTCTGCCCTGGAGCAGGTCAGGGCCTCAGGCAATGTCTACTGCAAAATGATGTGTATCTTCATTCTGTCAGAAGCCTCCCCAAGCTTCGTGGTAAACTTCCTACTTTGGTCATATCTATATAGTTCTACACAGAGAAACGTTATTCACCAAATTTGGAACCTACTTCTGCCACTTTCCTAAGCTAGTATAATTCCCAACCACATTCTAAATACTTTTCTTATATCCACAGATAAGTGTAGCTCTTATACCCTTAACCAAAAATAAAAGCTTCTTTTTGCAGCAGACAGATGCCATAACAAAAAGCTACCACTGGTCAAAACACAAGGAACAATTGACTGGGCTGCTCTGTTCTAACTGATACATCTGTAACTCAACCCCTACACCTAAGGCTTAGGGAACATCAAGGAAGAGAGGGTGGAAAAGTGTCAGAGCCAGAGGACCAGGATGTCTGCTAAGAGATTATGTCTTCTGCACATGCTAGGGAGCAGTACCCAGGAAATGTTAAACAAGTCACTTAAACAAGACTTACACCTTGACAGCACGTTGACATGCTAGTCTGGCTGGGGAAAATCTCACAAGGTCCTGCCCACGGAAGAGGAGCTCTAGGCGGTTAGTGGCTACTAATCTCAGGATAAATCTGTCTTTCCTGGGATGAGCCCCTGATAGGTATCAAAGCTCACGTGGCCAGTCCTCACTAAATAAATGTGGGTACAAATAACACCAAATGGACTCAGCAGAATATATTTATATGGGCACACACACATGTAACAAGAAGAGGTGAGGGGATTGAAAGGGAAGGGGGCAGAGGAGTTGGAAGAGGGAGAGTGTCTGGTGGAAATGGTATAAACATAGTACTCACCTATGAAGTCTTCAAACTAAAATGAATGTAATAAAAAGAAACCCCCAAGTCACCACATACCCAACAGTTTATAATTTACTTGAAAGTTCGTTTAATTACCACAAGAATGAAAACTCCCCTCTTTGACAGCCATTATCTACAACCCAGACACTTGACCAAAGTTCTTCAATTTCACCAAATCACTGTCTCCCATTTTACTCTCAGACAGTAATTATCTGGAGGTTAGAGTATTATTGTATTCTGGGGAATACTTGCTATCATTATTCTCCATTTTATAAATGGTAAACCAAGGTACAGAGAGGTTAAGCCACTCACTGAATGTCTTATGGCTGTAATTAGCTGAGCGTCTTATGGCTAGAATTATTTGATTGGAAAGTTTGTGTCCATCAGACCCTGCAATGAAAGCCCTAACTTACATGGAGGCTGGGAGTCGCCACGGTGCTCCGGCAGGGTTCTTTGTTTGGTGTGTAATTTCTGAGCTGGTAGATTTTACTGCCTATGGTCGCAGCCTCCTGACTACTGTGATTCATTCAAGGCCTGTTCTTTCTGTTTTGTAAAATGAGATCAACAAGGGCTCCAGCCTTTGAGTTAGGATGGGCTCCGTAAACTGCTTGGCTAAGCTATTTCTCCAACTGTGCAAAGATAATGTTGATAGAGCTTTATTGGATTCTGAAGACTTATTGGCTCTGTATCATCTCCCATGAATGATGGCAGCAGATAGAGGGCCAGTGGCTGCCCACATTGCCAACTCACGGTGAGAGGCTTAGTGTGATTTATCACTTTTGCTGTCACTGACTTTCAGAAGTATCAGTTACCTCAGGACACAAACAACTTGTGGTCTGATTGCTCCTTCCTCATCTTTTGCGTAGCCCCAGCCTTAAGAATTAGGAAACTGGGTTTCTTTGATGCCGTTTATGTGTCAAAGGTCATAACTATTTCATGATCAAGGCTATCAGAAATCTCAGCTCCCCAGACCTCCACCTTGGCTTTTGGTTTAACAGCTTGCTGTCTCCAGTTGTTTGACAAATCTTGCTTTTTGATGATATTGTTTTTCCAGTCGTTGCATGGATGACTTGGGTTTCATGTAATCAAGTACAGCTTGAGAGTGGTCTGCCCTGTCCTGCACAGGAAAGTGCCTGGGAAAGAGTTTATGAAGGAGACATGTGCACTTGACACTAACCGTCTCATCTTTGCTTCGTGTAAAGATGTCCAGTTTATGGCATGGCACCCCCGCAATGCAGGGATCAGAGCCTGAATAGTTTGTAAGGACATCTCCTAACTCCTTCTAATGGTCACACGTCACAAGTGCTTTTTACAGGGCCTGTACAGAACAATTCTTGCATATTTTGGTTGTCACTACAACCAACCCATGCACTCGACAAAATATGCTTTTAATTTTCTACATAAAAATACCATGTAAAAACTGCTGTTGGCTCACTCATGTCCATTCCCACACCCTCCTTCTTGCCATCTTCTACTTTGAGAGTCTGAGGGGTGGAATACTCATTTCTCAGCTTCTCTTGTAACTTTTGATGTCCAAGGGAGCTGTAGGCAAGTCTGCAGAGGTGGATGCTGAGAAGAGAGCTGTCTCACTCCTCCAAGCGTGGAGACCTTGGGTGAACGCACAGGTACAATCACGCTGCGCGATGCTGAGGTAACAGACATAAAAATGAAGGCCCCAGTGTTGAGAACAGTAGAATGGAAAGTGCTAGAACCTTGTCTCAAGTGGTGTCGCTGAGCAGTGAAAGTGTTGAATTGTGGGCATTTAAAAATATATTTTTATTTTATGTGTATGAGTATTTTGCTTGCATGTATGTGTGTGTGCACACCACACATATACAGGAGTCAAGAGAGTCCAGAAGAGGATGTTGAATTCCCTGGAACAGTTACAGACAGTTTTGAGCTCCAATGTGATTGCAGGGAATTGAACTCAGGTACTCTGCAAAAGGAGCTAGTGCTTTTAACACCCATAACTCACATAAATGCTAGGTACCTCGCAGCTCTCCTGTAATTCCAGGCTTAGAAAGCTGAGACAGCATAGCCCTGGAGCAAGCGGCTAGAGACTAGCTGTAATGGTAAACTCTGGGTTTGATTGAGAGACCTTTCCTCAAAGAAGTCACTGGAAGATTTAGCTGAGGAAGGTTCTTGACATCAACCTCAGACTTTCTCTCTCTCCCTCTCCATTTCCCCTCCTTCCCATCTTTCTCTGTTTTTCTGTGTGTGTGTGTGTGTGTCACGTGACCATGAAAAGAAGAAAAAATAATTTAAATTCAAATACCCTACTGGAAAGAAGAAGAAAGAATGCAGAAACAAAACCAGATAAGCAGAACACAAAAAACACATGAAATGGCTGGCCCAAATTTTAACAGGAATGGAATTAAACTTAATGATACACATACAGAATCAAGAACGGAGTGGATGGATTGGATAGACAGCTCAGTGGATAAAGTGCTGGCTGTGTAAGCACGGGGACTACAGCTCAGATCCCAGAACCCACATTAAAACCAGGCATGCATGCTGGAACCCTGTATCACTCTCAAGTCAGAGATGGAATTCTCAAGGCATGCAAGGTAGCTAGGTGATTCAGAATCACCGAGCTCTGGGTTCATCAAGAGACCTTGATTCAGAAAACAAAGTAGACAGTGGTGAGGAGAACAACTCATGTTAACTTTGGCTTTCATGCACATATGCACACACCCCACGCAAGGTGTTCATGCGTTCTCACATGCCTACCACATACACATTGAAAAAAGAATACAATCGTTAGAACAAGTAAAGGAGCAAAGGGAAAAACCCTTAAGCTACCTACAGGGAGTTCATTTTAAATTTAATGACTTCAAGTTAACATGGGAAAGGATAGCACATAGCTGTGCCTTACCACATTTCAGAAAAAGCAGGCATGACACATCAGTATGAGACAAAGCAATTCAGAGCAGAAAAAATACGAGGAATAGGGAAGGAAAATACAGAATAGCCAAAGGTGACCTACACTTGTGGACGCCGACCAGGAGAAATCCATTGTGGATCTGAAACGGAACAAACCCACAAGTACAGATGTAGCATAAACACTTCACCCCCGAGCTGCTAGATCATCTAGATAAACAGTGGGCATACAGAGAGGGATGTGACTGCACCATGCTCGCCAGATCTGCCTGGGCTCACAGGACCCTGTGCTCTTCTAAGTGCAGACCAAGAGGGAATACATTGTGGAAGTTATTCAGGTCTCAAGACATTTAAAAGAAGTAAGGTAAGCTAGAGTCTGTAGTGCACAGATCCCAAGGAAATCAGTAGTGAGAAAGCTCCTGAAACTTGTCTGAGCATGTGGAATCTAACCATCACCTAGTAAATAACTGATGGGGTTTAAGATGAAGCCTCAGGGACCTAACACGCCTGCAGTAGACTGACTAGGAGCGAAGATGCCTTGGGTCAGTGTGGGCAGGACGGAGGTGAAGCACTGCGGAGGAAGACTTACTGCTCTTCATGAAGACAAGTCTTCGTCCAGCAATCACCTCAAATACGGGCAAAGGGAGATGGCTCCAGAGATAAAACACTGTGAGCAAGACAACCAAAGGTTCTCCTCTGACCTGTACTCATGTGACCATCTCCCCCCTAAAAAGAACACATGTGGGCTCACACATACACATACACACGCTCACACACACACACCATCAAAAATGTACCAAGCACAGAGTCAGAAATCTAAATAAATGGCAAGGCATTGTTTAATTTAGGTAATAAATATCAAGGTTTACAAAAACAAACCAGGGCTGGAGTAATTAAAGGTATGTCTCATTCTGACAGAGAATATTGACAATGAGCTGATCTCAATTGCATGTTACTCCAGCTCCAAGGGATCTGACAGCTTCTTTTGGTTTCTATGGACACTTGCACCCACATGCACAGACAGACATGCACACATGTAATTTAATTTTTTTTAATCTCAGTAAAAGAACTCAACAAATTGGAACCTAGAAAATGAGGAGCAAAATAAATCCTACTCAACAGAAAGACATTTTAAAAAGAGCATATGTCCACGAGATTGTCTTTTTAAAATGGAGAAGCAGCTTCTTTGGAAAAACATCAATAAAATTGACAAACCACACAAGACTTACAGAGGGAGAGAGAGAGAGGGAGGGAGGGGGAGAGGGAGAGAGCACCCAGTGACAGAGACAGGAACTGCCACTCAATGAACTGCAGACAGGAGGGCACAAGAGTGACTCTACACAAACATCAGCACCCTAGGTGATGAGTACCATTTCCTTCAAAAACACAAGCCGCCAACAAGTTACTCCATATGAAATAATTCTAAACTCTATTGCGAAACAAAATTTTTAATAATAAAAATACCTTCTGCAGAGTGTCCAGAAGTCATGGATGAATCCCATCAAACATTTAAAGACATAACACCAATTCTACACATTCTTGTCCTGAAAATATACAAGAAAAGAATGTCTTCCTCACTTTATGAAGTCAATGTGACCCTGAGTCCAAAACAAAGAACCATGGACCAGTTTTCCTCGAGAATGTAAATGCTGATGTTCTTACCAAAATACCATGAAGGGGATTTAATAGAGTATCAAAGGGACTAGCATCATAATCATGCCGCTTATCCCCCAAACCTCAAGATGATTCAATCCTTTAAAATCAACAGGACCAACCATGAGACCAAGCTAAAGAGAACATACGAAGCAAGGCCATAACAAACCTTGGACAGATCCTAACTTATTTGTGACTGAAATTCTCAGAATCTGAGTAGAAGGGAATGTATAAATGTATAAAGAATGCTGATGGTTAAAAGTGTATAACCACCACTTAGTTTTATTGAAATGGGCGAGGATGTCAGCAAGCTGGCAGAACGAGAGCTCACCAGCCTGTGTCCTCACACAGAAAGTATTCTGGTTCTATTTGTGGACAGAAGCAGTTTTCTGGACCCTCAGCACTGGGTTGAGGCTGTTGTAAAGCTCGGTAGAGCTTCACTTGGGGAAAGCCGCTCGAGGTAGGAAGCTGATCACATTGATCACCAGCCATGTTTCTCTCCAGATTTTGTTTTAGTTCAGAGTGTGTGTCTTCCTGCCACCGGAAACCACACTTCCGAAGTTCTAGCAGAAATCACACTGTCTATGGTTCTCAGTCTCCATGATTATAAATGTCAGCACCCTCCGAGAAGACCAACAGAGACAACTAACCCAGACCCATGGGGGCTTACAGAGACATTGACTCAGGAGGGTGCATGGTCTGGACCTAGGCCCCCTGCACATATGTGGGCCAATGGATGGCTTGGTCTTCATATGGAGCACCTGGAAAGTGTGTGGGGGCACTGTTTCTAATATGGACTCTATTGCCTGCTCTTGAATCACTTCCTCTGGCAGCACTGCCTTGCCTGGCCTCAAGGGATGAGGATATGCTCAGTCTTGAGGTAACTTGAAGTGCTGGAGAGGGTTGATGAGGGGGGAGGGGACTCTCCTTTTCTGGAAGGGAGCAAGGGAGAAGAATGGGAATGTGGGGAATGAGAGAAAAGGAGGGGAGGCCCCCTTTGGGTGTAAAGTAAATAAACTGAAATAAAAAACCTGATGTCACTACCTCTAGATCTGCATTAAAAGAAGTGTCATAGAGTGATTTAGTTGATATAATGAGTTTTCAACTTGTTAACCAATGACATGAAAGCATAGAAAGTGCTCATGTCTCTCCTGAAAGAAAACTGACAAATACTACTACTAAGACATTACCTCATAGCAATGATTTAAATAAGGTAAGTGGATTAAACAGCAGTCAAAAGACACTGAGTGAATAGCTTGAAAAATCAAAAGCCAGTTACAAGTTGGGTAAAGTTAGGCTGTCAGGACACGTATAGACTGAAAGTAAAAAAGCAGAGGGATTAAGCAAACTGAGGGAGACTCACTGGACAGTAAAAGAGACTTTCAGTACGGAAACTGTCACAAGAAACAGAGGTCATCACCTAATGAGGAAAGTGACAAACCAGGGGAACGCAGCCTCTATAAACACGTGCCCAACCTCAAAGCACCTCATGTACAAGGCCAGCACTGACAGACCTGAAGGGGAAGAACGTCGAGGAAGAGCAGGTGGGTTCAACACCTCACCCTGGGTATGGCTGCGTGAGACAGATGACAGCGAGGAAACCAGCCCTGTGGGGGACAGTCAGATGAGCAGACCTGGCCCGCACAGGAAGAACATTCTACTTGCAATCTGGAAATAAACATTGTTTTCGAGTACACATGAGGTATTCTTTGAAATAAAGTACATGCAACACCACAGAAAAGTTAACTTCTGGTTAGGAGCAGTTGAGAATGACAATTATGATAATGACACCTACGTGTGTGATCTGTGGTGACAGGTGCTATAGAGAAACACAGGTGAGGTGTTTCCATACACTAGGAGGTACACCATGAAGGAGTGAGGCCGCTGGGGAAGGCTGCTGAGAAGATGCTCTTTCTTAGGCACGTTTCCTCAGCTTCTTTCTCTTTTGAATAGTGTGTGTGTGTGTGTGTGTGTGTCTTCCTTCTGATAGAAATCAATGTTCAAACATGCCTGAGTTTTTTTTGTTGTTGTTATTTTGTGGGGGTGTCTGCTTTAAAGATACTTTTCTTACACTGTGTGTGTGTATTTGTGAGTGACTCTCTGTGTGAATGTATGCATGTGTGCTTGAGTGGTGTGTGTATGTGTTTGTGTGAGTGAATGTTTGTGTGTGTGCATGTGAGTGTGTGTGTAAGTTGTGTAAGCGATGAGAGCAGGCAGAGGTCAGAGGGCAAGTTGTAGGCCTCAGAGTTCTCCTTCCACCTTGTGGGTCCCAGGGGCTATGAAGGGTGGGTCACCAGGCTTGGTGGGACCTTTACCTACTGAGCCACCAGCCCTGCTTTCATTCTTTGAGACAGGGTGTCACTCTCTAGCTCAGGCTGGCATGGAACTTTCTGTATAGTCCAGGCTGGCTCAAACTCACAGCAGCCACCCTCCCTCAGCCTCCTGTGTGCTGGGATTTCAGGAAGGAGGAACCACACCTGACAAACCCTTCTTTGTTTATCATGCTCAGAGAGCAATTCCGGATGTTGTGCGAGTGAGGGAACCAGAGGATAACACCGTTCTTAGTGTCTCTCTAGCCCATCCAGCTTTGTTGGGCAAGACATGCTATAGGACAGCCCATAGCAACAGCGTGGATTCTGCTTTACGGAGACTGCCATCACCCACCTCAGCCACCCCCATAACTGCCATACAGGTTGCACCGAGCGCCTCCTCACGGCCACGATCCAGGTGCAACAGGCTGTGCCACGCTGCATCTTTCCGGCTTGTCCTGGGTTTGCTGCTAAGCAGTATTTAAATACTTGGTTGCCATTTTTTAGTATTTACTATTTTATTTCACTAATTTCTGAGACAGGGTCTCGCTGTGCAACCAGGCTGGCCTTCCTCCTCAGTCATGGCCTTCCCAGCTGAAGGTTTACAGGTATGGGGCACCAACTTTTCTTTTTCTTCTCCTCCTCCATCTCCTCCTCCTCCTAGTAAAGATTCAGTCACTTAAATGTTTCATCTGTAGCTGGATAGGCTACAGTTCTGTTTTTGTTTTGATAATTTGCTTTACAAGGAAGTTTCTGGTCAAGCTTTTCACCTCAACAGTACATTTTATGATGTTTTCCTCTATTTTTTCAACATTAATAAAACAGTTATATTCCCTTTGGTCATAATTTTCAAAGTTGTTTAGGCTAATTTAACCAACACTTTTGATGTTTTTATTGAGGCCTCGCCATTTCTCTCTTGGAAACCCCAGTTCCGTGACCAAATTACTTTTTTTTTCTGACCCAGAATGTTTGGTGGACGTTATATTTATTTTCCTTTTATATGTTTGCAGGGTGTCTGTCTTGGAGGTAAATCATTTGGTTTCATTTCTGGGTCTGAGGAGTCTAAGGTTTTGCTTCCTAGAACTTTTAAACCAGCTTGATTTTTTTTTCAAAGAGAGCTTCATAGAGTAGATCTTCCCTTCATGCTCATGTCTGTTTATGGGAAGGGATGGGGAGAGGTCCAAAGCCCTCTCTGTTGTAGGGTACCACCCTCCAGGTAGTGGGCTGATCCCCATCCTACTTCTCTCTCCCTTACTGTGATAGATGCCCCTGACTGCAATCAGCACGGGGAGGGAAGAGCACACTTGGCTCCCAGTTCTCAGTTATATTCCGTCATGGAGGGGCAATCAAGACAGGAACTTTAAGTAGCTACTCGCATGACAGTTTGGTCAAGAGCTGAGAGGAATAAACACATCCTGGTTGTTGCTCAGCTCATCACACTCTTGCCTCACTCCCTTATACATCCAGAGAACACAGGGAGTGATGCCATCTCTGCTAGGAGGGGTCTTCCCGCATCAGTTAACCATCAAGATAATCCCCCAAAGACACGGCTCATAAGCCGACTTGATCTAGGGAATCCCATAACGCAAACTGTCTTCCCATTCTTCCCATGTGATTGTATGTTGTGGCATATAGACATTCAAAACTAGCCAGGAGTCAGGCTGTATCTGTGTTTCTTTGGGACACTGTTGCTGTTTTAATTAAAGACATATAACTTCCCTATGAAGTTATATGGCTGTTTTTTTTTCTATTTCACTCATTGGGATCTTTTTGTGGGGTTCACACTTGGAATGTATATTTAACTACTGTCACATTTTCCATGTAATTCTTTGATTTTTCTTCATTTTTTTTTGTTTTTGTTTTCTTAGTTTGACCACCATGCCTTTTTTCCTCAGAAATAGATACTATTTTTATTATAATATTATATATTATTAATATATAATGTATGTGAATATATATTAATCTCAGCATAGGCTTAGATTTTAAAAGATTTCCCCGCTTCCACAGTTCCCTGGTGCTTGTTCAGTTTATACATATTTCCTTTGGTTATCTCTCCATGTGTTCTTTGATCCCCTTATCTCTTCTTTAAGTTTTGAGTTTTGCAGACATTACTCATAAATTCTCGGACTCAGGATAGTATTTTTTTTTTTTTGCAGCTTTTACTGCTCTGCAAAGCGAGCCTTCAGAGGCAGAGTCTCCCTCTGTTTATTTGCAGCTCTTTCTTCCCCTGCCTCATCAGAACATATTTTTTAGACTGGCTTTATTTGGATCTTTAACTGAACTTTTTTTTTTCTTGTTTTCTTTTGGATCACAAATTCACTTAAAATGTATAGAAGATATTCTAGAGGACAATTTACAGACTATAACATACATTTCTTCTATAGTGGAGTTTTGTTAAAAGTGCAATTTCGCGCTTTCATTAAGAATGACTATAGTGTGCTGTGCGTAGGCAGGTGTGTGCACGTATGCATGAGTGCATGTGCGTGCATGTGTGCATGAGTGTGCATGTATACATGTCTGTATGTGTATGTACTTTGTTACTTTCAAAGAGAGCTTACTGTGAATTTCATTCCAACAGATGGCAACTGCCGTGCACCTACCTTGCAGCATAGGCCACTAGCTTTCTTAAAAAAAATACAACACATTTGTGCAGTATTATTCCCATTCACATTATAGAACAGGAATTGCAGCAACTGTCCATGTCCAAACAGTCCCCTGAGGAATGTTCTGCCCCACACACTTGGGCAAAGAAGTGACAAAGGGAAACCGAGGCATCAAGCAGGTGGGAGATGTTTTACCACTGCCCATGTGACCCAGTGCTGTGACTTCGGCCTTACCCTCTTGAAGTGCCTTATCTTCTTCTGTGGAATTTGGGTTTATTTCAGAGAGCACAAACTCTTTAGGGCAGATCAAAATCTGCTGTCTGGGAAATGATGAAATCCTTACTGTGTTATGATACTGGAAGCAGAAGACAACAGAATGGGTTTTTGGGACCTCAGAACCTCCAGTACAATGAGTGTGCAGGCTTCTCAGGCTGAGGGCAGACTGGCTTTCAGGAATACGGGCGTCCACCAGAGTTTTCTAAGCAAACACACTTGTTGCTTAAAAGGAAGGAAATTCCTAGAAATTGAGAGGATTTTCTTTTCTTTATAAGACATGCAGCTGGGCACAATGATGCAAACTGATGATCTTAATAAAAGCAAAATGAACTGAAGACACCACGGGGCGAGACACTGCTTTGGGGAGACACTTCCTTTCCTTTCTTTGGGCTTTGGGACACCTCTGTCTAGGAAACAAAGCTTTAAACTGCAGCCGTTTAGAAGGCAGTTTGAAGACACACTTTCTGCTGATCCGTTCAATTCTCGGAATCTCTCTGACCATAGTAGTATTTGTCAAGGGGGGAGGACAGGCTTTGGTTTAGGACACTGATGCTCACTTTTCCTTTCTGAGTAAGCAATGACATCATAGCCACAAAGGACATCATATTTCTTTTGAAATGTGATTGTTTTTTTTTTCTGTTCAAAAGGGAGTCTGATTATTTTTTAAAACAAATGAGTGCCTGGCTCTTCTACTGAGCGGTCTTTTGCAAAGGACAGCTGATAATGGCCGTGGGGTGGACACACAGTCCTTCTTGCTCAGTGTTATGACATGGGTGGTTTAGACATCTCCACATGAAGGAACTTGGAAAGGAAGCTGTCTGCAGAAGCCCACAGCTGAAAAGTCAAGATAAAATGGTCATTAATGGATAGGTTAATGAATGAATGAATTAGTTCATTTGTTCCTCGAATGTTATTGCCAGACAACGTAATGTGGAAAGGAACAAAAATAGATGTGGTCTTTGGCCTTGTGAAATATGCGGTCTAGTCTGGGAGAGAGACAGAAATCAAGTCACCATAGCAACAGATAAAATTAAACTACACAGTGCCCTTTGACCTCTGTTACAAGAGCATAAATGTGTATGGACTGCCTCATACCGGTAGAAGAGTTGAAAAGCACTGGACATGAGTGGCATTTTCACAGTTCCTGATGTCCTGATTAAGGAGTGCTGAGCACATTTTTTTTTTCAGTAAACAAACACTGATTATTAAAACATAGACACACACATTGACGCACACAATCACACACACGCACACATATAGATATAGACTCTCTCTCACACACACACGTACACACAGACCCCCATGCACATTCACAGACAGACACACACACATACAACACACAGAGCTTTCCTCTGCATCAAGAACAAAGGGTTGAGGGTGCAAAGGACCAGTCTGCTCCCAGAGGTAGGCAGGACCAGGCAGACGAGAGAATCATGCCTAAGTAAAAGGCCTAAGTGAGTGAGGCCGTGGCCCGCTCCAACTTTCTACCTAAAAGCTGGGGCTAGAGTCCTCCAGATTACTGATTTCACCTAAATAATTTTCTAAAAATGTGAATTCCCAGGCTTCAGGATAATCCACCCACTCTCTGTCTGGGGACACTTTGCCCACAAAGACACATGGCCACAGCTTTAAGAAATAGCATGTTGGGGAAGGAGAGGAGCTTCCCTTTGGCTGTCTGCCCAGATGCACAGATGCACAGATAAGATGTACAGCTAAGATACAGTGCCATGTATGGTCAGGGAACCCAGTGCATATAGACTCAGTGCTAACTGTGGTTCCAGGGTCTGTGACATTGTCACAGGTAAGAGGGTGCTACGTATGAGGCAAGACACCCAACACTAATTTATTGAACATGTGATGATGAGGCGGGTTGTTTCCGTCTTAACCAGGGGAGTCTCAGGTATTTTGATCAAGAAGTGGAATGCCTTGTTGCTTTCCTCCATAAACCTATTGTCTACTGCTAGCGAGCAACTTGTCTTTACCTGGTCAGTATGAGGGATGTGGATTCCTGTGTGAGTTCTCCGTGACATTTTACACAAGGCATATTTACAGGAAGGAACTCACAGGCCTCCTTTACTGTGTGCTGTCCATGGATACCCTCTAGGCAGCTGTAAGCTGTCTTATAAAGAAGGTGCCTTACAAATGTTTCTGTGACTCCAAGGTGAGAGCTGCAAGTTAATTCTTATGACACATCAAAAGGCTTACCGAACTTGCAATCCATACGAGACTGAGTGATGTTCACGTTGCTACCCTTTTGTTCTAGGATACAAGCTCTCCAGGTCAGAACAAATCCTCTCCCTGAAGCATCTATAGCATTTACCACTGTGCCCAAAACACGAGAAGGGGCAGTGAACGAAGAAGAAAAAGATAGAAGAAAAGCTTATGGAAAATGGAATATATAACAGGTCCTGAAAGCTGGCTTAGGGGTTAAAAGAACTAGCCTCTAACACCAATGACCTGAGTTCAGTCCTTGGGACCTAAACAGTTGAGAGAGAACACTGACTCCTGCACATGTGCCTGTGGCACGGGGGGAGGGTGGGGGCTCACGTACAGGTACACAAAAAGAGATAAATAGAGACAGCTAAGAGTACCAAATAAGATGTTACTAATACTTAAACATGCAACAATTAAAGAAAATTGTCCATAATCTTTAAAAATTTTAAGAATTGAACCTGTGCTGTTTATCAGTACTGTTGGTTAGTATTTACTGAGTCCTGTCATTGGTCAGATATTACACTAATTATTTTAACTGTACTGTCTGAGTTAATCTTTGTAATAACTGTGGGCCGTGCTGGCCTTGCAAAAGGTTGAGCACAGGAGCAAAAGGTTCCTATTTTTTGTTGTTGGTGTTACACAGTGATGTACAAGTGATACACCTTCACTAGAAACCATGTCTCAAAGTTTGATGTTTCCTTGTGGTCCATTCCTCCCTGGTGATGCTGAAAATAGCCCTGAGCTGTAGGTCGTCCTTCAGCCTACCATAGCAGGGAACTCTTTTAACACCGCCTCCTTGCTGTGCTCTAAGCTGTAGTGTTCAATGGACTGCGTGGATTGCATGTGTTTTCTGTGGAATATATCTTCATTTTGTAATCAGCTTATCAAGACGTGACCCCATCAGAGGTCCAGGAGCATCTGTGTAAGAAGCAGTGCACACTATTCTCTTCCTTTAGAGAAAAATACAAATAAAATCAGGAGAGAACTTAGCAGTAAAGTTGTTATGGTCTTACTCATCAGCATTCCCAGAAAGGAGAGAGCAAAGGGCTTTCACTGAAGACAAAAGTAGGCACAAAATGTTACATGGAGAAACAAGTTACATTGTGTTTGAAAAGGCATGCTGGCTGCCACATGAAAATACAACCCCGAGGCATAACAGAGGAAAAGCACATCAAAATACAAAATAAATCAAACACACAAAGAAAAGTGAACAGAAACTGTTAATGCACTCTACTGTGTCACTTTTGGCTTTTCATAAATGCAGACATTTATATATACTTAATAATAAATTTAAGAAAGGTAATAACAATAAAAGAGCAGACACATACCGCACTTGAGCTCTCAAAAAATGGAAAGCATTTTATTTTAAAATGCCCATAATACATTAATATAAACTAATCACATATTTATTTGCAAAATAAATCTTAGTATATTCTCAAAAATGGAAGTTTTATAATAGCAACACTTAAACATACTTTCATTAAAAAATATATAAATTACTAATGCCAAGTCAAATAAAACAAACCTAATCTCATAAAATTAAAACAAAATCCCATATAAGTACCTTTTGTACCTATGGGGGGGTGGAATGTAATTCAGCATTACTCTCAAAACAGTGAGAAAGCTGACATGGAAAACTATGGGATGCTACCATGGTTACATGCAGGAAAAACGCGTAGGTTTTAAACATTTCATTATTAACAACAACAACAAAAAAGGATACATAATAAGCATCAATAACCCGTGGAAGGGAAAACCAACCAGTCTTAGAAGACTAAAGAAAAATAGACATGGCCGTTCATTAAGAAGGAAAGGGGCCTTAAAATTTATCGTTAAATTCTGATCGACAGAGTTTATCACTCTCACATCTAGACCAACAACCTAAGGAACATCTACAAATCTAACCGCAAAGGGAAGATGGGAAATCTGTGGCAGGGGATGCCTTGGGAAGCGTTTGAAGGTACCGTAAGTGTCCGCTGTCCTACCCTCTGCTAATCCATTTGCAAAGCTCCGTGAAGTGGATACTTTTCCAGGAAAATGTAAATGATCAAAGTGGACTGAGGATGGAACAAAAGAGAAAAGCTGAACAGGAAAAATAAAAATAAAAAGAATTAGTGAAAACCCGAGAGTGCTGTCAAAGGCTCGCTCCAGGAACAACTCTGAGTTTATGAACAAGTGTTGTTTTCTCCAAGTTTGAAGAACAGATAATTCTTTTGCCCTATAAACTGAGAGGATGGAGGAAGATCCTGAACTTCCTAGTTGGTTTTATGAAATGATCCTGACCCCGATTTCAGAGTTGACAGCAATAGCACAGGGAGGAGAGTACAACCATTTCCCACTCCTCAGCCAGGAAGATGCTAATAGCTGAGGCTCCCACTGTGTCAAAAGCCTTGCGCTCTGGTCCAGTCTCACCTTTCCCTAATGCCTTAAAGTATGCATCAGTGTTAACAAAATACCATACCCTGCACACACAGGTTAGAAGAAAGATGGCAAAAAAAAAAAAAAACTAGATGAATCAAATGTGAACACAAGCACATTGAAACAAACACGGGCAGTTTGCCGTGAGAGGGAAAAGGTGGATTTTGAACCAGGAACAAGCAGCAGTGGCATGCTGGAGATGATTGCCCCCAGCCAGGGCACACCTGCCCCTCTCCACACCTCTGTGACATTTCAGACACTAATAGGGTCGGTGACAGAGGCAGAGCCGTCATCCAAAGTTTTCAGAAAACGTATGAGTTCTTCCCTTAAAATTCAAAATAATGTAGTAAACTTCACTTTGAACTGACAAGAAACATGGAAAGTCAGCTAAAAGCAAAATGGATGAGGCCAGCACCAGCACAGCAGTGGCCTTGGGAAGCACCATGGCAACTTTAAAGCAACTTTTCAAAAACATTTGGCTTGATTTACTACCAGGAAACACAATGGCAGTTAGTGGCATGTAAAACACACTTCAAGCTCTATTACCAAAACATATGAGTGAAATATGCTCTTTTTGAAGAGAAAGACATTGTGCTATAAATGCATTGAATTTTTACTTTTTTAAAAATTTATTTTTTAGTAATTACAGTTTATTCACTTTGTATCCCAGCTCACTCTGAAGGCCTATTTTCTAGGCTACCCAGGGGGACTTGTTCCTTATCCTTTGCCTTTTTCCCAACTGCAGGCGCATTTCAATGACTTCCAGTTGCTTTCCTGATGATTTTTTTATGAGGCGAAAGCGCGATTCGAATCACCCAGAACCGAAGGGAATAGAGAACTACACGGAAGACTGCTTCAGAGACACAGAGGGTCATGAAAAAGACAGGAAGGAGGCTAAAGGCCTCTCTCAAAAGCCACCTTTCAAATAGCTGATACAAGAAAACGTGAGACCTAAGAGAATCAGAGAAATGAGACATTCCTAGCAATCACTGCTCAGAATCTTGGGTATAAAGATTTTTTTTCATTTTATTTATTTTTTTATTAATTACATTTTATTCACTTTGTATCCCCCTATGTGTGTCTTTCTGCTTCTGGGATAGCTTACGCAGGATGATCATTTCCAGTTCCCACCATTTACCTGCAAATTTCATGATTTCCTTGTTTTTTATTGCTGAGTAATATTCCATTGTGTAGATGTACCACTATTTCTGAATCCATTCCTCAGTTGAGGGGCATCTGGGTTGTTTCCAGCTTCTGGCTCTTACAAATAAAGCTGCTACAAACATAGTTGAGTTGTAGAAAGTTTAGTACAGATTCACAGGCAGGAAAGAGAGCCATGCCATTTGGGCTAGATGTGGCAAAAGGTGGAGGCTTCAGAGAAAGTGCGAGGAAGCCCTGGATACCAGAAAAGGTGTACTAGTGGCTAGTACAAACACAAAAGAACAAGGAGGAAAAGCATGCCCTTCTGAGTCAGGACTCAGGCACCCAGAGCTGAAGAGACTCATGATAGCTCATAGCCACTGCAAAAGTGATAGGGAGGATTCTAGGAAGAAAAAGTACATGGTGCCTTATTAAAGGCATGATTATACACACTCTCTTTTTTTCCAGCATGGGTTAAGGTAGATTCACCTTACTGGGGTGTGGATGCTTAGCCAGGTGATTGACAGGTCCAACTGGATTAACTGTTTACGTTCTGGGTCACTTGAAATGCTGTGCTCCACCAGGCCAGAGAAACAGCTCCCCTAACTGGCTTCCACAGAGCCCTGATCAAGGCTACTCTAACATCCCCTCCTCTGAAGAGCAGACATGAAACTTTTGTAGAAATCAGACCAGGGATCAGGGTCCCCAAATGCTTCCAGCATTTTAAAAGTCGACTCTATCACTAATGACAAAACTACACGTCTGTGGTTTTGGTGTGGAATGCCCCCCCCCGGCAGGTTCACATGTTTGAACCTGGTGCCCAGCACTGTTTGAGGAGAGTGGAGCTTCTGAGACATGGGACTCAGCTAGAGGCCAGCTTTGAGGTCATGTCAGCTCTCTGCGTCTTGATACTCTACCACGTGCGCAAACTGAGCCCCAGGCTCCTGTTGCCACAGCAACTAGCTATCGCTGTCCCTGTGGACTGAAACACCGATCTATTGAGATGTTCCTGTCACAGCAGGGAGATAACACAGATAACTAATACAACCAATCAACTCCAAATTGATTAAACATCTGAAAAAAAATCTGAGTGAAGGAGTAAACAAAATTAGGACAGAGCTAAAAGAAAATGAGTGCTGGATACAGAATTGATTTTTTAAGTAGAAATCTTGAAGAAACAGTAAAAGTTAGGATAAATTAAACAATTAAACAACTATAGAATTTAATACTAATCCAGTCTGGCATGATAGAATATTTATGATAATCAGAGGCTAATATCCTCAGAATAGAATGTGTTCGTGTACACAGATACACATGATATTTACAAAGAGTGAAAGTAGATGCTGGGGCAGAATAATTGCTAGTTCACAGGAAAGAAAAATGCGAACGTGTAATCAATGTGAGATATTTAACTTCCAAAGTTAACAAAATAAACACAAAGCAAGCTATACACTGTGGAAACAGAAAAACTTCTGCTTGTCCCAGAGAACAAGAAGAAAACCCTGCCATGCTATGGTGAAAAGCTCATAGCTGGAGTGGCTGGAAACCAGCTGGGCTGTGACAAAGTCACTCTTTCTTTTCCCAGCTATGAGACGTTATCATGTTACTACTGAGCTTAGGCAAACAATATTGATGGCCCTTAGGACCAGGGAGATGGAGTGAGTGAGCGGAGACAATGAACAGGGCAGGGCATGTAGGAAGTGCTCAATAAACATCCTGTCAAAACTCCCTTTCCCTGTTGGTAATCTGAAATCTCCCAGTGCCCTGTAGAACCCCAAGGAAATTACCAGAGACATACACATGTATGTATATATGTACGATCTGTGTGTGCATATATATGTACATATATACATATATATGTCTTTGTGACTTAATAATTATAGCAGCTCTATTTAAAATAGCAGAAAAGTGAAAGACACCAAATCCCCAGTATTTAAGACTTCGTTTAATAGACTAAGAGTCCAATCAAAAGTTGGTAATGATAAGATACTAGAATCATATCCTCCCCAAATATTTAAGGACTTTGGGCTAAAGCACAGCATAAAATGTTTTTAAAAACCCAAGATACAAAAAAAAAAACCCAAGATACAAAATGCACATAAACTTGCCATGTATTTGATTGTCCATGTAGACAGATATTGAAGGATATACGTGTAAATTGTTCAGAGGTATATGAACATAGCAATAAATTGTGGCTATTTCTGGTCTGTGAAGTTATGAGTTTAATTTTCTTGATGTTGTTCTGTATGTTTCCCCAGCTTTCAGTGTGGATAGTCTAGAGGAAGTGTCTCAGAGCAATGTTGTGACATTTTCACTTAGTCACTAGTACCCGACACACCACTACCCTGCCAGCACCTGGGGCCATTTCAGCCCATGGCTTTTGCTCCACTGCTCCTGGAGCCAGCTCTGTCTTTGCCTTGGCGTCTGGCTGGGGCTGCAGGCTGGCCGTTCACTCCCGCTGTCGGCAGAGAGCAGCCCGGAGCAGCTCCTGGGGGCTGCCTTCTCCTCCTCGGCCACCTTCCTCCTTAACTGATCTACTAAAAATCACACAAAATAGCATTTAATCACTATGCCTAATTCAACATCCTGCTCACTTACCGTATAAGGGAACTGCAGAGTTGGAGGTTGGTGAGGCAGAGTTCCTCCTTCCGAGCTGGTGCACAAGCAGGGAAGGCCTGGTCCACTCAGTACAACCACAGACTGCAAGCGTCAGCATTGCCAGGCTGGGCAGGAAGAAGTACTACATGGGATGCATGTTGCATGAAACACATTTAAAAGTTCCTCAAATTGAACTGAAATTCAAATTCGACTGGGAAGCCTGTTTTCATTTGGCAGATAATTTTCACTCTCCATGCCTTTTCCCTAAGCCCATGTTAGAGGTGAGGGAACTGGAGGCAAGGAGGCTTCAGCGTTTGTTATATTCTCCCACCCGGCAGCAGGACCTGGGTTTGAACCCAGTCTCTCTTCTGACCTATAGGTATGCACAGTCTGCCCCGAGGTAGCTTTTGTGTCTGTGTCTGAATATTTCACCAGCTCAGGACAGATGAATTCTGTTTCGTTTCTGGATGGTGCCACTTCCAGTTAACCATCAGAGGCCAGTAGAGTGTGGGGAAGTGAAGCTACGTCAGAGGAAGCCTTGTGGCTGACTCCCTAGCTATATGTGGCGTGTGCCTTTTCTCATTCTGTTGAGCAAAGTGTTCACCATGGGTGGCTGTGTTGTGCCTCCCATGGAAAGAAAGTGGTTTTTGCACAAACCAGCCTTTCTGTCAGAGTCCAATCCTGATGCACACAAACGAGCTGTTTGGGACTGTCTGAGCTACCCACCAGCTCTGACTAAGGGTAGACTTCACTTGCCTGAGCAATTCATTCCCTACGTCAAGAGGACTTCCCAGAGACCCTGTGGTGACGGTAGCAACAGTCTTATTGCTCTACAGTAAAGCACTGGATGAGTGTGTGTGTGTGGGGGGGACTCATGTGTCAGGTGGCAGAACTCCACCTTCTGCGGGACATGTCTGAGTTCCAGGCTCCCCAGAAGCTTTGACTTTGAGACAATTGTTAAGTACTTGCTACTTGGTAGAAACTTGTTTCATTGTTTCCTGTTGCTGTAACTGAATATGTTAGGCTAGGAACTGAGGAAGAAAAGTATGTATCTTATGTTTTTCTAGGATGGGAACCCCATTGTTGAAGGATTGAATCTAGTGAGGGTTTTTCTTATTGAACAGGACTCTGTATCACCTCCAGGAAAAGCAGGATATCTCATGGAGAGAGAGAGAGAGAGAGAGAGAGAGAGAGAGAGAGAGAGAGATCCCAGGCACACAGATCACTCTCTATTTTATAAAGCACAAATACTATCCATCACAGGTGTTCACGACCTCATCCAACTCTGCCAGAGGCTCTACCTGAAAATACCATAGTGGGGTAAGTTTACACTTTCAATACCTCACAGTATGGATTAAACATTGGCATGAGTCTTGGTGGGGCCATTTACACCATAGCAATACTCCACCATTCTCAATTTCTCACAGTAGGGACTAAATGCTAGCATGAGCCTTGGTGGGACCATTCAAACTATAGCAATACTCCACCACATTCCAGAAATGATAAAGGCACCAGAATGTATCCACTTGCCTTAGTCCTTAGGGAGAATGGAGAACTCAGCAGGATCTCTTCAGCTGTGTATGGCCCACCGGGCATTAAAGGGTTTTGTTGTCCTACACCAACTCCTCTGCCTGAGGCCAGATGTTGGGCAGATGTTGCTGACTGCCTTGCTGGCATACCAGGCTTCTGCAGTGAAAGTAGGGTCAGAGGCAGCTGTGGAGAATGGCACTCAGGGTTGAAGATTGTACCAATCCTGACGTGCTCTGGGGTTTCAGATGTCTGCCCTTGTGCATCCCTGGATCCCCAGGTTTCTGGCTGCTGTGCTGGGGGAGGGCTGAATGTCTGCCACACTTTAGCAGACAGAGCATGGATGTGCAGGCCCTCCTCTGCTGAAGGTGATTTTACAGGCCCAAAGTAACTTATCCAAAATGCAAGGATAGTAAGTGTTTTAAGTTTTCAGACTACTTTGTGGTTTTTGTTTTGTTTTGTTTTCTTTTGTTTGTTTTAGAGTTTGGATTATTTGAACCCATGCATACACACACATGCACACACAGAGATACACACACAACTTAGATTCAGATGGCTTAACACTGCCACCCAAGTCTAAACACAGGAGTCATTTGTATTTCCTGTTCATCTTTTGTACACAACCTCGAGGTAACTTATTTTCTTTTTTTCATTCTTTCTTCTCTCTTCCTTCCTTCTTCTCTCTTTCTCTCTCTTTTTCTCTCTTTCTCTTCCTGTTGACAGCTTGCAAAAAGGATTGGATGTTGGAGTGTTCTAGATTTTTAGATTGGATTTGCTCAGTTATACCCCTTAGAATTCATATCAGCCAGACCTCTGCCTCTGGGAGTTGTGTATGGCTTCTAGCACTAGTACAAGAAGGCTATACTCCAACAAGCCTCTGCCTGCTTTGTTACAAAGATGAAAGATGATACTCTCTAGCCGGCAAGGCCTGTTCCTCGGTTTGTCTATCTGCAGTCAGAGTTGGTGAACAGCAATTCGAAAGAAAGGTCCCAACTGGGAAGGATTGGGGTCAGGCCTCTCTTGATCAGATTTTACAAGACTATTTGAGAGATTTGAGAAACATCTGAATAAAACCCCCAAGCCTACCCAGAGCTTTGTGTTCATTAAAAAGAGTTGATTCTGGTCCTGTAAAAATAAGCAATCACTCCAGGCCATGACTCCCCAATGTTATTGTTCAAGGCTGGGGTGCTGTGATTCTTATAGTGAAGAATTATTTTAAGATCAGCTGAAGGAGGTGTGGCTGACTTCAGTTGCAAGCAGATTTAAAAGGACAGCGTTCTCTGGGGGTTTCTGGTTGGTGCTTTGTGGTTCTTTACACTGTGGCACTTGAGGGGTAGTAGGGCTGGGAGGGGGTCAGAGTCCCCCACAGCTTGCTCCCACCTCAGAGCGGTAAACCGGCCATCCCTTTGGCCTCAAGTCTTAAAAGAGAACAGCATAGCTCCACTTCCCTCTTCTCTTTGACTCGGGGACTTACCAGGTATCTTCCTTTGGCTGTGTTAATTGGAGTGTGGTAAGTCAGGCATCAATCCAGGGAGGCTTGTGAAGAGAAGCAGAAGCACAGAAGGCAGAGTTAGGGAGGCCACTCTGAGAACACATCTGGGAACTATGGGACGTGGGGCAACTTAGACACACAAGCAGATATGACTGCCCTTGCTTTAACAGAAATGCTGCAGAAATTATATTTAAAGATCAGTACATAGAAGAACTCAAAAGGGGAAGGAATCAAGAATTTAGATGTCAGGAAACAACAGGAAAATAATGTCATATTCAAGGGGAAGAGTGACCAGAAAGCCAGTTTGTCAGTGCCAACCTCATGGGCTGGGGTCAAATGCCCAAGTAAAAAAAGACACGTCTGTCTACACTGCAGAAGCCAAAGAGGCCAAGCCAGGACCCTTGAGCAAAGAACAGTCTGGTCAGTGCCCTGGCAGGTAGAGGTTGGCCTCACATCCAGCCAAGCAGAGAGAAAGCCCACCCTTGAGTTGATGCCTGCTTGGCAGGGAATCAGCCAGAAGACAGAAGCCCTGTCCATTATATCATTATAGACGCGAGGTCAAAGTTTACACAAGCTATAGCGGTAGAGCTCTGCAGGGTAGGATGTGAGCAGGAGCTGAGAGGCGATGGGGTGAACGGAGGGCGCTAGTCACCTACACTTAGGAAGACCCCCTCCCTGGCACAGGGAGGATGGTGCCTGGAAGTGTGGAGGGCAGTGGGAACACGGTTCAGAGCTCCAGATGGGTGTAAGCCACAGCTGTGTGTGCTCTGCCGGGCAGGAGCATGACCCTGCCCTCTGGGCTCCGTTGCTTCATGCTTCGTCCTAATCAGAACATCACATATTCTCGAACCTACTCTGGCCTCTTTCCTTGGATACAAGGGAGAAGACAAGACTTGACTTGACTTGAATTCTGGTGCACTGAGGTGGTACCTTGCCACACCAGGGAACCTTTGGGCCCCAGAATTCAACCATGCCTGCTGGTTTCCTCTGTTGTCCACTGCTTCTTTCTCTCTCCAGAACCTATCTCCCTCCACTTCCCTCTCCTCCAGTTGCTCATAATACTTTGCCTGTAACAAGATTGTTCCCGCTGACCTCTTCATTAAACTTGTACACCCATCCGTCTCTCTTGTCTCTCCCATCCCTCTCTCTTGTCTCTCCAGACTTCCTCCCCTAAACCATGATCTCAGGCCTCCTCAGGCTCAAGTGACTGAGGCCACACCTGGGTGGCCACACCACACAACACTGGGTCTTTACTCAGGGTCTGCTAGCTTTGTCCCCTGCAAGCAACTCTTCTGGTACCCTGGATACTCTCTCTCCCCCTGTCTCTCTCCCTCTCTCTCTGTCTCTTTCTCTGTCTCTCTCCCTGTCTCTCCCCCTTCCCCAATCTCTCTCCCTCTCTCTCTGTCTCTTTCTCTGGTGTGTGTAAATGTATATGTGCGTATGCACACTTACTCTAGATAACAATAATGTATTACCTTGTTGACTTAAATATAATATAGTGGGTTGCAATATGTTAGAAAGGAACGAATTCTTGATCTGTGAAAACATTTTGCTATCAATCAGCATTATAAAATTGACAAAATTTAGGAGCCACGTCTATCCCTAAGGAATATATGCCTTAATCAGAACATATCAACTCAGCTATGTCCCTCTTGGAATAATATAATGCCAATGCTTCACTTTCTGTTTAGGAAAATGAAAAAAAAAAGGCCTGAAATGGAGGTGTCAGTGGCCACGTTCCAGGGACACACACCTCTGAGGGTACTTAGTGGCTGCTTTTCGTGGCTTGTGGCCATAATGCCCTCCACCTTTGTATGAACATCCCTTCCCGATGCAGTGGGCTGCCTCTGTCTGTCTCCTACCATCAGACCCGAGGGTCGATTTAGATGCCAGCCAAAAAGTTCAGGATCATCCATTCATTTCAAAGTTCTTACTTATTCATTCCCTCAGAGCTCTTTCTTGTTAGACAAGATGCCACTGTTGGGGAGGTGAGGAGGTGGATGTGGGGAAGAGGGCATTATTCAGCCTGTTGACCTCTCTGTGAATATTCTGAGATAAAACTGAAGCCCCACACAAACTAGACTGACCCCAGAGTTAGAGGGGGGCAAACTTACAGAGCTTTTCTTACCTATAGAGAAACAGTAAAAGAATGGAACAATTGAACTTTGCTCATTTTATTTGCTAAGCTGTCATTCCCTATGTACCAAAATATTTAATTGCATCAAAAAGAAATAGGATGCTGGGGGTGAAGCTCCTTCAGCAGCTGTGGGTGGGCAGAATCTCCCTCCCAACTTACTGGGGGCTCTAGGTGAGTTCAGTTGACGTGATTTAGCAAAGGCAAGTGCAGAAGCAGTTGCACCATACCAGGCTTATGATTTAACAAGCACGTGGAATCAATTTCACGCCGACTTTGAACAACTAGAAGAGGAAAGAATTGAACTTTTCCCGGTAGGAAGGCTTTCGGTATGCAATAGAACACAGGAAGCAAGGCAGATTTCTCTGTTCTTGCGGCGTGTACTTCAGTTGTCTATGTCGGTAGGTGATTCTGGCTGCCCACTCGGCAAACTTGCTCCTACGTGTTGTTAGCTTGCCTCTTGGGGCTGCCATGGGGAGGAGAAAGGAGAATGCACTATATTGAGTACCCAGGAGCAGCTAGGCATTTCAAATGCTTCCTAATTATCAGACTAGCTGGCAGCAATCTATTGCCATCCTGCAGTTAAAGAAACAAAAGAGAAACAGGGAAACTCTTCAAGGTCTCAGAGTCCAGGAACAATGTAGGGGTGGGGATTCCGTTCCAGCATACCCAGCTTCTGAGTTAGGTCCAACCTCTTCATTAGATCGCTGTGTTAGTAACTTTCCGCTGTGATACAGTGACCTATCACAGCCTGCAGGATGCTTTATGCTATCCTTCAATGGCACAGGAATAAGGACTGAATTCTTAGAAGCTGGGTAGCCTGGGAGGAAACTTTCTTTAGAGCAAGTGCTCTGTTGCTAAGCAACATTCTTAGGCCACGTACAAAATGTCTAAGCTTCTTGATATAGATGGTGGGAAATGGAATCTATCCAACAATGTCTTCAGACACCACAGAATCTCTTGCTAACCCTTGCTAACTCTTGCTGTTCTTCCCACAGTCAATGTGGCAGCCCTCTGCAGAGTGTCCACCTGTCCATCACCTGCCTCCTCGTGACTTCATGTCTTTGATCTTGCCTCTGTGTAGCTCAGGTTATTTGCTGGGGTGGGACAGACATCTCTAGAGAACTGGCTTCAGGAGAGATTAGTGTTGTGTAAGGAAATGGATTTTTGTTTTAAGGGCCCTTGATTGGTACTCAGAGACAGCTTAGGTTCTGGGCTTTATTCTGGAGAAAATGACGCTGACAGCACCAGGGTCCTACACCTCAAAGTGGCCGATGCTTCTGAAAGTCCATGCTCACATTTCAGTACCTGCTGCTGATGGTTCTTGTGCAAGTATGGTGGTTAGTTGTTTGTTCTTCTTTGTGCCAACTCTACACAGGGTAGCACTATCTGGTTAGTAGTAGTTGGGACAATGTCTCCATCACATTTCTGTGTTGGCAGGACCACCCGTGGGCAGGTGGTCCTGGGTGTTACAGGAAAGCAGGCTAAGCCAGCTGTGGGGACCAAGCCAGTAAGCAGCGTTCATCCTTCACCTCTGTGCTAGTTCCTGCCTCCAGCTTCACCAGGAGAATATGATTTATAAGATAAAATAAATCCTTTTCCTCTCCTCTCCAGGTTGCTTTTTTATTTTTTTTTCTTTTTTTAAAATCAGAGCAATGGAAAAGCAACTTACGATAGCCAATAAAGCCCTGAGCACTGCAGTGTCTCCTAGCTGATAGGGCTGGGTGCTGTCCCACACTGCATATTTTCCTCTTTCAGATTCCCTTTGGTAGAGTGTATATATAAACACTATGTCCCCTTTAAAACTGTGAGGTATATCTTTTCTTACTGTGTTGGTTAGTTTTTTGTCAACTTGATACAAACTGGAATCATCTGAGAAGAGGAAACTTCAATTGAGGAAATAAAGCGCTGCCATCAGATTGGCCTGTGGGTAAAACTGTGGAGCACTTTCCTGATTAGTAATTGATGTGGTATGCCCCAAACTACTGTGGCTGGTGTCCTATATGAGCATGAAATCCTGGGATGTTTAAGAAAGCAGGCTGAGGACAAGCCAGAAGACAGAGTTCCTCGATACTCTCTGCTTCAGTTCTTGACTGCATCCCAGTTCCTGCCTTGAGCCCCTGCCCTGGCTTCACCCTGCAAGCTAAAATAAACCCTTTCTTTCTACATTAATTTTGGTCATGATGTCTATCAAAGCAGTAGAAAGAAAACCAGGACATGTGTAATTATTTTTTGAATTGCTTTACGTTTGGGGTCTAATGTTGGGGGTTTAACCTCAGGCTTGCCCATGAGAAGAACACCCTCTGCCACTAAGCCATGCCTCCAACCCTCCCACTAGGGCTTTTTCCCACATGTA
>CM053757.1:50813143-50860778 GCA_028658305.1 Pachyuromys duprasi
GGGTTTGTTTTAGCTCACAGTTCCAGGCTACAGTCCATTATTTTGGAGAAGTCACAGCAACAGGAAGCAGAACAGAGAGCACAGAGGAAGACAATGCAGCCAGTCCTGATGAGACCTGATAAACTAGGGTCATATGGAAGGGGAGGAGGATCTCCCCTACCGGTGGACTAGGGGAGGGGTATAGACTAGGGGGAGAAGGGGGAGGGAGGATGGGACTGAGAAGAGACAAGGGAGGGGGCTACAGCCAGGATACAAAGTGAATAAATTTTAATAATAAACATTTTTTTAATAAAAGAGGAACAGAGAACAAAGAATACAGGCATGCCAGCACTCAGCTGGCTTCCTCCTTTATCAGCCCAAGGCCCAGCCACAGAACGTCAGCCATAGTTAGAGTGGTTCTTCCTATCTCAGGGAGCTCACTTAAGAAAATACCATCCTAGAACTGGGTGGTGATGGTGCACACATTTAATCCAAGCTCTTGGGAGGCAGAGACAGACCTCTGTCAGTTCAAGGCTGGCCTGGTCTACAGAGCAAGTTCCAAGACAGCCAGGGTGAAAATACCACTCTAGCCAGCCTGATCTAGGCAGTTCTTGGTTGAGACTCCATGAGTGAGTCTAGCTTGTGTCAAATTGACGACTGAAGCCAGTCAGCGCAAAAATAGAAATGTTTGGATACAGATAATAGACTATTCTGCTCATAACTTATTTTTAAAACACAGCAGTGATCAAAAATTTTAAAAAATGAATTATTTAATAGGGTATTCGTGCTCTGTACATGGACTAGCCAAGACTATTTCAACATGGAGGTACCTGTGCGCAGTAACATTTACATACTTTATCATAAACCACAGTGAGAAAAGCTGGGTGTGTCAAAACCACATACGCACATACAAACTTCATAGATAAGTTAAAATAAAGATTTTTTTTTGCGAAGATGACAGGACAGAAAAATGAAGGGAAATGGGCACTAAATAGGAAATTAGTAAAATAATAGAATTAAACACAAACAGAAAGGCTTGTACTATATTAACATACATAACTTGTAAATTATCTAATCGCAATAATAGAAAAGATGGAAGTTAACAGATTACATTTAAAAGTGCTTACAGGTGCAAACACACACACATAGCCTCTGCTTCCCCCCCTTCCCGCCCCCCGAAGTAGGCTCTTGCTGTCTCATCCTCCTGAGTGCTGGGAATACCGGTGTGCTCTGGCTGGAAGAGTATATTTTTATGTGATGTGCTGTTTACAAGAAACTTTACCACACGGTAATGATGCCAGTAGGTTACATGTAAAGGCTGAAGGAAAGATCGTGAGTTCTAGGTCACCCTGCAATGTATACGGAGACTCTGGCCCAAGAAACAAACAAATGAGCAAAGCGCAGTGGCTGTCTGGCTTAGAGTGTAGGCTTAAGAGTTTTGTTTTGTTTTGGTTCTTTTTCACATGAAATGTTCCCATTGTATTTTTTTAAAGATAAGAACTGTGCATTAAAATTGTAATTGTCTGTGTCAGATGTTAGATGTAGGACCTGGGAATGGTTTTCTAACTTCTTTTCTTGTGTGACATGCTAACAACAGTGATGCAAACACGCACTCATTTTTTTGTAATACTCACATAGTCCAGAAATAAGATAATGCAAGACTAACAAACACTTTAGGCCATGAATTAATGGTAGTATTCTTATGTACACGTATTTTGTTCTTTATGGGCAATTTGCTTCTTTCCTCTCCATTTCAGTGGCTAACTTTTAAAGGCTTGCTTCTTTTTTTTTTTTTTTTTTTTAGTAAACAAACCTACTTTATTTAGGGTTCTTAAATGCTTCTATCTCCCGTCTAATGCCCCAACACTGGGTAGCAGAGAAAGAAGGCTAGCGGGGTCAGGGGCAGAGTTTTCATTGCTACTTCCTGCCAGGTAGGGTCGTAGGATTCTTTTGGGGGCAATGCCAACATCAGTCGTCCAGACATCCAGAAGAACAGGTAACCAGCAAACCAGCAAACAGCAATCGCAGCCCGAACGAGCAGCAAGCAATCCTCCTCCAAGCAGCCACACCTTCCTCCTCTGGGCTGTTGTATTTATACCCTTCAAAGTCCTCAGAATTCAACCAATTCCAGCTGGCAAAGACTACCCTCCACAAGAGATACAACAGGCATGCGTAAACTAAAACCCCCAACTTGGAATTATAACAGAAACATGTTACATATCATAAACCAACATGCCCACAACAGTTGAGACATGCATGCTGATAAAAGTCAGCTCACCAGGAGGATGTATGTAGCAAGTGTTACCATGTAAATGCCTAAAAGGGCTTTGAGAGGTACATCACAAAACCCCACACTTGATGGGAGAACACTTAAAACACCACAGTTATATTTCAATACTCCTGAGTAATACACTGAAAACAGACCACACACACACACAGAGACACACACACACACACACACAGTAAAATGCCATGTTGTAAAAGGTGCACACCCTTAATCCCAGACTTTGGGAGGCAGAGGCAGGTGAATCTCTTAGTTCAAGGCTAGCCTGGTCTGCAGAGTGAGTTCCAGAAAAGCCAGAGCTACACCCTGTCGAAACTCAACCACCCTTCAAAAAAAAAAAAAAAAACAACCAAAAAAAAAAAACATAAACAGAGAAAGCAATAAACATTTTTATTTTCAGTCAGCACAAGGGAAGAAGAAAAGGGTTAAGATTTCTTGGTTAGGATTGATGGACCAGGTGCTTAGCATGTCTCAGAGCTTATATTTTTATACTTTGCCTAAATCTTTCAAAGTTCAACACTATGGTAACAGCAGTGCTGTGCCTTTTGCTGTTTAAATAAACTTAAAAGTTCTATTTTTGATGGAAAACAATGATGGAGTGCAAAGCCGCACTTATCTGTGGCTCTCGTTTAAGTGCACTCAGAGGATGCTCAGCGTTGGCATGGAAGCTGGCAAATGTGGAGGCTGAGATCCTGTTCTTTTTCTGGATGGAATTCTGGCCCCTTTGATGATAGTGTGACCTTGGACCAGTTTCCTGACCTCTTTGCCTTGCAGTTTCCAAAGCAGCAAATACCAGTCAGACCTACTGCTCAGGTTGTCAAAGCATCAGAAAAAGGAGCAGAGGTGACAGGTGGGGGGTTGGGGGGTTAGGTGTAGTGGGGTATATATGTTATCAGTCACTATGGTTGCCTGCTGAGATACCATCCAAACCAGAGACATGAACCCCAGAGAGAGGCTGGGGAACAGAATCAAAAACTATTTTGAAAATCTATATTTGGGCCAGTGAGATGGTTCAGGGGGTAAAGGTGCTCATGACACAACCCTGGTGGTCTGACTTTGATTCTTGATTCTTTGATTCACTTAAAAATGGGAAGAGAGACCAGACTCCATAGAGTTGACTTCTGACCTTGCAGTGGTACACAAAGCCATATACACACTGTGTGCAACACACAGTGGTAAGTAAACAAACAAACAAATATACAAATATGCTGTGTGTAAACATGTTTTTGTTTTGGTCCCAGGTGTGGGATGTGGGACTGGCTCAGATTGGTCACAGCAGCAGACTATTTGCTTTGAGTGGGCTCTGAGAGGAACTCTTTGGCAGCTGCAGATAGTTTAAATCTGAGGAGTCTGGAGAGAGAATAAATGCCAGAGCCCAGAGAGTGAGGAGCCCAGAGAAAGAACAAGGCTGTTCCTGTTTCCCCCTTGCTGCTCCTGGTAGCTGTTATGACACAGAAGATGGAGATCTACTGAAATGAGGATTGGACTGACTCCAAGGAACCTGACGATCTTAACCAGCAGGAAGCAGCTAAGAAGGAGAACTGTGCCCCCCCCCCAACCCTTTCTCTCTCCTACCTGATGTTGGGGTGTTGGAAGGGATTGGTGTGGTGTATGGAGAAAAAGATATAGGAAACTTAAATAAAAGAGGTTTTTTTAAAATTAATGCTAACATACAAAAGAAGATCCATATTCAAGCTGGGCCAGTCCATATGTAATGGGTGACATTTCTTGCTCATAGGACTATGTCAACAGAAGAAAGAATACAGATTTCTCGAGACAGCAAGTATAAACTGTAGGAGGACCTCTGTAGCCCCCACCCCCACCTTCCACCTCCACAAATGGTGATTGCCTTTCTGTGGCAGGATGCTGATCACAGGCCACTGACAGCTGACATCCCTGAGAATGAAAGCTTGGTCATATGGAGTCTGAGAACCACAGAGACATCTGAATGCAGAGAGATTAGAAAAGTGCTCACAATCCTCACAGACTGGACCATAACCAGTCTGAGTAGCTTGGAGGGCTAACCCCCTCTGTGGAAATATCAGACAACGAGATTTCCATTGTCCTTTTAAGGCAATGACCATGCAAATCTTTGTCTACTTCAGTCAAAATGTGTGTTCGTAGATATTTCCACCCTTGTCTGACATTCAAATGCTTGGCCTATTAGATGGAAGGCTTTGCTGGAGTATGTCACTGGAGAATCAGCCTTTAGAGCTAAGGAACCTCACACATTTCTGGTTGGCTCTCCGTCTGCTTTGTGCTTGGAGCTGACCATGTGAGCTCTGGGCTCCTTGCTCAAGCCGCCATTCCCATCAGCTGCTACACCTCCCCTGCTATGATGGGTTCTTATCCCTCCGGAACTGTAAGTCCAAATAAAGCCTTCCTTCTGCAAGTCGTTTCAGCCATTATGTCTGTGGGCTAGATTTAACCAGACCCCTGTTCTTGTTCAAAGTGGAGATTTCCCTCCTCACCTAAGAGTAACACTGAACTCTCCAAGCTAGGATTGGGTGCCAAGCTCAGATGGCTGCCAATTCTTTAGCCAATGACACTCATTTCAGATCAGGCCACTGTCCAATCAGCCAGGTCCACTTATGCCATGGAGGAGGTCAAGGATATTACTGATGGTTTTTTGTTTTTGTTTGTTTGCTTTCTGGACAATTATCTGCAGTTTACAGTGATGGTTCTGCTGATACGGTGAAGCCACTGCTCTTTACTGAGCTGTTAGCATTACTGTAGAATTGTCCCCCAAATCTCCTAGAAATTGGGAAGTTTTCAGCTTTTTAGTGAATAATACAGAGTCCTGAGCTGTGACTTATTATCCTGTCATAAGTCCCGCCCAGGAAGTTTAGGGCACACTGTGTCAGACTGGCTGTGTCCTTCCTGGTTCTGGAGGATCCATGTTGGTGGACTTCCCATCCCTTCCAGCACCTCTACTGGCTTCTATGCTTCAGACTGAGTCCAAGGTCAAGATTTCAAAGGAAGTAATAGTAAGGGGACATTCTTCAGCAGGGAAGAGGAGACTCAAGCATGGCAGATTATGCTGAATACCCTTGAAGAGTTGCAAGATGCGAAGTGCTGAGAAGCACCTCCCCCAAAAGACCTGGGACATGGAGAGTCCACTTGCTCAGACCCTAGGGCATTAGTAGATTTTCTACTGTTGGAGTTGAGGTGATGCCACCCCCTGAAATTTTGCTCCTTTACTGAGCAATTTGGATTTCTACAACTTAGACCAAGTAGGGAAAATGGAACGGAGGCCCTGAGATGGCTTCCAGGTCTTAGTCATCTGTTTCAAAATAGAACAGAATTATAACCAGCTGGTACTGATTTTCAATCCCGACCCCTGCAGAAAGGGGTGAGAATGCAGCACAGTGTCCATTTCTTGTCCAGGGCACCAGGCTGCGCTTCCCTCTCAGGGTGACATGGATGTTATGAGACTTTTTGCTTTTATTTTTAATTTTGTTAGTAACCACAAGCCACACTGTTCCGGTATTTTGAATACAGCATTTATAAATTGAACATAGAAGAGGGTACAGAATGTGCAGTATTTCCAGTTCATTGTTCCATGTCCATAAAAAAAAAGCACCATACAAAGGAAAATATTACATTCTTTAAGGTAGCCGCAGTAATGGCGGTCTTTGCAATTTATGATGAAGGATAAAGCTTAAGCTGTCGGGCCCTATCTCTCTAAGTTGTTGCCATTATGAAACCGGAGGGAGCACAGCTCTTTGTCACTTACCACTGAGGTGCCTTGCTGCTCACCTGGTGCAAGCCAAGATGCGTTCCGAGAATAAAAATGTTGATACTCCAACCCACAGTCTGGAGATGTGACATTACGTGGCTCTTTGGAGGTTTAATCAAGTCAAGACAAAGTTATTGGAATGAAGCTTAAGGGAGAAGACGGCCACACAGCCACAGGTGACAAGGGGTGATGAGATTTAACTTATGCACCCCCATGCCAAGGAAGCCCAAAGATGGCTGGTCATCTCCAGAAGCGTGAGAGGTGCGATCAGACCTGCACCCCGGAAAGAATCAGCATTGCCAATGTTGACTCCAGACTTTTGGCCTCCAGACTTCGGGCAAATAAATTTGCTGATTGTTTTAAGCCACCCAGTTTGTGAGACTCCATTATCACAGCCTAAGAAATGAATCTACCAACTTCAAGAAAACTGTCCACAAAGCAACTCTGTGTAATGTCATACATAAAACTTAACAAAAACACTTAACCTGACAACTATTATAAATATGAAAAATATTATCACATGGAAGATAGGCGATGTTATGGAGGGGGAGCTAGACCTCTTTGATGGAGAAAGTAAAAGATTTATCACGGAAAAGTTGGGTTCCTCTTCAGAACAGACCCAAGAGATCCAGCAATGGGCAAACTGTGGCCAGCAAACCAAACCAGATGCTGGGCTGGTGCTGAGCAGCCCCTGGATGGAGAGTAGTTCCCACGTCTTTAATGGGTTCTTGAAAGCAAGCCATCCCTCTCCCTTCTGTCTAGTGGGGGTCTCCAGATCATTAACAGATGAAGAAGCCCCTGGGTAGATGGAACCCCAGGACCTGCAAGACTGTGAGCTAAAGCCCTCAAATCCTAACTCATGCGTCACTGTTATGTGACAGATAAACCTGAAGTCTGTTCTATCGTTGACATGTTCAGGACACACAGATGAGAAGGCTGTGCCATTCTGTCCCTGTCACTATCTCACCAATACTGACTCAAATTCTAATGAATCCAAAAGAATATGTGACCGAGGCCAGCTGTGCACTGCCCTACCCCCACCCCAGAGCCTTACATCCACCATCTAGCCCTTTACAAAGGGAGTGTGCCAGCCCTTGTTCTAGCTCAGCTCCTCTGACTGGTGTGTTGCTGGGCCCAGCTTGCTCAAGTCCACAAGCACATGGAGCACACTCCACTGCTGAACTCCACCTCAGCCCTGGTCCAATGGCAGAGGACATCACCAGTATCCGGAGCACGGGACGTTTCATGACATTTATAACAAAAAGCATATATCAGAAAGAAAAAAACACACACACACACAGAACCTCTTCTGAGTGTAGAAGGGGCCAGTCTAGAAGCTCACCCCTCACTCGGTAACTCCAGTCTAATAAAGCTCCAGGATCCCACCAGGTAACTGCTACGGTGGAACCAGCAACAATGGAGATCTTGGCACACTGCACAGCAGTGAGCAGACCATGACTAGTGAATATAAAACTGAGTTTAATTTTCAAAATATTCAGATGAAGAATACACTCTTATAACATCCATCTTTCACAAGGAAATTGAAGCTCAGGAAGAGTGGGCAAGCTGATCTACATCTGGAAAATGGCCAAGGCAGTTCACAGCAATGTGTCTCTGGCTGCCACACCCTCAGTGTGACTTGATTTACTTGAAATTGTTCCTATCTCATCCCCCTGCCTCTTGCAGAGTTAAGGGACTGCTTGGTCACTGACTTCTCTGGAGTCCTGGTTT
This sequence comes from Pachyuromys duprasi, assembly GCA_028658305.1. Lineage (NCBI taxonomy): Eukaryota > Metazoa > Chordata > Mammalia > Rodentia > Muridae > Pachyuromys > Pachyuromys duprasi. Next base: position 50,820,877 of record CM053757.1, read on the forward strand.
CCTGTCTTCTGATGTGACATCCTTCCCCTGCCTCAGTGGACTCATTCATCCCGTCTAACTGTGACTTGAGAATGATGTTGACCAGACTGGCTCTGGGACAGATGGAATGGCAGATCTAGTGTCTTACGTCCTCACTTCCACCCACCTGCAGGATGCAGAATGAGATCTGTGTGGCATGGGGGCTAGTGAGCTAACCTCCTCCCCTCTCTCCATGTCCCCTTTTTTCCTGGCTCACGGAGGTGGCTCCTCCCCTAGAAAATGTTCAAACTGGCTTCCCATCTCAGGACAGGCTAAATGTGTGTTGTCTGCTCCAATGACTTGTTCCTGCTCTGGTTGCCAGCCTTTCTCATCCTCTCTGCTCACCTTTGCCCTCCATCCTTTCCCTGTAGTAGGTGCAGGCTGGAAGCTTTCACTTGTTGCTGCCCACTTCTGGCTATGGCTCCTCCAGAGTCTGCCTGTCTATGCCACCACCTCACATCTGCCTTTATTAGGGCTGGCTGAGTCCTTAAGACTCCCAGTGCCATTTGTGTAATCTGAATCAGGTGGGACCAGAAGCCACCATCTCTAAGAAATTCAGCGTTTTCTCACACTTCAGACCTGTAGCTCTTTCTTTGCCTGGGAATGCTGGATGTGACACATTTGCCTTCTTTGCCTATGATCCTCTCTGTGTCATGCTAACAGAATCATGGCCACCAGTGGCTTGGAGCTGATGGCTTTAAGGGACAGAAGTATGCTACAGTGCTAATAATAGATAGATACTTAACTCATCAAGGGCCTTATACTCATATGACATTGTCATACACACACACTATTACCACCCCCATTTTCTAGATGAGGAACCTGACACACAGAAAGGTTAAGCAACTTGAGAAGGACACAGAACCAGGAAATGTGGGGCTTGGCTTTGGATTTTTGTGTAAAGACAGTGGCCATCCTATAGTGTAGGGGCCATCTTCCAGCCAGCTCCACAGTGCTTCACCTATGCATAAGGTGAGCCTTCTCTTGTGAGACATATATCCATATGTCTTGTCTGGTATTCTTTTTTCTCCATTAGGCAGTTAGGCCTCTGGTAGACTTGAGGGAAAGGAAAACCAGCAAAATGCAGCTACCAAAAGGAGGCATATTTTTAGCTTTTTGAGTCCCAAATCCCCATAAACCAAAGATGTGAAAGATTAGAGGAGAAGCTGGAAGCCTTTTCCTCCAGGCCAGACTCTTCAAATCCGAGAAGGAGAAGAGCCGGGGAAGCAGGAAAACTTCCCCGGTGGTAGAGCCCCTCGGAAGGATCCCATGTCTAACCGCTTACTCCGTGGTCACCCTGAGTGGGGCAGCAAGGTGGCAGGTGACAGCATCCTATGTCATTCCTGTCCCTGGGATTTAGATGAGGACACCCTCCCCATCTGACTGAGATTACATCTCTGTAACTAAGCCAAATTGGAATTCAACATAGAAATTAAGGAGAGTTACAGAGGAATAAGACATGTTGGGTTTTTTTTTTTTCATGGCTGACTGTGGGGCCTCTGAGTACCCATGTGACTGTTTCTAGTATTTCAATGATGCTATGGGATCACTTTTTATTTTACTATCCTCGCACCATACGTTTGAGTACAGAATAGGGAAAAACGCTTTCCTAGCTGGTAATTGAGAACAAAGGAGGCTTAGCTGACAAAGTGGGAAGTAAATACAGAGAAGAGACACTAAGAAGTATAACCTATAAGGCCCAGTCCCTGAGGCCCAACCCACACTGTTAAAAAAAAAAAAAAGCAGGCAAACCTTTATCCTCCTGCAATGGAGAGTGTTTGGGGAAGGCCGTACTTACGTTTTGTTTGGTGGACCAGTCACGTCCTGTTCCCTTCCCTCCGAACTCTAACTTGGGATCATACCTCATGAAATGCAGCCAGCCTCCACCAGGGAGTCAGTCAGCTGTGGTTTTGTGCAGGAAGCTGCGTGTGAGTCAGGTTGGTATCATGGAAATTATGCTTTGTGGCAAACACGGTATGAATGGTTGCTTACAAAACTGCGCGGGCACGCGTGTCACTGGGGCATGCCACCACCTCAACCTGCTGTGACCTCACCCGTGATAAATCATGGGAAAACTGGGGAGAGCTATATTTAGTATCCACACCATCTTAACTGGCTCGCGTCATTCACAACTCTAAAAATACAATTTATATCATGGAATTCCTCAAATTCCTTCAGCGCTTACACTCTGATTTAAGTGGCATTAAAGCTAGGGTGATTAGGCCGAGACGCCCGTGGCTACTGACCAATGTCCCCAGGGAGGGTGGGGGTACTAGCTGTCTATCAGATGGAGTAAGTCTTTAATCAGCCTCAGCCTTGCTGTAGTTAGAAGACTTGGGATGGTCAGCCTGGGAGAGGAACTTTCGATGACAGTGTGTAGAACACTCTCTGTAGAGCTGATACAGGGGAAGAGAGTCATATAATTTAATGTCCATTTTGGAACACTCTGTGAAGAGATACAGGAGCCACTCCTATGAGTCAGGAGACAGGCACACTGTCTAAACCAGTCTTCTCAACCTGTGGGTTGTGAGCCCTTGGAAGGTCTACTGATCCTATAACAGGGATCACCAGAGACCATCAGAAAACACAGATATTTACATTACAATTTATAACAGTAGCAAAATTACAGTTGTGAAGTAGCAACAAAAATAATTTTATAGATGAGAGGGTCAATACAACAATAATGAGGAACTGTATTTCAGGGTCACAGCCTTAGGAAGGTTGAAAACCACTGTTCTAAACCAGCAAGGCATCCCAGGATGCTTCCTAGTGAGAACCAGCCATAATTCTTTCAGGTATAGCTCACTTCCTGACTCTCTTTTCTGTGAGCCAGCTGGAGCGAGATGTGGGTTGCTTAGCAGCTTTGAACTTTCTCCGGTGGTCCACTCAGTTAACTTAGTATTCCTGGGGACTGGAGTTGCTGCTACTGACAGTAGTTGCTGTATGTCTGTCTGGGTGCATGGCAAGACAGAACTGGGTTGGTTTCTGGAATGTTGCTTTCTTAGTTGAAGGGCTAGAAGTTGGGACACTAAGCTATGGCTTCAGGAGATGGGTGAGAGAACCCACACCAGAAAGGAGAATTAACCCAGTGAGCCGCTTCTTGTGGACTGTCAGTGTTCCAAGTCCACAGCTCTCCATCACTGAAATGAGGCACGTGTGTCTGCAGGCCTGCTGGACTGAACCAAAATCACCTGCAGAATTTTCCAACACCTCCTTCCACTCTAAGAGATGCTATTCAGTGAGTCCAGAGTGGGTACCCCAGATAGCACTGGGTGTAGTCTTTGCTGAGCACTGTTAGACAGGGACACTTCCAGAGTCCACACCAGAGGCCACTATGGAATAATCTGAGCTCCAAGGAAAGAGGCGTGCAAGAGGCGTGCCCATTAGCATGGGCACCAGTCTGTCACAGTGCAATTGTTCTGAAACAAAGTGGCCCAGCTGGGGCAGCTCACTTTCTACCTGAGAGCAAAGTGGTACTAGGAAGCATTCTCTTAGGACCACACAAATATAGCTTTGGGTGAGGGCAGAGGCTTAGTAAATCTGTAGCCTGTTGACATACTGACAGCCTCAACATTTTGATGTGATTGAAACTGGGTACCTACAGATACACTCACCACATACATATACACATATCACACGTACACACACACACACACACACACACAGCCCCTTGCCCTCTGCTTTAGTTGAGGCCCTGTATTGATAAGGGTCAGATTTAAACAGTTTTCTTGATGGAACCATCACTCTGCCATTAACACATGTCTTATGCAGCACTTCAGAATCCCTCCTGTGACATAAGTGACTTGAAGAAAAATTATGGACGTGAAAATACTATTAATGAGCAAAGCTCTCCTCACCAGCTGTGCTCCAGGGGTTCTGGGCTTGGTTATCAGCTTTCCGATGTGCAGCGATTTGACTGGTATGTAATGCTCTCTCATTTGTCCTGATAGGGACGGCTAAGCACGTTATGTTCTCTCTCCCAGTTGGCAGCTCAACAAAGGCCAGCCATAAAAAACCTCCACTTGTGTAATAAACTGTTGTACAATCTACTGCTCATGAACAAGGTCCCTGAAAATGTGCAACCTTTCTGCACGTTAAACACAAAACAGATGGAGGTTTGAAAATAACTTTCTTCTCCAGGGGAGGGGAAAGTCAAAGAAGGGAAGAAAAGCTCAAGAGTCCTAACCGGAGGCTGAACTCCACCCCAGGCCGAGAGGCAGCTCCATACCTGAGGAAGCCTATTAGGTGGCTGGATCGGTTAGGCTTCCAGGAAATGGGAAACATGCTCACGGACCTGCAGAGACAGCCAGGTAAAGTGGGTAAGCCACCCAGTGTGTCCCTCGAGCCTACTTTGTAAACTTCATAAGCAGCGATGCTCAGGGGACTCCTATGCACAAGCTCTAAAAACAAAAACAAAAAACAGAGTGATTAGAGTTCAAACACTCTTGCTTGGCTGCTGCTCTTGTTTTCTATTTGCTTTTATTTATTTGTCGGCTTTACATTTGAGAAAAGGCATATATATATATTATATATATATAATTGTGAGGTGGAAGAATGGACAGAACCAGAATTTAGTGATGTATGTATGCTTCACACATGTATGTGTTCATCCATGTTTGGCTTTTATATTTTGGGGGGAGCTTTAAGTATTCTGTTAAAATGTGCATTTATCATACACTTCTACACAGTCCATGGTTCATCTGTGGAAGTGACCGACACTTGTTACTAATTGAACCTGAACATCTTTTTCTGTACCCATGCTTGCCTTTGAAAGTGGCACATGTGCTCATGTCATAAACTCCAAATGGCAGGAATCGGTTGTTTTATATGAAGCAATGATACCCACAGAAGGTTTCTTGTGAGGGACGAGGAGGTATCGTGGGTAGGAATGCTGTCCCCCATGATTGAGGGCAGGAGACTTCTAACACTTTTATCCATCAGCATACAGTCTGGAAGGTATACAGCACACTGGAATCCAAACAGGCAAGATCTAAACTGGGGCTTGATTGTTCAGATGTTGGAAGACCACGAAAGGAATGCTGGGAAGATGGCAGCACTTCTGAGTCACTGCGGCAAAGGGGTATGTGAGGTGCCCAAGGACTGGTGTTTAGTAGAAGGAATGTAGCTCCTATGGATGGTCTCTCGGGAAGCAATAGAAGGTTCTGGAAATGCTGGGAGAGTTTGGCAGCTCCACCTAGAGAAATATTGACTTGGAAAACCCAGACCTTGTTCTCTACAGCAACACCAAAAGGCAAGCCTCAGTGGCAGCTGAGATAAGCCACAGGAGGAGGGCTTTGGAGATGAGCAGAAGAGGAGAATTGACACATGGTCCAGTGTTAGCTGCAGACTCCTGCTGGGTAGACTGGTGTGACAGTTCATCTGAAAACAAAGCTGGTGAGGAGTCACTACCAGGTGGGTAACATATACACTGTGGACACCCTGAGCAGACACCGAGTCAGACGAACAGTTGCAATACCCCAGCGTCAATGCTTAAGTCACCCTTTGTGAGACAGAGAGGGAGGCAGACCATATTCATAGACATTTTATTAGAGTATATTGGTATGACTGTTATGTTTTGTTATTGCTGATCCATCGTTTTGCATAGTTCATACATTAATCTTTCTCACAGAGAGCAGTGCCTGGGCAAAAAGCACAACATACGTATGTGCACATGGTTTGGTACTCTCCTAGGTTCCAGATGTCCCTGGACAGGTGTTCATGCACAGCTCTGCGACTGACCTTGTAGAGCCCATTGCCACACACGGAGCACTTCTTTCTACAAGGCACATGGTGGAGTTGTATCTTCAGTGAGGTACAATGCATAAAATCAGCAAGTGGAGAAAAATCCCACCTGACACGATCAGCTTTGCAAGCACTTTCAGAGCTCCCTGCCGTCCTGACAGCACCTCTTGTGAGGGGCGAGCACTGCTGGCTCCCCCAGAGTCCCAACAGGCTTCTGCCGCATTCATGGGCTCTCTATCCTGCTTAGATACTCTGTTGTTGTGATAAAACACCCACTAAAACCAAGTCAAGAAGGGAAGGGCTTATTTCATCTTACACTCCCAGGTAATAGTCTACCACTGAGGAAAGTCAGGGCAGTTCCTGGAGGCAGGAACTGAAGCAGAGGCCATGGAGGAGGGTTGCTTACTGGCTTGTTTCCCATGACTTGCTTTCTTAATACAACCCGGAGCTACTTGATCAGGAGCCACATGGCTCAAGGTGAGCTGGGTCCTCCCACATGAGCTATTAATCAAGAAAATGCCCCCCCACACCCTTGTCTATTGGTGAGTTTGATGGAGGTGTTTTCTCTTCCTAGCACACAACAGATAGAACATTTAGACTTCGGTCATTCTCAAGCCTGTTCTGGGCTTACAAGGCAGAGCTCTGTTTGTGTGGCCCATACAGCTGTGGGGATCCAGCAGAAATGTGTACAGTCCTTGAAGGTGTCTTTTGAGCAGACTGAGTCCTGGTGTCTCCCCCCTTCCAGCAGCATTGTTGCTAGAGCCTCAGTTCTTTGAGATTCCCAGGGTGGAATTACTGTAGACTAATTATATATCCATGGACATCGACACAGAGCCTTTCTCAATGGAGGCCCACTGAAAAAGATTCACCATACCCAAGATAAAGAGTGTTGTGTGCAAAGAATATGGGCCTAAACATTAAAAATCTAAATTTGTGTTCCTTAGAAAAACTACCTCAAAGTCATCTTTGGAAAACTCAAATAATAAGAGAATAACAACATATAACAGCATAAATAAGCACTTGAAAGCAGTAAAGATTCTGTACATATGAACTAGGTTTTAAGTCTTTCCCATCCTTCACAAGTATTTGTAGAGTCACTGTTCTACATTCACATCTTCCCTCTTTACATGTACTGTGGTCATGGTTGGTTTCCCAACATTAAACCAACTTTGGATTCACACAGTGAATGCATCTTGGCTGTAACCTTATGTTTCTTTTCCTACATGACCAAACCTTTAGGATTTTCACATGTTGCACTCCCAAAACAGCACAGAAACAGAACAAAGCAAGAACAACCAAAACAAAACAAGCCAAAGCCAGGTCTACTTAAAAAAAAGCTGTAGACCTCAATGCTGTGTGCTGAGAAGCCATCCTAACTAAAACAAGCAAACAAACAAAAACCCAACACCACCAACAAACACCTGTGTACTACAATGGTTCTGTCCTTGTGACATTCTGGAAAAGACTAAGTTAGGAAGACCCGGAATGAATAACTGGTTGGGAACTGAGAAAGGGGAGAGGATGAGAGCTCAGAGGTGCCAGAGAAGAGTTTTCAGGGCAGTGAGGTGGTGACAGCGTGACACTGGCTGCCTTTGCTCAAGCGCACACATCATGGCTCTAACAGGGAGAGCCAATGTGTGCAAAGTAAAATACGATCGGTCAATGGGGAGTCAGCGGATCTGAGGGAAGAGTGCTGGCACAGAGGAGAGGAACCCAGCTGGACCGCAAATATATTATGCCGCTGCAGCGAAGGAACAGGAGAAAAGAGAGGCAGAGCTACATGAAAATAGTGTTTTGATGAAACTGGCCAAGTAGGGACAAGAGGAATTCTGCAGACACCATGTACGCCTGCTGGTAACATAGATTCCCCCGGGGGCAGGTTAACCGCTCTGAGTCTGCTTTGTACGTTTGTCCAGTTGAACAAAAACCTGGGTGGGTGGTGGATGGTAAGGGACACGTTCCTGCTACTGGAGATACAGGAAGGCAAGGGAGAAGGCTAAAGGAGTCACTGCGCTGTATGAGAATCGGGGCTGTGAACGTGGAGTCGGTCAGCTTAACACATGTGAAAATGTACAGTTGTAGGAATTTTACTGGTGTGTGTGTGGAACTGAGTTAGTGCAGTGGATGCTTTTGCTCGCTCTGTCCACTGAATCTCAAAGCTCCCACAACCTCACCTAGCACCCCATCTCACGGACTTTCTTGGGGAGATGGCTGGGACTAGTGCTGCCTCAAGAAATAAACAAAAATGAGCTTGAAGAGATCTCATAGAACCAGAAATCAAGGAAATGTTCAGAAAGCAAAACAGCAAAGGCCTATCAGAGGGACGTGGGAACGGGCTCCACTGGACCCAGCTGATCAGATTTCAGCAACTAAATAAATAATGCAACATTTTCGTAACTCCAAATATAATATAAAGCCCACTGACCCATGCTGACCTGAAGGTAGGAAATAGACAAAGCCACAAATCAGCCCACAAATGAGAACAGGCGAGAAGAACTGTAAATAACTCACGCAGCTCCTGGCTCCTGCGGAGGACATGCTTCAGGAGCAGCATAGAGAAAGACCAAAATGGATGGTGGAGTGGAGCACAGCTGGCCAGGCGGTCAGGGCTCACCCGCTCCACATCATGCACAGGTGTTGTGATGACAAGGACACTTCTCCTCTGCCATATCTACACAAAGCACACACTCTTGCCGAAGTGTAAGGAAAGCGGGCATCGTTCTATAAAATAACTGACAAGTATTTACCAACACTGTCCCCAAGTCATATGAAACCACATTGAAAGACAAATTTTGGATGCAAAAGGAGAGTAAGGATAGTGAACAATCAGACTTCATACAGTATATGGACACGCCAAAAGGCCATCAGTGTGGAAAATTAAAAATAAATAAAATCTAAAACAAAACCGAATGAACGAACAAACTAAAACCTGCCTACAACCTGAAGCTCAGCTCATGGTAATGAATCCACATTGTTTTTTATTGTGATACATGTATCACTGTTCCTTAGTTGTGACAGTGACTCCAACATATAAGCTTCACCCCCTCTTTCCATAAGCGTGACCACACTCCAGATAACTTCCCTAACCTCAGAGGGATGGAGATTCCATTCCCTGATTTTATTCTACTTTATTAAAAAAAACACTCAAAACATATCGATGCAGCTGCGTGTTATTTTGGGCCCCAGGGTCTCTAAAAGTGTGATTTTCATGGTGGAGGACAAAACCAGCCTTGACTTTACAGGGCTCGAATATCATTCTAGGTCTTCTGGTTGCTAGCTGAGAACCTTGGCAAGGATTTAAGCTCTCAGCTTCAACTGAGAAAACCTGCTTTCTCATCTCACAGGACTACTCTGAATATCAAGGAAAATAATGAGATAAACACACCCTCAGCTGGTGAAAGTTGTGCTGCAGTATAATTCAACAAATTCCATGGACAGTTTACCTTGCTAGATAAACACTCTTAATCACAGCATGATAAAATTTCCTGGTGGCACACTAGAGGGCTACAGACACCTAGACAGGGATAGATCATAAAGATTTTGATATGCCCCACATATCAAGGAGAGACATGCCTGTGACATCACCCTGCTTGCAGCATATGATACTGACAGGGAGAAGGTGGGCAGAGCTCACAGCCTGGCTTTGCTCATCACAAGCCCAGCCTTAGCAATGTGTTGGCTTCCTATTGCTGCTACCAAATTACTACAGGTGTAGTGGTTCGTGATAGTGCACACTTTAGGAAACCAGCCTAACTGGGGACCTTGTTTTGAGTCACCGGTTATAATCTGAGGCTCCAAGGCTGTGTTTTCATTTGGTAGCTCTGATGGGAAAGGATGCTTCCAAAGCTCATTGAGGGTGCGGTAGGAATTCAACCACTGTGGCTGTGTGACTGACGGACACAGCATCTTCCTGATGACTGAAGGGGGCCTAAGGTCTTACGAGCTCACTTGCGCTTTCCTTAGTTCTGCTTCTCCAATTAGGAGACTACTTCATGAACCTAAAGGAGATGTTTTGGTTTCAGCATGCTAAGAAGAAAGTTGTTTATGAAGTCACGAAATGTAGAGATGGTATCCTGTCATTTTGCCATGGAAGGCGGCCTAACTATGGGAGTGATGTCATTATCCTAGGCAAGATGGTTACAAGCAAGTTATAGATCCTCTCTCATCCAAAGAGATAGGACTGCAAAAGGTCATGGGCACCAGGAAACAGGGCTTACGCAGCCATTCTGATGTCTAGCTATTAAAGCACTGCGTATGGTTTTATCTAGAGAAGTCAGGGTTTGAGATGAGTTGGAGGGAAAGACATGTGGTCACTAGAAGAAATGAAAAAGATCTGCCCCTCTTCAGTTTGCACACAGCAAGACTGTAATGAACAAGAAGTTTTCTAGAAATCTTGCCATCTGAAACTTTGAATATCTAGTCATAGAGCAAAGAATTTTTGTTTTCCCAAGGTAATTTTTTTTTTGCTCCGAGTAATAAAAGTCCCTCTTAGTAACTAGAAGGAGAAGGAGGTAGAAGCAAGGTATACTTGGATTGTTGGTATAGTTCTAGCTTCTCACTTTCCTTTTATTTTCCTTCTAGCTTGGGCTTACCCGTTTTCTTAGTTCTGACTCATAACCCCATTTCTTCAATTTCTCTTGGTCACTACAAAGTCTCTCATCAATGTTGCTTCATCTCTTGAGAAGGTAGACTCTTGTGTATCTTACCTCTTCATCATTGGCCACTACAGATCAGAGGACCCTTGTCAGCCTTTGCAGCACTTTCTACTAGGTTACAATATGCCCTGACCACACTAGCTGACTCATGGGATGAGGTGAGCACCCTGACATCTACCATCAACATTTATTCACATGGATTCAGCATCCTGTGTATTAACTGCAGAAAGGAAAACCTTTATCACAGCTCAGGGAGAGTCATTGTCAGGTAGGAAGCTGTCACTAAGGGCTCTACAGTAAAATAGCACTTGTAGTGAGTGTGCTCAGAAAAGAAAAGGAAAAATTCAACACCTAAGTCTAAAAACATTTATGAATTTAAAATTCAGTACAAATGAAAACCAAGATTGTCATTGATGAGAAATTGCATTAGGAGCTTATTGTTTTAAAAATTAAATCTAAAATCAGGAAAAGAGAAGTCATTTAGAAGATAGATACTACATACATAATATGTAAACTATGACCTTTTTATAGAAGAAAAAACTATATATAAAAGCAATAATTAAGAAAATAACAGACAACTCTGAACACATGGTCAATTTGAGCAACTGCCTTTAGGCACTCATTTACACACAGACACACACTCCATTCCAACAACATCACAGTTCATATCTATCTCTGAGGTACTGGCTATGGCCTGAGTCACCAGTTGGTGGAAAGCAGCATCTGAGCAGTGGACACCCAGGAAGATGAGATGCCTTGACTACAGCCATACAGTGGAATACTGCTATCCAACCCCAGCTGAGAGCTACATGGTCCCCAATTTGGGATAAATATTAGATTAGTTAACTCTGGCTACAAGTAGAAGCAAAAGTAAATTCTTTGGATGAAAGCCTTTTGATAAAGTCCCAAACTATGACCAGACATTAAGACTAAGCAAGACATTTTCAATATAAGATCAAAGTCATCAAACTCAGTTCAAGCCAAGGCACACTGAATGATATGCAATGGAAATCACACAGAGCAAACCTAGGGCTCCAAGAACTTCAAATGTCAAAGCTGAAAAACACAGAGGATCAAACTCTCAGATATGTGAGGAAGCCATTCCAAAGAGAGGGGTACAGCCAGAGGCCAGTGGGAAAGCACTTCCTGTTTATAGGCAAATGAAAAGGAGCTTTCAGGTTTGAAGGGGGAAAACAATTTCTAGAAATTGAAAGTATCATTGCTGAGTTATTTTAAATCCAAAGCTGGATCAGCTGGGAAATAAGTTATATTAAAACAAGGAAGGATGAAAAGAAACTTATCACAGAGGAATATGGAGATAAAATGTGTAAAAAAATGCTAAGGAATATGATAGATAGAACATGCATTCAACACAGAGGACTAGAAAAAGAAAATCACACAATTTTACATGAGTTTTAGATATACATGTAAACAACTCAATCCCCAAATTTAACTGAGATTCTAGACAATCAGGTAGGAGATATATCCATGACCATGTCACACAAAGATCTTCTTACAAAAGGTGGAAGAGTCCTATGAGAAGGGTAAAAATCCATGATAATCTCAGTTGTTTAAAAATAAGAGTCCACATCCTCAAACAATGTCTTGGTGGTTTGAGGCCCTGATTCCTAGAACTGTGACTATCATGTCTGCCCTGCACTACAGTGTAGGACATGTTTAGAGAGTACCAGGTAAATGCCACCTAATCACAAGTGCTTATCAGTAGAGAAATGTGTCCAGCTAGTGGCAGAGTCAGAAAAGTTGAGGAACTAAGAAAGGTTAATTTATCCTGATTGTCCTTGGCCTTGTTAGAGTTTCAAGTGAGATACCTGAAGAATGGTACGGAACAAGGCAAGGGAACCAACGCCAGCTAAACCACCACAAAGCTTAACCAAGACAACAAGCTAAACAGTGGAGGCAATGTGCATGTAACCTTCTCGTGGCTGCAACAAAACACCAGAGACAATTCAGTTACAAAGGTTTTATTCTAGCTCACGGTTTCAGAGGCTCTGGTCCATATCCAGACAGATGCATTCCTTTCATAGCTTTGAAGGGACTGTCAGGAAGCAACATCAGGGGGTGCATGACAAAACAAAGGGTTCCTCTCCAGACTGGGAAGCAAAAGAGGATGGCAAGAAGCCTAAGGCCCTAACACCTCTTCCCAAGTCCAGAGATCCCACCACAAAAGATTCAACTTTTCCTCAAAGTGCCACCATGGGGACCAAGCCTACAGGACTCTGGGAGATGTTTATCCAAATCTTATCAGACAGATTCTTCCAGATATTTCCTGAAACCTTGATTTCAGCCTAATGAGCCTCTCAGAGATAATGACCTACAGAATTAGGATATAATAAGAGAGTGTTGTATCATGATATTTGATAAGCAACAGTACTGTAAAATAGATATCAGAAAATTAATACAGTGCCAATATCAATATTCTAACGCTATCGTCTTTATGGTAAACTACAGTTATCTTCTTATTTATCTTTTTTTAAAGACATGCAACTAACAAAATAATCCTGTTCAATGATAAACAAACAAACAAACAAACAAACAAACAAACAGATAAGTCAATAGAAAAAAGAGAACAAAAAGACTTGAGCAAATTTCTCTTAAAATATATCTATTAGGCTAAACACAGGATATTCAATCCATCAATCATCAAAGAAATGCAAAACAAACAAGCAAACAAAAAACTCACAAAAACCAAAAGGCCTCAACACAATAGTGTCATTCCCCACAAATATGGTTAACTTTCAAAAACAAAAATCCTCTTGGATTAACGTGATCCCTGAAATAATTTGGTCATATCTGCTACCAACCTATATATATTTATTTCAGCAACTCAGCCACTCTTCTCCCAGGCATGGGCCAGCCAGAATGCAAACACTGTTGTCGGGAATGTTCACAGTAATACTACTTGCAATAGCTCAAATTAGCCAAATTGGAACCCCACTAATTGTCCATTCAGGGCAGAGTGGATGGGTGAGACACTCTTCAAAGAAATGTTATACTGGTGGAAAAAAAATGAACAAACAACAGCATGGATTTTATAAGCTTAATTTTGAATAAAAGAAATAGATACAAAAGATTTCGCACTGTGTGATTCTGCGAGTGTAGGCAATATGCAAGGGAGACTAGAGATTACTTTGAGGGGCAGGAAGAAACTCAGCTAATAGGAACAGTGACAGGTTTCTGGGATTTTCTTTTTCATCTTTGTAGGATATTTTACATTGAGATTAAGGCATTGATTTGTACATTTTGTTTTGTGCTGTGCATTAGTTATGTGTGAGCATTTCACAGAACTAATCAAATCTGGAACAAGGAATAAGTTTAATATAATAAGACAAATTAGAAGAAAGAAGGCTCTAATCCAGAAATCTAAGATAAGAGGAAATACGGACGCAAAAACATAGAAACTGGATCAAGGTTATAGAACCACACACAACTGAACTGATTAAACACACCTTCTATAGCACAAGATTTAAGATGCTAAAGTGAAGCATGATCACACTCTGTCCTGCTTGGGAGAAACACAACCAAGACACAAGGAGATTCCGAATAAGACAACTAAGAAAAAAAAAAAAACTATGAGTCTCTCAACCACTGATAAACCAGATAGGAATTAAGAGTACTACTTAGATTCAAAGAACATGAAATTATGAGCTTTAACGAATGCACATAAATAGCCCTTAGCATCTAACCACGAGAGAATGTACATTCCTCCAAGCTCACATGGTTTATTTTCAGAAATTGATCATGTACTAGGGCATAAAGCAATTCTGAAAAACTTTCAAAGAATTGGGGTAATAAAATCCACATTCTCTGACCACAAATGCAATTAACTTAATATTTCCACTCATATCTATTTATAGAGATTCTTGTGTATGGGCCTCAAGAGACATGAGCAAGAATGTGTTAGAATACATAAGCAAAATGGGAATGACCCAAATGTCTACCAACAGGCAAGCAGTTAAAAAACAGTATTATTATGAAGATATATGAAGCCAAGGGCAGGGCTACACCCAAGCCTGCAATTATAGTACTTGAGAGCTGGCAGTAGGATCATCCTTAGCCATATAATGAGTTACAGGCCAACCTGGGCTGAAAAAAATATCTGTCCAAAACAAAACCCGACAGCAAAACAAAACAAACACACCGGCCCCCCACAAATCCCAAAATGTGGAGGCTGGGGCATAGCTCAGTTTGGTACAGTAGCTGCCATATAAGCAGAAGGATCTGCGTTCACATCCCTAGCACTCATGTTTGTGAAAGAGAAAGCCAGGCAAAGCAGCATGTACATGTAATCCATTCCTAAGGAGGCAGAGACAGGAGGATTCCTGGAGCTTGCTGCCCTTCAGATCCAGCCAGTCCATAAGCTCTTGTTCAGTGAGAGACTCTGTCTCAAGATGATTATGAGTCAGCTATTGAAGAATGACACCCATGCTCTGGCCTACATGTGTGCATGCACACACAGACATAGAGATACATGAAATAGCAATAGAAGTTCATAAAGGAGAGCATAACACAACATAACTAGATCTTAACTTTTTTAAAAACATGTTATGTGAGGATATGCAAGATCCTGAGATCATACATAGTTAGATATTCACATATCACTTTTTCAAAACTGGGTGGTGGATGGGAAAGAAACATCAGTTTGAAGAATACAGCCGCATGGCTTGATAACATCTAGAGCTTTGTTACGTGCAAATGGAGAATGACACATGGTTTTCTTGTGCCCGTGAACACCTGTTAAGTTAGGGCCATGTCATTGATTTCAGGGAGGCTCTTTTTTAAATTTAAATTAATTTTTTTATAATTTATTCATTTTACATTTCGATCATAGCCTCCTCCCTTGTCTCTTCCTAGTCCCATCCTCCCTCCATTTTCCCTCCCCCATCCCGCTTCCCTAGTCCTCAGAAAGGAGGAGCCCTCTGCCCCTACCATCAGATCCCAGCCTATCAAGTCTCATTAGGACTGCCTGCATCCTCTTCCCCTGTGGCCTGGCAAGCCTCCACCCAGCCAACCCCCCTTCATCACCAGGGGGAAGTAGGAGGCAGAGTCCATGTCAGAAACAGCCCCTGCTCTCCTTACTAGGGAACCCACATGGAGCCTGAACTGCCTATCAGCTACATCTGATCAGGAGGTCTATGTCCTCTCTGTGCATAGTCCTTGGTTGGTGCATCAGTCCTTATAGGCTCCCTGGGCCCAGATTTGGTGGCTCTGTTGGTCTTTTAGTGGAACTCCTGTTCCCTCTGGATCCTTCTATCCCCTGACTCTTTCCCAGGACTCCCTGCACTCTGCCTAAAGTATGGCTGTGAGTTTTAGCATCTACTTCAATACCCTGCTGGGTGGAGTCTTTCAGAGGACAACTATGGTAAGCTCCTGTCCTGTTCCCTCTCCTTAACTGCTTCTGATGTCTATGCTATTTGAGGGCTAATATCTAAAATATATAAAGAGCTCAATAAATTAAACTCCAACAAATCAAACAATCTAATTAAAAAATAGGGTACATAACTAAACAGAGAAGTCTCAACAGAAGAATACCAAATGGCAGAGAAACATTTAAAGAAATGCTCAACATCCTTAGTCTTCACAGAAATGCAAATCAAAATGACTATGAGATTCCATCTTACACCCATCAGAATGGCTAATATCAAAAACTCAAGTGACAGTACATGTTGGAGAGGATGTAAAGAAAGGAAAACACTCCTCCATTGCTGGTGGTAGTGCAAACTTGTACAACTTTGGAAAGCAATCTGGTGCTTTCTCAGACAATTGGGAATAGTGCTACCTCAAGACCCAGCTATGTCACTCCTGAGTATATACCTGAAAGATGCTCCACTATACAACAAGGATATTTGTTCAACTATGTTCATAGCAGCTTTATTCACAATAGCCAGAAACTGGAAACAACCTAGAAACTGGAAACAATCCCTCTACTGAAGAATGGATACAGAAATTGTGGTACATTAACACAATAGGTATTAAAAACAAGAAAATCATGAAATTTGCAGGTAAATGGATGGAACTAGAAAAAATCATCCTGAGTGAGGTATCCCAGAAGCAGAGAGACATACATGATATATATTTTAGTTTGTAAGTGGATATTAGCTGTATAATACAGGATAACCATACTACAATCCACAGATCTAAAGAAGCTAAATAGTAAGGAAGACTCTAGGGAGGATGCTTAATTTTCATTCAGTGAGATTCTTAATGTGTTTCAAAGTGTAGAGATTCTAAAGCCATGGCTATTAGATGGCTCTGCCCTGCAGAACATTACCATAGTTAAGGACAGACTACATGAAGAATGGGCATCCCAGGAGATGACACAGAACTGTCACGTTCCCATTGCATGGAGACATAATCACCATAACATTACAACACAGTGCATCACTCAAGGGAAAGCAGTGGTGCTGGGTAAACAACTGGCCACATGGCTGGTTGTTCAGAAGTAGCTCATGACCCATGTACTGGATATAATATTGGACAGTAACAGCAGCTCTTATACTAGAACCAGAGACTACAAGTAAATCCAGCATCTAATGCCAGGGAGTATTCAACATGACAACTGAGATCTCTCAAGACAGAAAGAATAGTCACCTCAACAAATGCACCGGGACATGAGAATGACCACATGTTAAAACTTAAAAAACAAACAAAATCAAAAAAGATTATAACTCAGTGTGGATAAATGACCTGAATGTAGTAGCTAGGATTATAAAGCTCTTAAAAAAATGCATGGGTGTATCTAAATAATTTTGGCAATGAACTCCTGGATAGACCAAAAACATGAAAAGCAAAAGACAGAAATCAAAGTCCATCAAAAATTTAATTTAAAAAAGCTTTGTTTATCAAAAGACATTCTAAGCAAGCAACAGGCAATCTACAGAAAGACAGGACATGGAAATCTCACATCTGATACATGTCATATACCTGAGACAGACAACAAACTCATACAATTATCATGAAGAGAAATGGAATTTATATTTTACAATTTGCAGACAATAAACCACTTTCCTCCAAACATAAGCAAGTGGTCAAAAAACACTAGAAAGAGCTCCCAGAATCATTATTCATTAGAAAAATGAAAATTAGAATTACAACAGTTCAGCCACATTAACATGTCTAGAATCAGAAAGTGTGTGGGGGGGGGGTTGCAGAGATAGATGGCTCATTGTTTAAGAGTACTTGCTCCTCCTAAAGAGGATCCGGGTTCAATTCCCAGCACTGGCTCAATTCCATCCAGCTCACAACTGTCTGTAACTCCAGTTTTTTCTGATCTCCAGAGATACAAAGCAAGCACATGGTACAATACATACATGCAATCAAGACATTTACACACATAAAAAATACTAAATAAATAAAAGTCACATAAGAGCAGCTGTTGGTGGTGAAAGACAAATCGGAACCGCATATGCTGCCCTTGGAATGAAAACCACATGGCTATTTTGGAAAAGTATTCTAGCAATTTCTCAAAAGATTAAACTTAAGATCCAGATAAATATTCCATTTATTTGTCCAAGGCAACTGACAACACATGTCCGTATAAAAGTCACTACGTAAATATTTAAAATAGCCATAAGGGAGGTGACAACGTAAATGTTCAACTGATGGATGGACGAGTAACTGTTACATATTCATACGAGGGAATGTTACATGTCCATGAAAGTAGTGGTGCATGCTGAATAATGAATGAACCTTGAAACTATCATTCAGAGTGAAAAAAAGCCAGCCACAAAAGAAAGGTGAATCCATTTATATAAAATATCCTAAATGAAGCAAATTTATAGAGACAAAAGTTAGATTGATGTTTCCGGGGGGGGGGGCTTAGTTAACTGGTGCAAGAAGACATTCTAAAACCTCTTCTGTTATACATGCTGTGTGCTCACTGTTGTCTATTTAACTTGGTAACCTACAAGGCACATGCATCTTTATCTTTTTTTAACAAGAAAATTAAAATAATCCTAAGGAGAATTAGAGAAGCTGCCTAAGAGCGGTACAATACAATTACGGATATGACATATGTAATATATGTTATATATAAAATATATAATTATGTGTATAATATAATTATATATAATATAGTTTATAATTATAAGTTATCAATACAATAAGACTAGCTTGAGAACATCAGTATGGTTGCTAACTTTGGACAAGCATCACTAGCAAAAAATGCAGACAAAACGTGAATGGTAAATTCTTTAGGCTTATAAGAACTATTTATCAAAGCCAGCCAGCTATATAAAATTATTATATATGTACTATTAGCTGCTTTTTTAATAAAACCACAGAAAGCAATTGATAAATGGAGGCCTATACTCTGTGGATTGTGACACGGAAGCTGTGAGAAAGAGAATCTTCTGAAAATGCGAAGGTCGGGGGCAGCCAAGTGTGTGGTGTCCACCTGTGATCCTCACACTTGAGAGGCTGAGGCAGGGGGATTGCTGAGTTTGAGGGTGCTCTGGGCTATACAGTGAGACCCTGTCCCAGGAAACAGGATAAAGGGGAGTAGAGTCTGCATGTGAAGGTTTCTGTTAGGTGGTAGAGCATCATGTATGTGGCCCAGGCGATTTCAGAAGTCCTAAGAAGACTCCGCACAGTGTCCGGCGGTCGACTCAGTGAAGATTGATTGCTGGACACACTGCCTGGAGTATAAGCCATGCTGCCTTCCCAATTCCAAGCTAGAGTGGAGAGCAGTTTGAGAGCAAGATACTGTGTCTTGGTGCAGCAAAAACACTTCAAATAAATGAGGAATATTTGAATTTCACCGAGAACAGGGGAATCAGATTGAAAAACACCCTGAAGTGACCCAACCTACCCTTGTCTCAACTCCCCAAGCAGCTCAGGGCAGCAGCTTCTTCCCAAGTCCTGTCTGTTTCCATCAAATTCATCTGAAATCGCAACTCTCTGCCTGGATGTCTGCATAGTTCATATAAAAATGGTAACTTTAATAACAGAGAAGTTTGCCCTGGGTCACATTATCTTCATCCCTTGTGTGTAGAAAGACAATTTTCTTCATATGAGAATAGTTTTGATTTAGGCCAAGAGATTCAGGTCATTGATCCTTAAAAAGGGATAACGAGAATGACTAACCCGGAGACATTAATTAGTGACACATATCTTTGTTTTTCTTCTTCTTCTTTTTTAATTTTCTTATCTTCATTTTAAATTGAGGCACTTGGACTTAGAAAAATCAAAATGATGTGGGACTGGGGCGATGGGTCAGCGGTGGAAGTCCTGAACGCTCAGGAATGAGGTCCCAGGTTGGACTCCAAGCAACCGCCAAGCGCTGTAACTCCAGCTACAGAGGGTCAGACACCCTCTTCTGGCCTCTGCGGGCACTCATGTGGTGCAGCCAAATACTCATACACATAAAGTAAAATTTAAAAAACACATGAAAATCAAAATAGTTGGCTCGAGGTCAACCTGATGAGTAAATGGCATAAGCCACCACCATCTTCCTGTGTGTGTGTGTGTCTGGTGTCCCACACAGTGTTCCATAACTATGCAGTAAATGTGCAAACAGATATTTTTCTTCCATAAAGACCATAATATTTTCCAAGTGTGAAAGGGGATAACTAAGAAAATTTTCTTTGGGCTGGAGATTGCTCTGCAGGTAACTTAGGACAGTAACTGCTCTTGCAGAGAACCAGAGTTTGGTTCTCAGCACTCATATTGGGTAGCTCACAACTGGCCAGAAGCACAGCTCTATAGCTGTCTTCATGTACAACTACACTCAAATGCACACATCCACACACAGAGATGTATGTAGTTAAAAATAAAGTAAATCTTTTTTTTAAAGTAAAGAAACCTTGTCTTTTTTCTCTGGTTCAGTTCCCCTGCCTCCTCTATGCTTAAAGGAGAGCCTCAGAAAAGAAACAATTTTTCTTTTTTTAATATTTATTTATTTATTTTTACATCCCAATTGTAACCCCTTCCTTTGTCTTCGCTATCCCACCTTCCCTCCTTATTCCCCCCATTCCTGTCCCCTAGTCTTCAGAAAGGGGGAGCCTTCCCCCATTACCAACTGACCCCAGACTACCAAGTCTTTTCAATACTGACTGCATCCTTTTCCTCTGTGGCCTGCCAAGGCCACCTCACCCAGGGGAAGTGATCGAAGAGCAGGCAACAGAGTTCATGTCAGAGATCACCCCTGCTCCCCTTACTAGGGAACCCACATGAACAGTGAGCTGCCTATTGGATACTGAACTGAACTGAGCCAGGGTCTTGGGTCCTCTCCATCATGGCCCTTGGTTGGTGCATCAGTCTTTGCAGGCCCTATGTGCTCAAACATGTTCATAGCAGTTTTAACCATAATAGCCAGAAATTGGAAACAACCCAGATGTCCCTCAACTGAACAATGGATAAAGAAACTGTGGTACATCTACACAATAAGATACTATTCAGCTATTAAAAACAAGGACTTCATTAAATTTGTAGGCAAATGCATGTATCTGGAAAATATCATCCTGAGTGAAGTAACCCAGACCCAGAAAGACACTTGTATATACTCACTTATAAACAGATATTAGGCATATAATATAGGATAACCATATTACAATCCACAGACCTAAAGAAGCTAAGTAACAAGGAGGACCCTAGGAAGGATGCTTAATTCCTATTCAGTGCAAATAGAATAGACACCAGAAGTGGTTAAAGAGAGGGAACAAGGAAGGAGCCTACCATAGTTGTCCTCCGAAAAACTCCACCCAGCAGAGGATTGAAGCAGATACTGAGACAAACTTTTGGCAGAGGTCAGGGAGTCATAGAGAAGAGGTGGGGGATAGAAGGACCCAGAGAGGACAAGCGTTCCACAAGAAAACCAAGAGAGCCAACAAAGAAACATCATATCACTCTAGGAAGTTAACCAAAGAAACCCTCCAAGAGACATAGTTACATCAAGAATAATGAACAATATTCATACACAATGATTTGAAGATGTATGTTGGTATGCATACAATAACTTGAAAATATTTTTTTTCATATATCCATTTTTAAAAGTATCTTTTGGGCTGTTAGTGTAATGACACAGGAGCTAAGAACACTTACTGCTCTTTGAAAGGACCAAGTCTTGGTTCCCAGTACCCAGTGACAGCTGATAACAGTCCATAATTTCCATTCCAAGGAATCCAACACCCTCCTCCGATCTGGGGCTCTAGGTATGCTCTTGGTGCACATATGTACATGCAGGCCAGCACCCATATAATTTAAATCCCAGCACTTGGGAGGCAGAGGCAGAGGCAGGTGGATCTCTATGAGTTTGAGGCTGGCCTAGCTTTACAATAACAACAACAGACCAACCCCCTAAAAATAAAATTCAGTTTGTGCCTCTTACTTAAATTTTCTCTTAAGCCTAAGGTGTGCACAGACAGACCTGCAGGAGGAGGCCGCAGCTACTGCCACGGAATGCCCTGTTTGAGGCCCAAGCAATTAAAAAATAATGAGTCTGAAGCTAGAGAAATGCAGAGAGCAGGGCCCAACCACTGTTGTTTGCAACTTCCAGGAATCCTTGGCCCCTTCCTGCACGGGGCCCTGAGCTGACTGGGGAGCTGTTCAAAGGCTGCAGCACATTTCCCCACAGGATGGAAACCACAGCTATGGGAGACGCTCCTTGTAGGCTTCTCCATCACCTTTTGATCCTGGGGATCCTGACACTTCGCCTGGAGGCTTGCCAGGGCCTCGGAGTCTGGCTGCGGGAGCGTTCCACTCCTCCCCCGGCCTCTGAATGACAACATTTTCATCAGAGTACTTTAATGCTCTCTTAAATTCCTCAGTTGTGGTTAGGACATCAGACTATTTAGACAGAGTCCACAAACTGTTTGGACTGCGGGGGAGGTTCGGACCTTCATGTTTTCAGACTGGCTCAGAGCACTTCAGTGGGCTGAGGGAGTAGTTCTGTCTCTAGGATGCTTCTGGAACGGGCTTCTCTGATTCATCAAAATAACATGTCTAAAGCTAGGACCTGAAAGACCAGAGAGGCTCACACACATGGATGATGTCAGGTCACACACACGGGTGATGCCAGGCTTCCAAATAGAAACGCTTCATGAAATGTTTAG
This sequence comes from Pachyuromys duprasi, assembly GCA_028658305.1. Taxonomy (NCBI): domain Eukaryota; kingdom Metazoa; phylum Chordata; class Mammalia; order Rodentia; family Muridae; genus Pachyuromys; species Pachyuromys duprasi. The sequence continues at coordinate 50,843,360 of CM053757.1, forward strand.
TTTTCTCTGAGGGGGAGCAAAATATTCATGAAGCAGAGTGGGTGTGAGAGGGCTCCAGACTGGGTAGACAGGTCTGGATGTTGGCGTGTTCTGTGTGGCTTGTTAGTTGGGTGGGGAGGGTTTCAGGGTGCCAATGACTCTTTAGGGGTTATATATTGTGGCTCCTGAGTACTTGACAGGTGAATTTACTGCTCATTTAAACTTAGAAAGGTTGAACAGTCAGTGTTTGGAAACTAATTTGGGTGAGTGGATATATTTTTTTCTAAGTAGAATTTTTATGAAATCCATGAAAATTAAATGTTATTGTTAAATTTAGCACTTTTAAGGCATCACATTAAAACAACCTAAAGTATTTCATTAGTAATTTCTTCATTATGATTTCACATTGAAATAAAAATATTTTGTATAAATTAACTTCATGATGGGTTATTATTTCCTTTTTTAAAGGTCACCATTATAAAATTGTGGATTACACGTGAAGGTCACACACTCTTCTGCTGTTCTGCCCTGCTGGAACCTTGCTGGTCCCTTCCCTTCAAGGACCTGAGGGAAGAGGTGCAATGCAGCGCTTCCTTCCAGGTGTCAAATGCCTATGTGGTGGGGCAGTCTTCAATCCCCCTTAACAAGTGCAGGTTGCTGTGCACTGTGTTAGACCGTGTTAGGAAGTAGGCTATGTCAACTGCAGTTAAAATTACATGAATTCCTCCATTCTGCAGGTTTAGCATCACAAGGATGTAGGAGAGTGAGCAGTTATTCCCAAGGGATCAATGACTTTATAAACCAAGCAAGTGCCATGGAATGGCCAATGAGTAACAGAAAGCAGAGTATGAACTCACTGACTGATGGGGACAAAACATAGGAGAAAAGGTAAATTTGAATTTCAAGGGAACAACAAATACTGTTTTATTACAGGCATGCTCCACGTATCACAAACGTAACCTTTAGTTTTATTTGCCAGCTCTGGCATCCTGAGAAGAAAGGGCTAAACCATAACAAAGATAGAAAGCCCTTCTCTTTGGAGAACGTAACACAGCTGCAAAGCCCAACTGCAGTTGGTAATAGTCACAAAGACGTCACAATTACTAAAACCATCTTTCTTTGGTAAATGATGTCTTTCTTGGATGGGAGTCTCCACCTGTGAACAAGATCTGAGTTCTGTCCAAAGCCTATGTGGTTTAGGGATCAAAGAGAGCCAACAGAATAGTTCAGCCAAAACTGCTGCATCACTGCTCTTCTGGGTTGTCCTGAGTGAGAGCTATTGTGTTCCTGTAGGAATCCACTTCTTCTAATAGCCAGCCTGTGTCACTAAGTTGATCAAACCTACAGAAAAACTGTCACAGAACCTTTCCCGCCTTAAGAGACAAAGGGTTTACAAATTCAACAAGGTGCCACCCTCTTTCAAGGTGGCCAGCAGGTATAGCAACAGCCAAGGGATTATTGACATCTAGAGCTCACCTGGATTCTTCAGGTCCCCTCCCCAAGGAAGGTAGGGAGGGCAATTGTGTGGTCAAGGCAGAAACAGGGCAATAACTGGAATTGTAGCTTTGGACAAGTGCCCAGGGAAAAGGCAGCTCCTTCCCTTTCCAGCACTCCCTATCAGTGGGGAACTGATTGCCTTGCCCCAGAATGCCCAAATCTGCAGCAGCTCAGAACTATATGTAACTTGGTAGCGTCTGCATTACACCAAGATGCTTTTCTCAGATACATTCATCTCTGCATCATGTGTAATGCTTGGCCCAGTGTACACTACAGAAATACTGTTACACAGTATTTTCTAGGAAACAATGACAAAAACAAGCTCAAAAGTCTTCAAGTGTTGAGCACGGTCGTAGTCCTTACTATATATTATACTTCCAGAAGAATCCGTTGATCAGAAGTGATGGGTATAGAAGGTCTTGCTTCTAGAACCAAGAGGCTTATTGCTAGAGAGGTATCAGCTCACAGAATTTGCCAGCCATCCCTTGTCCTTAGAGATGTCCTCATCCAACTTTCCTCATCCCAACATCCTGTCTGTGACTACCTCTGGCTGTTGAAATTGAGCACAGGTGGACACACCCATGGCCCCTGCAGAATGCTGGCTTCGCAAATGGTTACACTGAGTAGCTTATTTCCTTTATTTGAGACTCACCCTTGGATTCTCCTTAGCCTAGATACCTAGTCCTTTCAAAGGAATGTCAAGGGACTCTAAGAGAAAATTAAATTCAATTTAGAAATTTAATTAAGATACATGAAGTGACTAAGCAGAATCCTGTTAAAACAAAAGCGAGCGATCCCAGACATGGTCATTGTACGTTCTTGGTTTTCTGAGTCATTCTGGTAACTACTCTGGTGGCCTACTGTCACATCATGTGCCAGACTGCAGGCTTCACCAATGAGGATGGAAATGAAAGAGATTGCAAAACTTTTGTTAAGGATTCTAAAGCCAGATTTCTTCATCTATTTGCCCTAAGTGAACTTGTAACTCGGGTCTGTAGATACTTGACTGTAACTGTGGAAACTTCTTAAGGATAAAGGACATAAAACTGAATGCATGCATGGGAATACTGACTGCGTAAGTATTAACAATGCCTTGGTGAGTTTAAAATATAGAAAGAATCGAAGTTTCTTCCTCCAGCAAGAAGAGACTCAAAGCATCCATGAATAGTAAGCCTTAATTCATTAGGAGTGCGTGATATGTCCGTGGAGCAGCCACTGCTGTATTTCTAAGATAAGGCAATGATTAAAATGCAGTAAACAGGACAACAAACAGCAACAGAGAAAGATGGTGCACTCTAGATTCAAGTGGCTGCAATGTCGCTCAATTGGAAGAGTGTTTGCTCACCATGCGCAGAGCCCCGAGTTCCATCCCCAGCACTGCGTAAGTGGGGGATGGTGTCACACACCTGTGATTCCAGCACACATCAGGTAGAAGCAGGAGGATCGAGTGAGTTCATATCACGTTTAGCTGCATATCAAGGTCGAGATCAGCCTAGGTGCATGCATTTTTAAATAAATAATTGCATTCGTAAAATAAATTCACACATAATAAAAATAAACTCAAGTGGGTCAATAATCATTAAAGGCAACTCAGTGTTTTGACTAATAAGCAAAAAATTATGCTAGGTAAAAATCTGTCTGAGTGAATGGCAGATGAAAGATATCGGAATGAGTGACATTCAAGAAGGCCACTAGAGAAAGGGTTAAAGTAAGTGAATGGAAGATGATGCCCCATGCCAAACGAAAGAAATGATAGCAGTTATATTAGTATCAGGCTTTTTTCAGACAAAAAAAATCAAAAATATTCTGAGAGCTGCAGAGGCACATCCATAGAGGAAATGTTGTAGTTCATCAAAATAAGGATGAATTCTGAATACCATACTCTGAATAAGATAGCTAAATAGATAGTCAAAAGGCAAGAACGCCAAGAGAAACATCCAAGTATGAGCTTTTAGTGGAGGCATAAACACCTGTTTCACCATCCTAGGGCAAACAGGTGATGAGTTGGCAAGGTCACACCTAGCAATCCTGACCTCACATGCTCTCAGAACACTAAACCTAGTAAATACAGGGTGGCCATTTAGACATAGTTGGGACATTAACAACTGTTTCATTTGTTGACCAGCAAAGCCCATTTCATCAAGTATTATTCCCCAGCTGAAATGACTTTTCTGAGAACTGACTCTACTGTTTTTACTGACAAAGAGAAAAATGGAATATTCAGGTGGAAATTATGTTTTAGATAAAACAAACTTATTTGGCATGCTTCTAACTGAATTCTACGGGTTCCCATCAAGAGTCAGAAGCAGGTTAGTATAGAAGGGAACTTCCCATGTCCTTCCATTCAGTGTCACGAAGTTGGAATGTAAGGGATAGGAACCCCGGCTGGGATAGACTAGCAGCTGGCTCCAGCCCGAGGGTGGTCTTCTAACGGGTGTCTTCTAACACGGTTAGAACCCACACTTGGACCTTCCACTAAGAAAACTTTCAGCTCAAACTTAACAGTCTGCTGGAACCACTTATTCTTAGGACCTCATGATTCTGCCATCAAGAGCTATCTTTAACCTCTTAATATTCTTTTCATTGTGATGGCCCCCTCCAAAACCTCTGGTTCTGAGACACTTGTGTTCTCTCTCTCTCTCAAATACATACACACACACACACAGTTGTCCACAGGAAAGAGAATTTTATCTAACAAAGAATGATTTTCAAACTTCAGTACAGACCCAGTGATCTACAGACTGCATTAGACATAAACATTCGGGCTCCCTCTTGAGCCTATGATTCAGTGGGGCTAGGTGAGAACCTTAGAATTTTCATTTCAAGCAAATTCTACCTTGAGGTCCTTGCATCTGGACCTGGGACTGCCCCTACAGAACCATGGTCCCACTGAGTGCTTTGCCTTCATCCCCCAGATAACTCTGTAATGACTCCCACTCAGTTGGCATCTAAACTATCCCAATTGCCATCTCCTGCAGATGTTCTTCAGGCTCATGTTTTTCAAGTGCGTTCCTCACCTTCCTGGCTGTTTTCAGATTTTCTTAACAAAGAAATAATTTAGTTCTTCCCTAGATTCCTTTCTGACTTTATTTGAAGCTGCATTGAATTATTACTTTGGGCAAGGAGCTGTTGTTTGTCTCATCTTGAGGTCTTTCCACCTTGGGTGGTGGGTACCTTTCTTGCATAACCAGATCTCATCCCAAGCTCTTCAGAAAACTTTTCTAGTTTTTCCTAATTTGTACTTTTATTTTGAAACTTATTTCCAGGCAGTTTATATCTGTGATTGTTTAGTGATTAAGATCTTTTTCCACTGTGTTTTCTAAAATGCTTCTTGGTTGTAAATCGGGAAAGCCATTGCCTTTTTCTGTATTTATTTTCTGTGTTTTGAAACTTGAGATTTTATTTGTGGCTTAATATATAATACTTCTTTTTAAGTTCAACTTTCTCTGGGAAAGGTACGTTGTTCAAACTGTTCCCTTTTAAATGCATCTCATTAATTTTATTAATAATATTTTTCCAAATGATTATTTACTCTTTACTTTGAAAAAGGTAGGCTTGTCTCTGAATCTCTCCTCGTGATTTAAGGCCATGTGCTCTCTCTTATGGTTCCTATTTCAAATAGCCTTCAAGGGCCAGTATACCAAAGGTTTGTCACCAACCGGTGGGGTGGGAGGAACCGTTAGAAGATGTGGCCTAGTGACAGAATGGCTGGTCATTGGAGGTGTCCTAGAAAGGGCTGTTGAGACCTCAGCCGCATCTGCCCAGACACACCACTTTAAAGCTATCATATAGTGAGCAGGCTTCTTCTCCCATACATTCCCACCATAAAGTCTTCTGCTTACCATGCACCCAGAGCAGGTGGGCCAAGTGGCCTGTGTTGAAATCTCCGGAAGAGGAAAGGAAACCTTTCTTCCAGATACATTGACCCTCTCACATATTTCGCCACAGCAACTGAGAGCTGACTAAACAAACCAGGCATTTCTTACACATTTAATTTGGCACCTTGGATTTAGTTGATTCTCTGTTATCATGTAGGATTTGGGATTTTATAATATGTGATAACATCCTTGGTCTTAGCTGTCTTTAAAGATCTCAGTCTTCAATTTTACATAGTCTGCTGGTAATTCTGCAGCTCCTTTTCTCTCTTTGCTTGGATTTGTAATACACATTCTAATACTTCAGGCAGGTATTTAGTCAAAATTCAATAATTAGGATTTATTTTTTAATGTTTCAGTTTGAGAATCTCTTCTTTAATAAACTAGTTAATTTTCTTTACAGTTACACCTGAACATTGGGTTAATTTACTTCTTTTTCTCTTTCATCTGCTTTTGATCCTCTACATTTCCCTTTATTCTCTCTCTCTCTCTCTCTCTCTCTCTCTCTCTCTCTCTCTCTCTCTCTCTCATTGAGACAGAATCTCTGTATGTAACTCTGGCTGTCCTGGAACTCACTCTGTAGGCCAGGCTGGTCTCGAACAGATATCTATCTGCTTCTGCCTTCTGAGTGCTGGGATTAAAAGCATGTGCTACCATTCCCAGCCCACTTCATTTTCACTTTAAAAACATTTTTTTTCTTTTTCACTTTGCCTTTCTCTAATTTTCAAATATGTTCTCACATCACATATTATTAGAAAAAGAAATCTGCACTTCTCCCTTCAATGCAACATTTAACACCATTTTTGTTTTTGTTTTTGTTTTGTTTTGTTCCAACTTCACATCTTCACCTTATTGATAGAATGTGGTTTTTATACAGTCTGCCTCCATAGCCAAGTGCCATATACTTTGTCTGGGGTGCTGAAGACATTTGTAATTTGTGTTCAGCTTTAGAATCAAGCAGTTGTTTGATTGCCTATTGCTTTGTTTTGAGCAGAGGGTAGCAGTAGCCTGAATTTGGATTCACTCAATAGCCCCTGCTGTCATTAAACTTTTGATCCTCCTGCCTCAGCCTCTGGAGTGCTGAGACTGTGGACCTACACTATTACAGCAAGTTGAATATCTCTTACTTTTAATTTGTTTTAATGACAATTGGCAAAACTAGGATTACTTTCCCTGATGCAAACAATTTTGATTTCTTAGCTGGCTGTTATGAGAAATGTTCTCCACGGAGAACACAGGTCTAATATTATCTGAGCCTTTTACTAAGGATGTATCTCTGCTGTCTGAACATCCACAAGAAGGCCTGATACAATAAAATCCCTGGCAGAACCTTTGCCTCCCAGCAGTACTTTGAAAGCCACAGTCTTCTGGTACTTTGGGACTAAACCAGAGAAGCCTGACATCAGTCATTTTCTTTACTACTTCCTTACATAAAATTTTAATTGCTTCCATCCCTGTCATTAAGGAGTTTTCTAGATTGTTCCATCAGTGAAATCAAATTTAATAGTGAGTCTTTCCTATATAGTCAAGTCTTCTTTTAGAAAAAAAAAAGTCCTTTCATAGTTGACAGTAATAAAGAATTAAATTTGTGAAGAGGGTAGATCTTAACTGTTCTCAAAAGGTACATATACATGTTCTATTTTTGACTCAGTTTAACTTTTATATTTGCTTTTCAATTTAGGTACAGCATATATAAGACATGCATACAGGCATTTTACCCTTGTAGCATAGTACCTTCCGGGTAATCTAAGTGAACAAGATAGTCCCTGAAGGCATACATCTCTCCTAGTCTGCAAATACTATAACTACCACCTAACATGCTTTGGATACTTCCCACGTCTGGAGCAAGCTATCTGCATCCATTATCTCATTTAATTCTTCATGACAGAGGAAGGATCTGTTACCAATCAGATACACAGATAAGGGGACCGAGTCTTCAAGAGGTCTTGTAAATTAGCCGAGCTACGTTTCCAACCCAGCCAAGAGAAGAGCAGGGAAGAATGTGTCCTAGCCAGAAGTCACAGCAGTTGGTGAATGTGCAGAAAGAAAAGAAAGCCAGGGACTGAAGAGCAGGGAGGGAAGGGGAAAGGGCCTAAAGGCTAACAGCTTCGATGGAAGCCAGATCATGCCGTTTCTGGGAAATTGGCAGATTTGGCTTCCATGACGTCACTTTATTTTGCTCTTTGCCGCCCTTGGGGTTAATTTTAATTCTACTACCATATCTTTAATTTCTTGCAGACCTCCATATCACAGCTTCCCTATCTTGAAAGCAAGTCTGCCTTCTCTTTCTCTGATTTCATTGTTCAAACTCAAGCCCGCTTTTATCTCAGCCTCTGTCGGGCTGCTGCCTGGGATTTAAGGCGTCCTTATCCAAGTGGAGAAAGCTAAACAGTTGTCCTCATCACCACACGGACTCTGCATTTGATAATCTTCAGATGGGCTCTTCTTGGTCATGCAGCACTGTTCTGGTGCACTGTTCTGGAGCATGCCTCTTGACGCACCCGCTTATAAATGTTTGGAGAAGGGTGTGCTCTGTGCGTATCCCTACACAACATGGAACCTGCCCCTACTCAGATCTCACATGGCGATTCAGTGAAATCATGGGTTTGGATCCTACTGTGTGTACATTGTGTGAGGATAAACCCACTTCCAAGCCTCAGCGCGAACTCTGATTCTCAAGTCTCCTTGCTGGCTCCTGGCAAGAGCTCGCCCTGTTTTTCAGTTGTTTTGTGGGAATGCCATTTCTGCGTCCTCACCGCCTAATTCTGGGGCTTTGAGGAGACACAGCATCCCTGTGAGAGCTGCCACCTGCTGGGTTTTCCAAAGCTGCTTCTCGCCTTTGCCAGCGATCTGCCTGAGTACTTTTGAGCTTGTAGAGACCAAGAGGAATAGACATAAGATTAGGTAAAACAACTTTCTTGACTCATACAAGAACAGGCAAAGGTCTGTTTGTGAAGGGTGCTCATCTGTCTCCTCACTGAAGTATCCTTTAACACAGGTTTTATGAAGATAACTTTGTGTTGCATAAATTTGAATTTGTTTTGAGCTGAAGCCTGAGCAAAGCGAAGTCTGAACAAAGGTTTTGTCCATCTAGCTCTCTCTCTCTCTCTCTCTCTCTCTCTCTCTCTCTCTCTCTCTCTCTCTCTCTCTCTGTGTGTGTGTGTGTGTGTGTGTTGAGACAAGGTCTACAAAGTGTCTACATATCCAAGGATGATCTTGACTTTCTGAGCCTTCTACCTCTATTTCTAGAATTCTGGGATTATAGACATGTGGCAACATGCCCAAATTTTGCAGTACTGGGAATCCATCTCAAGGCTTCCTGCTTGCTGGGCAAACACTACTCTGACTTGTCTAGTCCCAGGCCCTCTGCACTTTATAATAAGAAAATCAGTATCAAATTCTGGTATTTGTCATTTTTATTTATTTTTAAAAAATATTTTGTGTGTAGGAAAGTTTTGCTGACATACATATGTGTGCACCATGTGCATGGAGTGCCCAGAGAGGCCAGAAAGGGCATCAGATCCCCTAAACTGGAGGAACAGACAGTTGCAAGCCATGTTTTGGGTGCTGAGAACTAAACTCAGTTCCTGAGCAAAGGCCAGCAAGTGCTCTTAACCTCTGAAGCATCTCTCAAGCCCTACCTTTTGTTGATTTGATTTACAACTATCTCTTTTAATTAAAGGTTTATGTAGGTACGTCCAGGGACCTGCGAAATATCCTATCTTGATTCACCATCTATTTTGGAAAGCATTTGAATTGGACAAGAGCACAAAGAGAACTTTCATGAGACTCATACCTAATGCAGAATTCTTTGTGTTGTTAAAGGTACATCAGATAAGACTTTTCCAACGCCATCCAGCAGCAAAGACTCTCACAACTGTAACTTGAATCGATAGTGCTAAGTGTTGTGGTCGGAGTCCACCTCTCCATAATATTTTTCCCAGCTTAGATTTATCAATAGATTGACAAAGTATAGAGTCCCATTTGCCTCAGTTTTTGGAACTGTGGTTTTGTTCACCAGTTTTTCATTGCCACTGTTCAGATTCCAAAGCTGACTTCAGGGATCTGTGGCGCCCTGCTTCATTTCCTACTCAACGTTTTGCTTTGCACGCTGAGTTTTTACAGTTTCCAGTTGTAGTACCTGCAGTTTCCTGCCTCCACTTTCCTTTTCTGCTCACCTCCCCTGCTCTCCTGCATGGAGCTGTGCTTCTGACCCTGGGTGCCCCTTTGGCAGCTTCTGGCCAGTTAAAAGCAGGAGGAAGTCAGCAAGTGAGAAGTCACTTCTTGTCAAGCACCCTGCCAGAAAGCGATCAGCACAGCTTTCGGTGAGACGGCACCTACCCTTTCTTCATTGTTTGTGGTTTAAAAGTAAATCCCCCCTTCCTTCTCCTCTTTGAAATTTGATTCCCCGATGTCCACTCCAAAATAGAAAAGACTAGAAAGAACATGCAAATACTGGACACTCTGTCTCGGTAACATATCATCTTTATCACTTTTAATGTCTTTGCTTCTTGCCTTTCTAATTTAGCCATGATTCCACTTGTAAAAATTATATGACTCACATCCAATTCCACATTTAGCAAAATTTCTAAAGCGTGGCATTATAGAGTGAAATGGATACGAGATGAGGTCTACATTCTTTATTTGGGTTAAATTTAAAAGTATTAAGCTTAAAGAACACCATCTGAAAACGTTATAGCATGACAAAGCAGTCCTCCCCCTGGGAGAGGCCCTAACCCAGGGATCAAAACCTAGGGGAAAACGCCATTACCACCATTGTACCATCTCTCCAGCAAGAGGGACTGACCCCATGCCCTCACACATGCCAGGCAAGCAGTCCACCTCGAAGCTATACCCACACCCTCTCTTTAGTTTTGATTTTGAGGCAGGCTCTCACTAAGCTGCCCAGACTGGCCGTCAACTCACTCCATAGCACAACCAAGCCTTGGATTTGTAATCTTCCTGGCTCAACCTCCTGAACAGGTAGCTAGTACCGTAGGTTTGTGTTATCTCTTTAACTTCTGACCCGGAGAGCAGGGCCAAACGGTTAATACCAATGAATATGGGAGAGGGGAAGGGAGCTCACAAATGATGTCTCAAGGGCCAGACTTGATCCATTTTTGTTAGAGGGTATGAGCCTCTATTCATTTACGGTTTTGTTGGAGGGCCATTGCACCTATTTATTTACATATTGCTTACGAATCTTCCTCACCACGGTGGCAGAGTTCCAACAGCCAAAAATATTTACCGTTGGTCCTTCTGCAGAGAGAATTTGATAGCCTTCCATGTCTGGGATCATTGACTTGAAGTCAGAACCCTCTCCTCCATTTCTCTGACTGAAGGCCAGGTATTCTGGGCGCTGTGGAGTCCCTCAGCACTGGGTGCTGGTGGTAGGAGGTGATAAACTGGAATGTCCCGAACACGGTCACATCGACTGCAAGAAAGGTCTAAGCCAGTTAGCACAGAGAAAACGCCTAACCATGGTGACTACTGCATGATGGACAGGAGAGCTAATTTAAGTCATATGAGGGAAAGATGGCTCATGGGCCTTTGGGAAATGTCTCTTTGCTTTGCTTTTAACAGAGGCCAACGAGAAGATGACTCTGTCTTCTCCGGGTGGCATGTGTGTGGTGCTGTGACCACCTTACCATGAGGAGGAAGTATAGCCACCCCAGATCAGACCCAGAACTGGGATCTAGACTCTGTTGACCTTGAAGACTGACTCTCTGACTTGAATCAATTAATTTAGTTATTGTTAATCATCCTTAATTTCATTATTAATCGTGATTGTGGCTTTTTGATATGTGAACCATAAGATTTCCGACAAACAGAAGTGCATCCCTACTCTGCTTACAAAAACGCAACAGAACTTTGTGTTTATTCTGTTTGTCTGCATAGTAGAAATGTTTTATATAAAACTTTTTATTTAATTTTACCAGTATCTCTAAATGATTTTCTCAAAGAAACAGATCAAAGCTCTCAAAACCCAAAGCTGTGTGTGTGTGTGTGTGTGTGTGTGTGTGTGTGTGTGGTGTGCCTCAAATATCTTACAACCCAATTATAGTCTTTGACCCCTTTGTTTTGTTTATGGATCAGGAAAGCTACATGTGGACCCCTTAAGCTGTCAAATCTTCATCTTCTACCTATATGATGCCTTCGGGATACAACAACATTCTTTGTGTAGTTTGTAAGACACCCACCCTGTTTTATCTTTTGTCCAGCCCCTCAGACCACCTGCAGACTGTTTTGGCCTCTGGTCTACATTCTCTCCACACTGTTTTATTGTATTCTTTTGCATTTCCAAACATAAATTTACACAGTTCTCTTTTCCTGAACTGTTCCTCATCCCACTTTGTACCTACAATATTCTCAGCCTGATGGTTGTCTCAGATGACTTAACCAGTCAGTCCCTAGGACTAGCTTAGCTCCTGCATTGTGTGTCCCCATCTTCCGTGTACGTACAGCCTCACAGGAGTCCTTTGTCAATAAGACTTGAGATCAGGGCTCTGTTTTGCTCACTACTAGGCCTCCAGTGATTAGCAGTGTGTCTGGCATGGAGCTGGCCCTGGCATATAGCTTCAGACTAAATAAATCCTTTGGGCCACTTTTAAAGATGAAGTTATGGAAAGCACCCATGTTTAAATGCAGAGTACATTTCTGGTGACTCGTGACTAAGTGGCTTGAAGAGAATGCTGGATAGACACTAATAAATTCTTATTCTCTGACTGTTTTCCAGAAAACATACAGGAAATTATCTTTTTAATTTGAAAACCATTCATATCTGAAAAGATATTAGGTTCCCAAACAAGTTTTCAGAATGTTCTCGACTCCAGCAGAGTACATAATAGCAACCTCACTTTGATGATGAGAAAATTCACCTTCTGTAGGCATCAGATGAGGAGTTTGACCTGCTTGTTGTGGATGAATCCACACCTGCAGACATCACGAGCAACACTAACCCTTTGTGTGGTTCCTACCTAGGAAGCATGGCTCCTCAGCTTTTCAAAAGTGAAGAATCTGTGACCACCTGAGCCATTTTCACCCCCAGTGTGAAGAAAGCCAAGTGTGCCACAGCAGCATACCTGAGTCTTTCTTGAAAAGGATGCACAGTGTAGCTGGAGATCAAGCCTTTGGGAGGTAGTTAGTTGAGATGATGTCACCTGCATGGGGCCCTGGTGGCAGAGTTAATGCTGGTACAAAGCTAGGGCTCCTCCCTCTCCTCCTCCTCATTTCCCCCCTTTTCCCCTTCTTTTTTTCCCCTTCTTTCTTTCTCACCTCCTCTCTTCCCTCCATTCTTTCGTTATCTCTTAGATGAGGACAGAGTTTAAATACCAGGAAGAGAGCCTGAGCAGGACAGCATTATAATCTTGAGCTTCTGACCTCCAGAACTCTGAGAAAACAGATTTCTGGTGTTGAAATCACCCAGTTTATGATAACTTAACCACAGAGGCTCAAGATGAGCCAGATACAAGACAAACCTCCAAAACACTTTTCCTTCTTAGGAAGGAGGAAGCTCCCTCTTCTAAGCTCACCTCCCTAACAGAACCTTCCATCTTATCTGGAAAAGTTCCGTTTCCTCTCTGGCTAGTTCACAACATGAGAGACCCTCATATATCTGATAGTGTCAGCAGCAGCCCTAAGATACTGCAAAAGCTTCCTGTCATTCGCGAACATAACCAAAGCAACTCAAGATCTCTCCTGGAATTACCAGATATGTGGGCCAAAATTAAGGGATAATACAAATATCTACCTAAAGAATAAATAGATAGCTATTATGGCACATGCCCATTGTCCTAGCATTTAAGAACTGGGATGCTAGGATCTTGAACTTGAGGCCAGCCTGTACTATGTAGGAAAATTCTTAAAAATAAATTTATTTAGAAAATAAAACAGCATTCATAGATAGAACTTCCTAAAATGTAGGAGTTGGAAACTTATGTAAAAATCTCACATCCATTGATGCAGGAGGCCTGAGCTCTGTCTCCACTTTACTAAGCTACTTTGAGCTTAGGGTTATCTAGGGCAGAGCTTGCTTCTCAGGTCAATCATACATAGGTTTGCCCAAAAAGAAACCCACTGAGTAAGAGAGTAATTAAAGGAACTAACAGCAAAATGAACTTTTTATTAATTGTTCTTGATAGGCAAAGTTAGGGTCTACAAGAGCTGGACCAACAGACTCAACACTCAGCAAAACAGACCATTGGGTCCAGTGTCTGAGATCTTTTTTCAGTGGGGAGGGAAGCAGTCCAGTGAAATCTTTTCAGAAAACTGGACATAATGATATCCAATGTCTTTATCAATAGAGAGTGATCTAAAAGGAAGGAGGGATACCCACCTGCCGTGTCTGCTCATGCCTTGGACATGCCCTCATGAAAAGGGAGGAAGGAAGTGGTGTTTGGGGGAGATCCTTGCCCAGGACAGGGTCCCATGACCGTGGTTGGTGTCTCAAAAGACAATGAAAGAAAGCAGATAATGGCACCCTGTCGAAGACACAAATGCCTACTGATAAGAGAGGGCAGAGAAGCAGGAAGTAAAGGGAAAGGTGAGCAGGAGGTTTGACATCTCTCTTTTATTCCTTTGGAGGAATAAAATACACAATACACATTGTGTATCCAAAATACACAATGTGATTTTAATAATATAATTGTAATAATACCGTATTTCAGTAAAATGGCTAGTAATACAATCTAGGACATTAGATATATAGTCAGAATGGGATGTGTGCTGGTTGGGTTTCCTCAACTTGGCATCAACATAGACATGTCCAGGAAGAGGAAATCTTAATTGAGAAAATGCCTCTATAAAACTGGCCTGTAGGCAAGTCTGTAGGGCATTTCCCTTGATTAATGATTGATGTGGAAGGATTCCACCCACTGTCAGTGAAGCCATCCATGAGCAGGTATATTTGAAGTATATAAGAAAGGAAGCTTAGCAAGCCATTAGATACAAGGCAGTAGTAGCATCCCTCCATGGCTTCTGAGTCACTTCCTACCTCCAGGATTTCTGCCTTGAGTTCCTGCCCTGACTTCCGGGTATAGTCAGTCACACAGGTTGTCATACAAGATGTAAGCTGAAATAAAGCCTTCCCTTTCCAAGTTCCTTTTGGCCATGGTGGTTCGTCATAGAAACTCTAAGAGAGGCTGGTAAAGAATGAACCAAACTGAAAGAATCTACCCCAGTAGATTTCGGCATATCCCAAGGGAAGGGAAGAGAATCTGAATTTCCAGGAAGAAGTAAGAGAGAGGCCTACTTACACTGAGTACAAAGCCCCACTTTCATTGAAGGAAAGAGTGACAGCCAATGCCTACTAGGTAGAAATGACAGTAACGGTTTCTAGAGCAACATTGAAGATAATTTGGGGACCCACAGGTTCTGTGACCTCTTTGCAACATAGGACTGTGCCCAGCATTCTGGGGAAATGTTCATTCACATAAGAAAAGCACAAACTGCAGCCAGGGTGATGTGGTTACAGCAGGCCTCCCGAGTCAGAGAGCCCAGACTTCACTTGAGTAGAATATAATCGTTGAAAAATTAGACAGGGATTTGGTGAGGTACAAATTCAACTGGTGTGACAGATTTATGTGGCTTGTAATGATCTGTGGTTTTGAACTGTAACATGACAACGCCAGACTGTGAGTATTCTGAGACCACCAGCATTGGAGAGGCCTCTCTACACGGGCTGCCCTATTATTTATGTTAAGTCCATTTTGCACATTTAGCAGTTTCATTTTCAAAGAGAAGACCAAGGTCCTCAACTTCTAAACCCGAGTCCACACTGACCCACCCCTCACCCCTATCTGTGCCCCCCCAGACATACACCCATTCCAGCATACCCAGCCTCTGCTGATTGGATGATGGAATTTGGACCCAAGACACACCACACAGTTTGCTTGCAGTTGTTTGACGTTGTTTTATTTACAAATCATGAGCACATTTGGGTCACCCAGCACGTTTCTCAGAGGCTCTTGCCAGCCCAGACAGATGGAGATGTAAATCAGGCCCTGTCTGCTTCCCTCTGCAGATGGTCACATAGAAGACTGTGGGTCTCCGGTCCCTGTATTTTGGCAGCATGGAGGAATTTATACCAGACATGGCAGGGTCTCCCCTTCTGTCCCTTGACTTGTTCAGATCATTGAACTCACAGCACAGTCTGTTTTCTTAGCACTTCTACTCTTACTATTTAAAACGTGTGTTCACCTGTTCTGGGAGTCAAACATATTTCTTTCTTAGTAGATATGCCTGGACTTCGGATTGCTCTATTGTATCAATAAAAATGGGGGCCCCTAAAAGGCGGCTGTGTTCTATTTGCTTTGTGGTTTTCATTGTAAATCAACTTAGTGAAGATTTGGTTTGCAAACAAAAGCACAACCCTTGGCAGCCGAATACAGTTGAGTAACGTTTGACAAATACAAAATACATATGCCTATAAATGAAAACCATGGTCAGCATGGAGACTTACCATTTTCATCAACCTCACAGGTCCTGCTTTGTAGGCAACTGCTGGTCTCTTCCATGACTCATTTGAGGATGAGTTTCTCTTTTCTAGAGGGTCCTGTAAATGGAATCACTTTGTGGATATTGTTTGTGCCTGGCCTTGTTCATTGAGTGTAGTATTTTAGGGAGAGATTCCTGTTTTTGCACTCATCTGTAGCCCCCTTTAATGGCTATGTAGTATTGTGTAATTCTGGTGCAGCACAGTGTGCTCACCTTTCCAACCATGAATGGAGGTTTATATTACTTGCAGCTTGGAATTGCTGCGGATGTAGCTGCTAAGAGCATCAGTATGTGCAATGTTTGTAGCGTGTTTTACCTTTGGGTAAAATGCCTAGGAACGGGCTAGCTGGGCCTCATGTAGCCTGTAACACCCAAAGCCCCATAGGTCATGTGCTGTTGCCTCCCTTCCAGCAGGACCTGCTGAGTAAAGAGAAAACAAAACATGCTGTTTGTAAATGGTGTTGGGCTCTAGACCTGGTCAAGCAGCTAAAGTGCCTTTTAAACCAAGGTGGTCCTGACCTCCACATTCACCCAGCATCCCTGGATCTCTGCCTGCTTCAGGGCGAATGGCAAGCCCTGCCCTCTAGATCTGAGTCCCCTCAGGAGACTCTTCACTACATAATCCAGATATTTTAGTCCTCCCCTTTTCTTCTCTTTCTCTCTTCTTTCTCCTCCTTCCCTTCTTCTTCTCCCCCTACCCTTTGCTCTCAGCTCTTCCCCCTGCATGGTGGCCAAGAACTGCTCCCAATCAGCCTGCATTTATATTCTTTAACTTGTCTTGCATTAGCTCATTTCGGTGCCTCAAGTCTGTTTATTAAATGGTGTCTCCCATTAATATTTAGCTTGTAAAGCTGAACCCACAGGTTTGTACTTCATAAATATTGTCGATTAACTGGTTGAAACTGTAAACAAGCCCCCATTAAATGCTTCCTTTTCAAAACTTGCCTTGTCCACAGCATCTCTTCACAATGAAATAGTAACCAAGACAATATGCAAATAAGTCGCTGTAATACCTCACACAAATGGACTCAGGGAAAGAAATCCCGCTATCATTTTAATAGATGAGAAGGTCTTTCACAAAGTCCAACACCCTTTTATGAGAAAAGTTCTAAAGAAACTCAGAATAGATGGAGCACACCTCAACATAATAAAAGGTTACACCTCTATATTCAACCTTGTATTACATGGGGAAATTTCAAAGCATTAAAATTCCCATTAAAATTAGGAAGAAAATAAGTGTCTCCACTTTTTCCATTCTTATTTAATATAGTACTAGATGTTTTAGAGCAATAAGACAAGAGACACAAATAAAGGGGGCACAATTTGGAAAATACAACGTCTAAGTATCCTTACTTTCACATGATATTCTCCGTATGAGTCCTCAAAAACTCCATCAGAAAATCCTTTGAACTAATCAATAATTTTACCAAAGCATTGAGGTATAAAACTAACAAACAAAGATCCCCAGCCTTCCCAGGCACCAATAACAACACCCTGAGGAAGCTATCACAGAAACAATCCCAACTTCAAAATTACCTCTGAAAATTGGCATACCTTGGAATACGTCTAACCAG
>CM053757.1:50861278-50897294 GCA_028658305.1 Pachyuromys duprasi
ACTTACACTAGAAAGGAAGCTTGGTAACACTCTGGTAACAAAAGAAGCCAGATAGAAAGGCAACCTGTGAGTTGTGACCCCTTTGGGGTCAAACATGACTCTTTCCCAGGGGTTACCTAAGACCATGAGGAAACACAGATATTTACATTATGATTCATAACAGTGGCATAATTCGAGTTATGAAGTAGTAATGAAATAATTTTATGGTTGGGGGTCAGCACGACATAAGGAAGTGTATCAAAGGGTCGTAACATATGAACACTGAGAACACTGGTAGGTATGACCGCATCAGAACATATAAGTGCACACAGTGAAAGTCTGTGAGTGGTTGCCATGGGCTGTAGAGAAGGAGCCTTAAGAGGAACTGAGTTCACTGTGGAAAGGTGGAAACGTCCAAAACCTGATAGGAGTAGAGGTCACATAAAGCTGAAAATGCTTCAAAGGTCCATGATGAACTTTTATGTTATGGGGATTCCATTCCCATATTTTCTTTCAAAGGTTTGCCAACACTGCAGTATAGAAAACATGGCTGAAATCATAGTTTGCACTTTTTTATTTATTTTTTGGTCTGGGGAGTAAAAGAAAAACAAAGCAAAATCCCATGTGGAATCGTCTTTTTAAACTAGGGATAACAGGAGAGGAAGGATGGGGAGAAAGTCTAGGATGTGTACTCTCATTCCATGGCTGAACACAACTAAGCAGGCAAAGAAACCCAGACCTTCCCGTATAGATGACCCAGAATCAGGAAGCAGTACCCACAGAGCAAGGGTGATGCCAGCACATAGCACTTGCTCTGGAGTCCATGATTCTGCTGAGAACTTGCTCTGCCCTATGGTCTTTCTGAAACCCAGCCAGAGGAAAGAGTCCAAATTCTCCATTGAAGTTCCCAGTTTCATGACCTGGTCTTTTTCAGATGTTTAAACTACAGCGGTGAGAAGCTTGCTCACTACTTGCTATCTGCCCAGTTCTACCAATATACGATGTATCTATTTTTAAGAACACTGGGGGAGTTGCTGGGGGCCCTTGATAGTTTGGAATATAGAGCCAAAAGATTAAATATTTACCTTGCAAAAGGTTCTGACATTAGGTATTGGTTAAACAATGGGATTCCTGAGCTGGCATGTGGTGACAAGGTTTTGCACTATGGAAAATCCACTCACTTCCACCTGGTGAGATATGCCAGGCCAGTGGTGGCATCCAAGTGAGCAGGTCCAGAGACCAGTTTCCAATAAACAGGAGCTCTGAACAACAGAACACAAAGCAAGCAGCAGCCATTTGCAAAGACCGTTGGGAGGGAGACCAAAGCCAGGAACCCACAACTGAGGATTTAAAATCAATTTTCACACCATTAGAATGTAATAGATTAGGCCATGGAGACATTAAAAAGAAGCTGTGTGAGTCAAGCAGGTCCTTGCTGTCCCTGAGGGAAGTGTGGCATCTGAAGATGCCAAAGGACAGGACTTGCATTTTAAAGTATGGATACGATCTCCACCCAGCCAGCCTTGTGGATCTCATCTGAAGATGCTGAGCCATGAAGATGATGTATTGGAATACTCATGACAAAGCACAGGGTCACCAGTGCTTATCACAACAATTTCAAATTCTCCCAAATAGAGACATGGTTACCCACAAGACAGGATCCCAGGAGCCTTTGTCACAGTGGCTGGTCTGTAGGACTCAGGCAATGACTAATCTACAGTGACAAATGCAACAAAAATGATTTCTCTAGAAATAAGCCCTTTTTCCAGAGTGTTCATGTCATGCTGTGTCTTAAACTACTCTCAATGGGGTTTGGGTGTTGGGGGTTGGGAATTTGATTGCTTAACCTGCTGGCTATAACCGGAGATGGTTTTACCTGCAATATGATGGATTTTAAAGTTTCAGAAGTGCAGAGGTCTCCCTCATCTGCACAGCGTACATGCTAAGAACTCTGCTGGGTGTATAAATCTTTGGATAGTATTTAACCTTATGCATGCTATGTTCCTGCCTACCTCCCTATGGTGAAACTTAATTCATAAATTAGGCACAGCAAGACATCACCAGCAGTAACTGATGGCAAAACATAACATTGCTGTGTAATAAAAGTTTCACGAACATGCTCTTTCAAGATAGTCTTTTCCATTTAATGTTCTTGGATGTCCTATCTGTGGTTGCCAGTGGATAATTTGAATCATGGATAAGGGAAACTGCTGCTCAGAGCTGCTTCCTTTATGACTTTTTCTTCACTGTTTTCATGGGATCTACCGTACAGTTATGGTAACATTTTAGAGAGGCCAAACCACTTTCTGAAGTGATTGTACCAGATGACATGCTGACCAGCACCACGAACGACTTTGTACGACAGTCATAAACATTAAAGTGTGTCCTTCTACCAGACCAGGTCACTCAGAATGGTCTGCCATGGCTTGTCTGCTTAACCCTCTGCTATTTGCCTTTTTGCACTGGATAGTATTTATCCAGCACATACTTTCTAATAAGTGAATTGGGGGATACAGAAAAGAATCCTTCCTTTTGCACTTCTTTAATGTTCCAAGTCTCATGCCACACTGTGCCATAGGCTACACCAGAGCTGCCTTTCCCAGAACATAGTCTCCCAGCGCCAGCCAGAGCAACTAGGGTAGGTCAGCTGCTGGTTTCACCCTTTTCTCAGATGCACAACTTACTTTTGAGTACTGGGCATTTTCTAAAACCTGGCTCTGTTGTTCTTCACGGCTTGCTTTTACCAATGCCTGGCACTAATCTAAAGCTCACAAGCTCTTCAGGCAGGGTTCCCAGGGCCAGCCTTTGCTGCTGACAGTACTTCTAGAGAGAAAAAAAAACCTGGACAACTGAATTGCAGAAGTACCAGGCGATATGGTTGCAAACTTCCTTTTTCATCCTGCCCTACCTTTATGTCTTATTATTCTGAAATTATTGGAGCTGCAAGGAAGCTATTAGAAGGTTGGGACTACAGCTCAGGGATAGAATGCTTGCCTAGCATGTGCAGGACCACGGGTTCAGTCACCAGTGCTATAAACCATAGTGTGTGTGTGTGTGTGTGTGTGTGTGTGTGTGTGTGTGTGTGTGTGTGTAAAGAGTAGCACATAAGATCTTGACCAGCCCCTCTCATGGCAACTTCTTAGATGGTGACTGCAGCACATCAGCAAAGCTAGGAAATTGATGCTGGTACATACCTTTACCTGTGCTGCAGAATTTATTCAGGGCTTACTATTTTTATCTCGTAAGCTCAGTGTGTGTGTGTGTATGTTATGTGTGTAGATTGCACACATGCATTACATTCACATAAAACATTACTTTGAAAGAACGAGGAAAACTGAACTGCCTCTCATGACCTTTTGGGTTGATTGGTTTGTTTCTTTGCTTGGTTGGAAATAGAGTCTTACTCTACAGCCCTGGCTGGCTTGACTCTGTAGACACAGCTGGCCTTGAACTCACAGAGCTCCATCTGTCTCTGCCTCTGTTTGCTTCCCATGTATGGGGTTGTGCATCCCCACCCTAATCAAAATGCAGGGCTACCCAATCCCCGCAGAAGACCCCTCTTTGCCCTTTATGTCACAGTCACCTCTGCCCTTGTTTCTGTCCCATGGAGTCTACAAATCCACTTATCTTTACCTTTTTTCATTCTGAGATATAAAGGAGTCACGTTGGGTGAAAGCTTTGAGGCTGGGTCTTTTCACCCAAATGATGCCCTTAAGTCTCATCCAAGTTGTTTTACATATCAATCATTTCTTTCCTTAAAAAATAACTTTAAACCCAGCCTATCGGAGACTGCCAACCCCTGACACTAAGAACAATATTCTGCTAAGCTTGCAGACAGGAGCCTGTCAGAGCTGTCCTCTGAGAGGCTCTACCCAGCAGCACCTCAAACCAGATGCTAAGACACACAGCCAAACATTGGGTGATGCATACGGAGTCTTGTGGAAAAGTGGGAGGAAAGAGAAAAGGACCTGGATGTGACAGGAGCTCCACAAGGAAAACAACAGAGCCAACTCTCCAGGGCCCAGAGGGGTTTGCTAAGACTGAAACATCAACCAAGAACCATGCATGAACTGGACCTAGGCCCCCTACAAAGATGTAGCAGATGGGCAGCTCAGGCCTCATGTGGGTCCTCTGGTAAGGGAACTGAGGACTGCATCAGACATGGACTCACTTGCTAGCGTTTTGATCACTTTCCCCTGGCGGGACTGCCTTGCCAGGCCACAGGGGAAGAGGACATGCTCAGTCCTGATGCAACTTGATGAGCTGGGATGGATGGAAAAGGGAGCGCTCCTTTTTTGAGGAATAGACCAAAGAAGAGAGTGGGAGGGAGGGAGAAAGAGTGGGGAGGGCTGGACGAAGAGGAGGGATGGGACTACAGCCAGGATGTAAAGTGAATAATAAATAAATAAATAATAAAAACTTAAAAATTGTTATTTGATTGTGTGTGTGTGTGTGTATGTGTGTGAATGTGCATGTAGGCTTTTGCACACGAATGCAAGTACCTGAGAAAGCATTATATCCCCTCGAACTGGAGTTAGAGATTTAGGGGTCACTTGATGCGGATACTGGGAACCAAATTCAGGTTCTCTGCAAGAGCAACGTATGTTCTTAAACAAGGAGCCGCCTCTTAGCTCCATGCCTCTGTCTTTTATTGCAGTGTGGCATCACGTGGATCTGGGGGTCTCGTTCAGCCACACAGTTGGGAGAAGGCATTTGTGTCATTTCACCCTGGGACTACTGTGAAGAAAGCTGTTGGAATCCTTGCTTGACTTATGCTGACTTTTGTGAGTTTTTTATATGTTTGAGATATGTGTCCTTTGCTAGAAACACACTGCAAATGTTTTATTTTCATATGTATCTCATTTTCTCACCCTCTTGATGGGACTTTTCTCTGAGTAAAAGTCTTAAATCCTGATGAGATCCAATTGATTAATTTGTTTCTCTGATTTATACTTTTGGTATGCCATGTCTGAGAAGTCTTTGCCTGTGGCTAACTGCTACGTTGTGTACTGGTTGAAGGATTTCTGTAAGAAACAATGCATCGTTATTTACTCTATTTGCTCCATCACTTGACAAATCAAATAGGACCTGTGTATCAGCACAGGTAAATGTCGGCATCTAAAGCATTTCTCGAAATGCAGCATGCACTGCACGCAAATCTCTAAATCTCCCCGGGTCTTGTTGCAGCTTAGGATATGATTCAGTAACTCTGAAGTCAGCTGGACACTTTTCAGTCCTAACAATGTTTCCAGCTGATTCTAAGGCTGGTGGTCCAAGGGACAGGCTTCAAGAAACTAAAATTCAGAATTCAATGTTCCTCAAAGAATCTGATAATTTTTCTGTGCTTCACCAGGAAAAATAAGACATAAATTTGAGACATAAATATTAGACATGGTTTGACTCATCTGACTTTTTTCTTTTTGCCACTTTGGATTTTCATTTATCGGCTTTCGTTGTTTGTTCTTACTATAATTAATTTATTACATTTTCCCAAAGCCTTCTTACAATGAGGTTAGTTATAGATGGAAGTGATTAGATATTAAAGTGAGATCTTTGCTCTGCATACCAGGGATGTATCCTTGTTTATTTTTCACTCCCTTTGTTAAAATTACTATTCTCTGGTTGGTGTTACAATTAAAGAAATTTATCATTTTGTGCAATAGTACAATTTTTGAGTTTCAATTGTCTTTCTCCCGAATTGGCTGACAAGTTCACCCTAACATCAACTTTTACTTTTTTTTTAATAGTGTGATGGGCAGTGTTTAAAAACAGAGTAGCCCGTTCTTCTTTTCCCTCTGCTCTTCCTCCCCTTCCTTCTCTTTCTACTCTAGACCAGTGAGTTACCCTCCCACCCACCACAAGACACAATCTTAAGCATGATGCTGTTTAATAAACATTATGTAACTGGACTATGTCTTGCAAACTGAGCAACCTTACTGTGAGCTGCACAGATTGAGGACCAGGTAGGTACTCAGCTCATTAAACAGCTCTGATAAGAGACACCATTCAACAACCTCTTCAGACATCTCTTTCTGGCATTGCAACAAACAATGTGTTTCTACAAGGTGTTCTTTATTTACTCTTTTACCATCTGAGTTCCCATTCTAGAGACCATCTGACGTGATTCTCTCACATTTGAATTTGAGCTGTTTGGATGAAAGGCTGTTGTTTGTTCACCTGTGAATTCCCTGTGCCTGGTGAATTGAGTGACATTTACTGGTAACTGACTATGACTTAAAACCTTGGAATATGCTTTATCTTGCCTTGATGCCATTCTTATAAATGACATCATCTCTTAAGAAGAATAAATCTTGACAAGCATTGAAAATGGCTTCAAACCGCTAAGTACATGCTAGAGATATAGATCTCCATCTCCTGGAATGTTCTTGTCCCAGCCCTGTTGTTGGTATTGCCTTATATACATAGCTATCGTGGTCCCGCAGATATGTGTAATAGATTTTGAAATCTTGTTCACAAGCAGGTGTGGATACTGCCTTCACACACAGGTCGTTTTAAGAATTCAGATTGTTTGTTTGTTTGCTGTTCTGTAGCTTTGATGCTAGGGTCAAACCCTGGACATCATAGATGCTAGACAGATATTGTCAGTGAGTTTCACTCCCAGCTCTGTCCTTACACATTGGCTTTGTATCTAGCGTTCCTCTTATGTTTTCTATGTCTTGCGTTTTGAAACCACATGTGCCTTGGGAGACACTCCTGTTGTGGCCTCTGCTTGATATCTTTCCTAAACTTCAGCTCGTTTAGTCATTTTCAGTCTGTAGCAATTCTTCCTCTCCGCATGGAAACTTCTGTTTTCCTCCTTGTAGATTTATCATGGTGAGAAACAGCCCTCAGGTTCCTTTTAGACATGAATTTACCCACTCACATCTGAAAACTGAACTCTGCAGCCAGGGAAGGGGTGGAAGCTCCGCAGGTAATGACAGTGTTGCTGACAAAGCAAAGCAGACCTCTTCTCACCCCTCGGAGAACTGGGCACTCTCTTGTGACAGTCCCCTGTCCATCACAACAGTCCTTCCTTCGGTGGATTCACACAACGCCATGGGCTCTTCACGGCTCCTGGAATGTCAGAGAAGAATGAAGCTTATCTCTGCATCTTCGTGTAGGTGGGCTCCCTGTGCTGAGTTCTTTCCAGTGAACACCAAGGGTCTGGTAAATGTGAGAGGATGCCTGGTTTAATTGGTCTCAGCTAGGCCTTCCTCAAGCCAGCTGCCTTGCCAATGACATCAGTACATAGGAGCAGAGACTGAATTATACACAATAAATTTCAAAAATCATAACCCTGGGCACTTACACATAAAAAAACCCACACGTTTCAGCTGGCATAGTTACATAAACCAGACAGTTGTCATTCCACAGAGGACAAAGACACTTCAGACTATGTGCAGCTGATTTCCAGTGACTGCCATCAGGACTAGAAGACAGACCCCAGCCTCCAACAGTGCTGGAGTGTCCTCTTTGTCCTTCAGGCCAGATTCCCCAACACAAAAAAGTTTGACAGGATTCTTGATGGAGGCATGGCAGAGGAACTTGCCTCTCAGCATCAGGCAGACACCTGCAGGCAGGACCCCAGGGATTGGCAATAGAGCTCAGTTTATGCTTGGGAGCCTCACAGACACAGCACCACTCCAGGGGAAAGGGGAAGGGCCCGAGGGCCTGTCACCTCCACCCAAGGGGGCTGGTACAAGTCCCAAAGCACAGGATCGAAGGACCTAGAGTCGTGACGTGCAGTGATAGGAGGAAGACCCTCTGCCTCCCCTCTGCCTCTGGGTTTCTCAGCCAGCCTCTCAGGTGTGCCATTTCCACTGAGTCCACCAAATCACATGAGGGGCTTCTCTGAAAGCACCCTCACAGATAACTCTGTAATCTGGTTGATAACAGAACCACATAGGTAAAGCATCTTTCATAAAATGTTCTACAAGGTTTTAAACAAGGTTACAGAAATGGCCTCCATGCAACATAACCCTCCAATGATTTTCCATGCTTGGATGTTCTCTATTGAGTCTACAGTCACGTATTTTAAGAGTTGGAATGAAATTTGATTCAGGGGTAATTATGGATAAATTATACTTTAAACTGAATTAATAATATTAATTTTATTAATTAACTTGGATTAAATAAATTAGGTACTGGCTTTGTTACAAAAAGAAAAGCAGCCAAGTAAGTAAAATAATATATGAATGTGGTGATTCTCAAGTAGGAATTGCCCGAGCAGCACTGGCCGGCATTTAGAGGGGGTGTAGTATGTGAACCTTATTCTTCTCTGTAAAGGGGCCTTCACATGGCATGCACCCAAGAAGCCACACCTTAGAAGTGCAAAAAAGGAGCCCTTTTCACTCACAGTTCACACAGAGGTCTAAGAAAAGGTCTCAGGCTAGCTCGCTGTGGCATTCCCATCTCAAACCAAACATGGCTTAAGGATGGAGTGTTGGGCCAGTTTATAGAGCAAATCTGGGGGTAATAGAGAGACCCAACCTACAGGAAAGCTTGCTGGACACATACAGCAAGAGTAGCCACAAGCCTCTAAAGATATCTTTAGAGATGGTCACCCAGGAATAGTGATGGCTGTTGCTCTTACAAACTGCCTGCCCTATAATGGACTCAACTGAATTCTTACCTAATATAACCTATTGCTTTACTTTATTCCTATGACACCCACTAGGAAGAAATTGATATTATTCATAAAAGCCATGCGGAAATGAAGGTACAGGGCAGCTTGATATTTCTTTCTTACATTTTATGGTTCTGGGCATGGAACCTGGGGCCTCAAGCCCATACTGGTCAAATGCTGATCATCATACCACACCCCAGCCTAGAGCTTCAAATTTTTAAAAAAGTGTTCACCTCTCTTGGAGAATTATGACCTATCCAGTGAGAGACCTTGCTTTGAGTGTCTGCATCTCCAGTGGCTAGGAGAGATCTCAAGATTAAAAATTCTTGGAGGCATGAGCAAGTGAGTAACTGATGTTGCCGGGCACACATAACCAGCAAGTGATGGGGCAGTTGGGACAGCCCACAGTTCTTTGTTCCTGAGCCAGGTCTCTAACCATGTTGAATTTCTCAGAGAAACCAAGGTGCAAGTTTGGTTTTGCCAGTTTTCTACTGGAAGCTCACTAAGCAAGCAAATATCTCACCCAAGAGACGAACATCTGGGAACGTCAACAGACAACCTCATATCAGCTACTTATCTCTCACCAAAGATACTTGGCAGGAGGAGATGAAACCCAGAGCATGGGAGCTGCAATGGGAAGAGGGGGAGGTGTGCAGGTTAGGAAGTGTTTCCATAAATGAGTGACAGGTTGTTCAGCACAGAGAATACTCTGCGGAGGACTGGCTGAGGGGCAGGGGGGATGGACAAGGAGGAAAAAGGACTTTGAAGGGCAGAGAAGACCAAAGAGAGGAATGAGGAAGTGGGGCAGAAGACAAGAGCAGCTGATTTCTGGCCTGGAACCCGCAGCCCTCCACTGCTCATTCAGTTGTAACGAATCCCTCCTGTCCCCAGCCCTCTGAGATCCAGTGTGTCTCTCCCGGCCTTGAAGAGTGATGAAAGAGCCTGCCGATGCTGTCTGTCAGGACATTCAGAGGCTGGTTCAGCTGGAAACAGGCATCTGTCTTATGCCAAGTAACACATTCTCTCAGTTTAAAGGGGGTCGTCCACACAATGGTGTGGTAAGTAGGGAGCAGGAAGGGTCGTGGTTAGACTCACTGGAAACTCTCAGCTATGGATGAAAACATTTGAAGGGAAGTGAGAGGGGGAAAAAAAGCAAGTAAAGTGCACGTAACATGACCATGTGTAAGGTAATTGCTGTGAGCTCCTCTTAAACTGCTGTCTCAAATATGAGTGCACATAACACACACAAATGCACTACACCTACCAGGGTTGTGTGCTTGGAGATAAGCTCCAGGAGTTGAATGGCCATGCTTCTCTCTGTGTGTACATTTCACACGTGAACCCACGCCAGTTTCTCTTTCAGGAAAATGTCAGGATGATGAGGAGTACAGAATAGAGAAGAATAGGGAAAAGTGGATAAAAACCAATATGGTTGATAAAAGCGGGCAACAGTCTGCATCTCAACAGCTTTTTTACTCATATATTAACAGTAGAGAAGATGAAACCTGGGCCTGTTGCACACTCAATCATAAAACTATGTTCTCAACCATTGGTCCTCAGAGGCTGGGTCTAGCTATGTAATCCAGACAAGCCTGGAACTTGAAATGATCCTCCTGTCTCTGCCTCCCACGAGCTAGTCTGAAAGGCATGGTTCTTGAGACCAAGCTCTCCAGGTACATTTTAAAAGCACAACTTTCTTTCTCTTGCTTTTCAAATTGGCATTTATTAGCTAAGGGGCTTAATGTAGATTTAAGAACCATGTAAAAGGAGGGGAGGGAGATGCATGGGGAAGACCTTATTGTCCTCTCTGGACTGGGCTCAAGCTGGTCAGAAGCAAGTTGCTAAAAACCCAACATTCATTTCAGGAAGACAATAGTCATGAGATGGAGTTTCCTCAAGAGACCTGTGAGAAAACCACCTCACAGGTTGTTGTTGGATTATTATCCAATTGCTATGGATGCTTCAATAACAATGAGCTCTCTAAAAGAAAGGGCGTCCAAGGATGGAGATAGCCCAGTAAAGTGCTTGCCACACAAACATGAGGGCCTATCCTCGTTTGCACCGCAGTGGCTAAGAGCACTGGCTGCTCTTGCAGAAGAGCTGTGTTCTGTTTCCCAGCATCCACATGGTGGCTCACAGCCATCTGAAAATCCAACCCTAGGGGTTCCATCTCCTTCTCCTGGCCTCTGGCAGCAGCAACTACACATGTGGTGCACACAAATACTGCAGACAAAGCGCAAAGGTTTGTGAGTGAGCAGTATCCCATCAGATGGCATCTGAGTGAGCAGTGTCCCATCAGACGGCATCTGAGACCAGATGGACATCAATGAACTGCTGAAAGGGAAAGGGCAGTCAAAGAGAAGAAGCCAGTGGGCAAAGGAAGGGAGCTGTGGAGTCGGAACACAGACTGTGGGTTTTCTTCTGACGTTTTTAGAATTCCGAGCAGGAGGAGGACATAGTTAGATCCATGTCCAAAGTCTGGACACCTGAAAACTGATGGTGTGCAATCAGAGGAGAAACAGGGCTCTTCTTCAGGAGAACTGTCAAACAGCAAGGGAGGGAGCAAAGGTGAGCACTGTGTCTGGAATTTGAGAGTACCTGGGAGGCTGACCAAAGAGCAGAGCACCTCAGCCAGGCCAGATGCACGGGCGCAACGGCTGTAACTGTGGTGAACAAAGCCATCCTGTGTGTCTGCGGCTTGTGAAGAGAGCAGGACTTTTTCCTTTTCCCCCACACATGCGGAACAGGAAATGGTGGATATGCTAACTAGCTTGATTGTAAAAAAATCACTGCATATGTATATATATATATATATATATATATACACACACATATGTGTGTGTATACACACACACACACACTTGTAGAAATATGTTGGCCAAACAGAATCATACCGTCAGGCGTGGGCAAGACCCACCACTCGCTGAGACACTGCTGGCATCTGATGGCGGCTGGAGAGGGAAAGCCAGTTTCCTTTGATGGTGTGACCCAGGCTCCACTTCCAAGAGTAGTTGGACAGCACCATTTGGACTCAATGGATTAAAAGAAGAGAAGGAGAAAGGAGGATGAGGAGGATGAGGAGGAGAAGGAAGAGTAGGTGGAGTGGGAAGAGAAAAACTCAAAGCCGTGAGGGTGGATAGGAGAGGGTAGAGAAGGTGGAACCGCCAAGAGCCAGGCGAGAGGGGGGTAAGGTCAAGTACATTGTAAGGAATTCTCAAAGAGTCAATAAAGTATTGTTAAAATATGTCACATTATGCGCCATACATGTGTATGATTCTTAGAAATCTTATAGTTGGGGTAAAAGAAAGAGGAGAGCGACTCAGATGTATGCATGTCTGTAATCTACCCCACACACGCATAACACACCCATGTATGTCACATATACTACACACATTACACACAAGACATATAAAGCACACACACACCACACATACATACACCACACATACACCACAGACACATACAGCATACACTACAAACACACTACATACACACTATACATACACATTATACACACTACACAGACATACACACACACACACGGGCTACACCAAAGGAAAAAAGGAGCTAGTGTTGCAGTAGAGAACAGCTGTGGGTTGGTGTTCTCTTCCCCCATATCCTGGTGATTTTCCACGGGAAATAAGAACAAGGTCCTAGAGACTTCGTGCTTCGCCCTCAACCTCTGCTCCTCCTAGCCGCTGACACTGGTACACTTGCTCCAGCAGTCTCCTGACCGGAGTCTTCTCTTTGAGGCTTTATTTTGCTCTAAAATATGCACAGGAGTAGCTTACAGGAGTAGCTTACTGTAGCTGCTCCTATATTTAGTAATTTTTTTTCTTTTTCCTATTTTTTTGAGACAAAACAAAAACAGACAAACAAGAGCCTCATTGTATAAACTTGTAGTGTGTCACACAAGTAAAGCTGTGTGGACAAAAGAGTCGACTCTAATCTTAGCAATAGATAGTTTGCTTCAATGAAAAGAAACCCAAATGACAAAAAGCCATGCTGTTAATTTACAAATAACATACAAATAAATACATGTTTAAAACCCTACTGTTTCTTAGATGCTCATTTGACGTCTCAGTGAGAGTAGGAAGAATGGCAGCAGGCCACTGCCCAAAGCCCCTCTGCTGTATGATCTGGGCCAAGTCCCCAACACTCACTTGTGTGGTCCGGCTTATGACAGCATTCATCTGCTTATCAGCTTTTGTCAGGGCTCATTGAGCTGGGTCATTGATTTCAAGGAAAGATGGAATCCCATCATTCCTCCAACAGTGAGTATTTGCTTCCTAACACCATGTCTGGGCCCCATGGCCATGCTTTGGGGAGTTCACAATAACCCGTTGTTTCAAAGCCAAGTCATAATGCAATTTTAGAAGGTAATTAAACTCCACATGTTTAGCATCAGCAATTGTAGACTGGTAATTCAGCTAAATTGATGGCAAAACAACAGCTTTGTTCAAGTTTGCAAACATACAGACAAAAAGGCTTTCTTGTCTGCCAGCAGTTGCTGTAAAATACATCTCCGTTTCAGAGGCAAGACAATGCTGAACGATATAGGTGCAGTAATTCCTGCTTATCTTTGGTTTCACTTCCCACAGCTTCAGTTATCTGGGGTCAACAGTGGGCTGAAATATTACATAAAACCTGTGTGTGTGTGTGTGTGTGTGTGAGAGAGAGAGAGAGAGAGAGAGATCACCTTACTTGTATTACTGCACATTGTCATCACTAATCAATTTTTTATATTATTTTTGCTAATCTTTTACTGTTAGCTTTGTTAAGATAACAAAATAAAAATACACGAGCTTATTAAGTTTTAACTATTTTAGATCACAGTTTTAGGGATTCCAAGTCTACAATCACTTGGTCTCATTACTTTGGAGTGGGTGGCGAGACAGCATAGAGTTGAATGACCATGTGGTAGAAAAATAGGTGTTCCGTTCACGGTCAGAACCAACAGAGAATGAAAGGAAGGAGCTGGGACCCCACAATCCCCTTTAGGGACACATCCCCAAGGACCAAAGACCTCCCAGAAGATCCTACTTCCTCGGACTCCACTGCCTCCTCCAAGAGCCAAGCCTTTCATACATGGGTCTTTGAGGGCTATTCCAGATACAAATGCCAGTGTTCACAATACCTGATATTTAGAGTTAACTTCATCGCAGGCATGGTCTGCTGGGAGGAGAATCCTATAGCATTTAGAGAGCTTGGGGTTATACCATTTCTGTGCCTGCTCCAGGGTTTAGAACCTTCTTATACAAGGGGAATGTTGGTTTACTTAAAAAGTCTTTTATTCACATTTCTTTTATCTTTCTCCTACTCCTCAATCCCTTTCAACACCCCAACACCAGGTAGGAGAGAGAAAGGGTTAGTGGGAGAGGGAGATGCAATTCTCTTAGCTGCTTCCTGCTGGTTAGGATCCTCAGGTTCCTTGGAGCCAGTCCAATCCTCTCCAACTTCCTGTCTCACAGCAGCAACCAGGAGCAGTGAGGGGGAAGCAGGAGGAGCCTTGCTCTTTCTCCCAGCTCACACTCTCTGGGCCCTGGAGCTTATTCTTTCTCCAGAGTCCTCAGATTTTAACTATCTGCAGCTGGCCAAGAGCTCCTCTCAGAGCCCGCATGAGGCAAATAGTCTGCTGCTGTGGACCATCTGAATCAGTGCCACATCCCACACCTGGGACCAGAACAGAAACACGTTTACATCCTCAACAGGGGAACATCTGCATTGTTGCTTCTTTGTTGTGTTTCACTTTCACTAGCATGAGAGGACTGAGCGTCCAGGCTCTTACTCTATCCTGCAGATCCATTTCTGCACATCACTCTCAGAAGGGAGTCTGGCACAGAGTAGTTGCTCAATAAAATCTTGCCAAACAAATGAGTGAATGAATGGCTCAGTTAGCAAGCTCTGGGAACCAGGAACATTTCAGTACATGCCAAAAACATTGAGGAATTGTTGTTGGAAGGTCCACTGTCTGTATGGAAACAAAAGTCAGTATGACATATAAACTCCTGTCGCATTTATGAAAGAGAGGGAAAGAGACCATGAACGCTTCATGACCTAGAAGGAGTGTGCCGAAGGTGACGGGTGCCTGTGGGGTAGCCAAAGACACATCTGGGACATATCAGCTGCTTGGCCCTGAGGTGATTCGGGTGGAGAACTCATCATGCTACTTGTTCTTGACCCTGGCTGACATAGTAGGAAAAAGTAAGATCGCCACAATGTCAGGCTCTCAGTGAGGGAATTTCTGCTCACTGAAGGGCAGGGCCTCTGCCCCAGGATGCTACTGAGTGCTACAGTAAAGGCCACATGACAATTCTCTTGGAAGGGGGCAGGGGAAGGCAATATTAACCAGGATGCTTCATATGGCCTGGATCATGTCCTCTTTCCTAGGATTTTAGGACTTGGGATTTGCCAAGTAGAAACTCTTGTGAACTTAAAACTATCAAAATCCTGAACATTTCTGTTTTTCTTCCATCCAGAGCTGTCTAACTAGATTTCACTTCCGTCTCCAAGGTGCACACTGGAAGTATTAAATATACAATGTGGAGTGTTAGTTCCCTCCCAGCCCCAATTCCTTATCGGGCTCATGGGAAATGAAACTACCAAATGCATATGAAGGACTGTATGGTTTGAAATGACAACAATGATCCAAGAAACAGAAAAGCCATCCAGATCAAAAACCTCCAATTGCCTTCTTACGGCCCAGCACTCCTGTTAGAACCATGACACAGTTAAAAAAAAAAAAAAAGATGCCCAAGACTTGCTAGATTTAAAAATGCATCATTGCCATTGTTTCAGAAGGCAACCGGGTGTCATCTCCCCACAGAGCATCTCTCAGCTTCTCACTGAAACTGCAGCAAGATTAAAACGAAAGAGTTAGGGTGAGGAAACGAACATGCCCTGTCTTTTTAAGGCGTAGCTTAGCGTTGCTTTGTAAAGTTGGATCTGCCAATAATAATAATAATAATAATAATAATAATAACATCAGAGCTACAAGCTACAGAACTGCAATACATGACTTGGATATAGATGCAGGAGAGTCATCCAACCGGATGAACAAAACTGGGTGACCTCTGTTCAGAATTTATACGGCTTGGAGGATTCATTAGGGGGCAGATGACAAAGCTGGATACAAATGTGATTTTGCTTGTGATGGGAATAACTCACAACAGGTTAAAGACTTAAAAATTAGCAACTATAATCAACACAATAAAGTCCTCAAAGTTTGTGTACTATTCTGAAGTAATTAACCACTTAGGTGATTCTGTAAAGTTTCCCTGTGTTTCTGGACTGTTACACTCTTTGATCACCTTCTCAGGTAATAGCTATACTAGCTTCTTTTGGCTTCCTAGAATCATTGGTGATAGTGCTGTTCCTTGACTTCCCATGGAGTATGTCCCTGTAAACAAACTTTACGTTGAGAATACATCCAATATGGTACCAAGTTTCTCTTGCCCAGGAGAAGATCAAAGTTCAAGACTTAGGGTGGGATGTGGCTCACCTGTAGGCTTTTTGTTCAGTCTTCAACATGATGAGCAATTTAAACAGAGAGGAAAAGAGATTCAGGTTCTGAAACGCAGCATCTACTGGATGGGCAACATTTTTGTAGCATTTTAAGATAGAAAAGACAAGTCACCCTAAATTGGGGACAGTTTGGATTAGGTAAATTAAGATCATCATGGGAAATCTTCTCAAGAGTTCTTTAATATTTTATGATGTAGGGGGACTATCCACGGACCAACTTTTGGTTCCATGTAGGTCTGTCTGCAGGTGCTGGGTGGCATACACACAGTCCTGTCATGGCATGAGGTGGCCTTCAAACTTGAACTCTCAGTGTGGATGATGTTGACAATGCAGGTCACAGGAGCTTACCAGCAAGTCTTTACCGTGCAGGACAGTGAGCCTCACTCACAGAAGGGAAGGTCTGCACTTATGTACATGACACTCCACCGCTCAAGCCTCTACATCCTGGTGTCACGCCATTAGAGATGGGAAACAGTTCATAGGTGGGAGTGGAAAGAAACAGGGACCTTTTAAAAGTAATTTATTTATTTTTATATTAATCACAGGTTAGGTACTTTGCATCCCAGCTGTAGCCCCCACCCTCATTCCCTCCCGCTCTCCCCATTCCTCCCTCCTCTTCTCCCTGCCCCTCTCCAAGTCTACTGATAGGGGAGAACCTCCCCCCACTTTCATCTGACCCTAGCTTATCATGTCTCTTCAGGGCTGGCTGCAATGTCCAAGAAACAGGAACCTTAACTAATCAAAATATCATCCTTATGTAGCTCTTATCCCTCCCAAAATTTTTTTCTCAAAAGCATATGGGAGCTAACTATTTTTTCTTGCAGCTAGAGAGCTAGGTAGTCAGTGTTGTAGCCTCAGGACAATGTACTGCTAAAGCAGAGTCTTGATTTCTCTGCTCACGCCCACTCCATCTATTTTCTTCAAAAGAGACCAAGAAAACATTTCTAGGCAACGAGACTAGCAACCTTAAGGACACCATCACCATCAGTGAGGCAAAAACCATAAACCCAAGAGAAGGCAGATGTTGAGTAAGCATCAGTGGGTCTGAGATCAAAGAGGAGGGCAAGGACAGAACTGAAGTTTACTATCCCTGCTCACTTCTTCCTAGTCTTAGCTGAGAATTCTGAAAGCCATTTGTAGGAATTCTCAGAAGGGTCTATAGGAGACTGTGCAAAGGGACTGAATGATGACCATACCTCCACATGACCATCCTATGAATTCATCTTTATGAATATGTGAGGCTCCTTGATGGTAATTAAAACACAGAGTAGGAAACGCTATAATGTGGGGCGGGGCCAGTCTTGTGGGTTTTTTTTGTTGTTGTTTATTTGCTTGTTTGTTGCTATGCATACATGAGGGTAGGAAGATGCACGTGTGAGCATGCATTCGTGAGTGTGTGTGTGCATATGGTGTGTATGTGTGTATGTGCACAGTGTATGTGTACATGGGGGTGTGTGCTTTGACTGCTTTGTTTTACTCATGACTTTTTCTCAAATAATTTTGTTTATTTTTCTGGCTTTATTGAGTTTTTGTTGACATGTAAAACTGTATGGCTTACAATTGTTTTACATACATAAGTGATCATCAGAATCAAGTCAGTTAAACCTCACCCAGTTGGTATCTGTTTGTTATGTTTGTTTTGTGGTTGGAAAATCTGGAGCCTAGTCATACCTCAGAATCTGTGATTGCCCCCCAAACTCTCCATAGATTGACACATCAAAGTTCTGCTCAAGTCCTTTTTGTAAAGTGGTGTAACACTTACAGGTGGCTTATGCACACACTCTGGCATGTTTCATAGAATACCTGGTATAATATCACTGTGTGGTTGTCATATCATTACTGATTGTAGAATGTCAAGAGAAAAGTTAAATGTGCTCAATACAGATACAAAACAATTCCCTTCTTCAGAGAGAGGGGTGTTAGAGTTCTTTTTATAAAATTGTGTTTGTTTCTTGATTTCTCTTTTAACACAGCTATACACCAAATAATTGAGACTCTATTATATTTGTTTAATAACAAGCTTCACAACACAATAACTGAGCAGTCATTACTCTATTCTTAACCCTCTAAGCTGATCTGGTTTCCTCCCACTCTACATCCCAGAGATAGTTGTACTTTGTAGCTTTCTTGTTCCTGCTCTGGCTACTCTCCTGATATCACCTGGACCTCTTCTGTGGCTGAATCCCTTACTTCTTCCTCTAACTCCTCCTTCACTGGCTAGCAGGAAGTCCAGCCCTCTTCTGTCCCCTGCTCAGCAATTGGCTGTAAGCTGCTTTGTTGGCATATCAGGACACAATTGGGGAGCAATGTTTACACAATATCGAGACAGGAGATTCTCAGAACAAGGATTGCAACCAGATATGAAGGGTACAGAAATTAGCATTTGTATTACAAAATAACCTTGTGCCTACAGAGGGGATCTTATTTATCTAGCCTAGGCTTGCCTCAAACTTATTATCCTGCTTCCACTTCCTGCGTGCTGGAAATGTAAGTTTCTACCAACTGAGTAATCTTTTCCAAATATGTTTAAGAAGACAGATTGGACATTTCAGCATCATTAACTATATTTGTTCTGCTATATATCAGAGTCCCTGAGCTTCCTCATCTGATGATTAGAAGTTATACCTTTTAACCAGTATCTCCTCTGTTTCTACCCTCTCCCTACCGGGATAAATCAGCATTCTAGTTTAGTTTCTACGGTTCAAAAATTTTAAAAACAGAAAGTACCAGGGAGCTCAGCAATTCCTCTTTTGGGTTTATGCTTAAGAAAAAGGAAATGGAAACTGTATAGAGCTATTGATACAGCAGGATTTGCAATAGCTAGTGTATGGTAAGTAGGTATCCAGTAGGGTGCATTGGTAAAAGCATTGTGGTGTGTATTGTATAGTGGGATATTAACAAAAAAGAAACCTACTTTATATTAATCAGCTTTCCATCACCGTAAGAAAATACCTGAAAATGTCAACTTACAAGAAAATAAGGTTTGTTTTGAAAATACGGTTTGAAACTTTCAAAGGTTTCAGTCATGGTTGTTTGGGCATTGTAACAAAGCAGAGATCTGCTGGCGAACCTGTGATAAGGCAGAGCTACTTAACTGTGGCTGGGAAGTGGACAGGGACAGGTGGGGCCCAGTCAATGTACGTCCTTTGAGGGCATAGCCCCAGTAAACTAACTTCCTTCCACTAGGCTTCACTCCCTAAATTTTACATCACCTTCAGGAGAACCACAGGCTGCTGATTAAACAGCCAACACTTAGCTCTTGAGGGGACATTTCTGACTTAAGCTACTAATAACAGCCATTTGCAGCAATGTGGATGAATCTGGAGGGTATTAGGCTAAGTGAAAAAAGTCAGCAGAGAGATATAAGTACCACATGACTTCATCACCAGGTAAAATCTGAAATTCTGCTGTTCTCTTTACAGATATCAGCTTTCCTCTGCCTTGTAGCAAATCTCCATGCACATCACTGTAGTGTTATTGGTAACGCCAAGCATTAAAAGCCAGGTGTGGTGGCTCATATGTATCACCTCAGCTCTCAGGAGATGGAGGCAGCATAGTCACCCTTAGCTACACAGTGAGTTTGAGGCCAGGCCAATATGGGGTGTATGAGACCCTATCTCAAAAAAAAATTCAAATAGAAAAAATATTTATTAACAAGTGAGTTATCACATGTTGAATAAATTAAGCTCAGAATAAATTCAGAATCCAGAATACAACATAATTATCATAAATAGTGATTAGGATTTATTTAGAATGTTATGTTAAAAACACACCTTTGAGTGATATGTATGGCTCAATTTTATACATATGTGCCTACAACTCTATGGGAAAACAATCCATTCAAATAGAGGCAAAATGATAGCAGCAAGTTTCTTTAGCATTACAATATTAGATTTATAGTAGTATTGTTATGAAATTTTATATAAGTAATAAATATATTTATTTAAGTATAGACATGCGCAGACATTAAATAATATATGGTCAAGTAATACAAGTTAATAGGAAACAATTATGCAGAATTATTTGTGACCTATAGTACAGGCAATTGGTTCCGATCCCCAACATCTGAGACACTATGAAGATACAACCTATAAAGCAGTGTTTCTCAACCCGTGGGTCGCAAACCCCTTGGCGAGCCTCATCTCCACAAAAGTTTACATTACAATTCCTAACAGTAGCAAAATTACAGTTATGAAGTAGCAACGAAATGAGGTCGCAGCATAAGGAAGATTGAGAGCCACTGCTATAAAGCAGAATGACCTGAGTTGGCACGTCACAGAAACACAGGTGGTCAGCTCTACAGTAAAGAGTAGCTGCATCTGTCTCGAAGAAGTACAAATTACAAGCGATTAAATGCTCCTTTCACCTCTCAGTGTGGCGATTTTTAGAAATGCTGAGGTCTAGTGTTTGTCAGCGATGAGGTGAGGTCGAGTCTGAGGCTGCCTGGGTGCAGAAGATCACCCACTCCTACCCAAGGACCATGCAGTGAAATAGGTTGTTAAAGACCAAGAATTGCTCATTCTTTTTTTTTTTTTTTTTGACTCTGTAATTTTAAGAACTTCTAGTAAGGAAATCACCAGCCGTATACAAATATCTTCGAAACTAGAAACAGAAAACAAATGTAGATGACTGATCAGGCATGTGTTTTCTGAAAGTGGTAAAAAATACAAAATAATGCTTCATAGTAAGGAAAGGCAGAACAACCACTCTATTGTTGTACAGGACAACATGGGCAAGGTAAAGGAAAGCATGATGGCATTCACCACACCTCTTTCTGATAGTCAGGTACTGCAATTTCTTTTTTACTCTACATTTCGCTATGCTCTGTGCTTCTTTCTTGTATAAATTGTTATCATTCTCTCATAAATTATTCTATCTCTATTGTTACTATAACATTATCACAAACATATCACTTCACACAGATTTATCATCTTAAAATTCTCGAAGACAGAAGCCCTACAAGGGATGGGGGCTGGGCAGGAGTAGGCAAGATAGTTCAGCAGATACGTGGCCCCCTGAGTTCTATCTCTGGAACCCATGCAAAAGTGGGAGGAGAGAATCAGCTCTACAAAGTCGACCTCTGACCTACACACACACACACCATGGCATGAACATCTGCACAGACCATGTACATGCATACACACATGGTAATAAAGAAGTCAGGGATCTCAATGAGCTAAAAACAAAACAAAACAAAACAAAAACAAAAAAAGACTTAAAAAAAAAACACAACCCAGTGTTCTGCAAGGCTTGGTTCCTTCCTGGAGGCTGCGGAGAATCCCCTTCCTTCTCTTTTTCAGCTTCCAGACCACTCCCACTCCTTGTATCATGGCCTCTCTTCCACCTGCAAAGACAACCATAGTAGGGTGAGTCCTGTTCTTTCCAGACCATAGTCACCTCTGCTTTAGCCTCTCTCTGCTGAGGGAGCTTGCCATTGTGCTGGACCTATTGGACAATCTCCTTATTTGAAGATCAGCTGACTGATAATCTTAACTCAATCTAAAACTTTGATTCCCCCCCAGTCATGTGATGAAACATATTCAGATATGAGGCTTCATTCAGCTTGTGGACATTTGGGTGCAGGGGTGAGACACATCTTCTTTTCTATCTTGAGAACAGAAATACTGCATCGTTCAGGCACCAGGAAGTCCACACCAAGATTTTAATTGCCAGCCAATAAAAACTGCCGTAGTCCCCAGGATTAGGCTTAGCAATTAAATGCTACTAAGAGCTGGCAAACATCACAAGGGCATTAAACCAGGAACATTGTGGGTTGAAACTGAAATGGACCAATAGGCTCATGCTTCAAATGCTTATCCTCCAGCTGGTGGTGCTGTTTTGGGAGGCGGAGCCTAGCTGGAGGAAGTAGATGGTTAGAGCTGGGCCTTAGAAGAGCCCTGGTTCAGATCACTCGGTTTTCTGGTATAATAAAGAGAGAATTGCTGCAGACACCATGGAGAACATGCTCTGGGCGCCACCAGAAGGACTGAAACTGTGAGCCAAACATCAAGAGCTCTTTCCTACTTCAGGTTGTATATGGCAGGTGTTTGCTCACTGTGGTGAAGAGATAACTAAGGCGAACATTGTTCACTTGCCTGTTGGAGGTACTTTTAATA
Organism: Pachyuromys duprasi; assembly: GCA_028658305.1. NCBI lineage: Eukaryota > Metazoa > Chordata > Mammalia > Rodentia > Muridae > Pachyuromys > Pachyuromys duprasi. The sequence continues at coordinate 50,883,524 of CM053757.1, forward strand.
TTTCAAAATCATTCAAAGTCTCAGACTGCCCAAGTGGCCTCCATCATCCCAGGACACAGGACAAACTGGACATAGAAACCATTATTCAGTATTATATGGTGCCTATGGCCATGCTTCCTGGGCAATTCAATGGGTCCCTCGGGCACTGGACATCGGGAGGTGGCAGCGGAGGAGTCACCCCACCCCCCACAGTCTCACCTCACCTTCCTGATGTAGAAAACACCTTCAGCTAATGAGCAAATCTGGCATCTGTCAGCTTTTTGTAAGCAAGCATTTCACAAGGTTTACAGAAAAGTAAAGTAAACAGAGTTCTGAGTAACAAAGAGTGGCGTTTATGCATTCTTTGATTCACTTTAAAGGATGGTATAAACTGACTTTTTAACCAAGCATTAGGCAAGATCTGGGCCCAAGCCATTCTATAATAAACAGTGACATGGCTATATTAAAATATTTACTTAGTGTGCTAAAGTGACTTATAGGAAGAGTGGCTACTACATAGAAGTCCTAAGTATTAAGGCGTCAGGTGCCACGGGCGGCATAAATATTCCATGTGCACTTGTTTATAGGAAAACCCCATCTGGATTCGGCTAAAACAGCAGGCACCCTGGTGACCCCAGTTTTGCTATTGGAAAATATAACACAAGTGTTCACTCATCTAGAATAACTACAGTGCTAAGTGCCAAATGACAGATGGGAGGGGATTGGCTTTTCTCAATAAAATCCAGGCACTCCATTGTGAAAGGCTTCATTGTGAGGGCTCCTCGGCATTTACAGAGTCTCTGTGTAGATATGGAGTTAGACAAGGCAAGGTTCTGGGTCAGACTGACCAAAGCCTGCTGAGATCCCACATGGATCCATACAAATCAGAAAGGGCTTGGGAGACAGGGCTTGGAATAGTCCATACACATTAACATCAAAAGTGTCCTGCTCCTTCTCCCAAACCCTCAAACAAGTTATGTTGAATAGAGATCCACAGACAGGCCGGGGAACAAGCCTGGTTTGATCCAAAGTACATAGTACCTTGAGACCAGAGTCTGGATTTGGCTGGTCCTCTTCTCTCTGAGCATTACCTTCATGATTAGAATGAGCACTAGGGAGAGGACACTGCCACAGATGTTTACATGTGTGGTTTCACAGTTCTTCCTGCCCATCCATGCAAGAACACAGAGTCACACAGGTGATCGTGAAAGTTTCTCCCAGCTCCCCTCATTAAAGGAACACTGCACTGCCTCTCAAGGTTAGCTCTGGAGAGAAAAAACAGTACTAATAAAAGTTCAGCTGACTTCTGGGACCAACAGTTCCCAGAAAATACATCAGCATGGCAAACTGTATACCCAACTCTGCAAGAAAAGAGATCAGAAAGAAACCCGCTAGTGGAAACTCAACAGCAAACTGAGAGCACCGTAATGGGACAGAGCGGCTCCCTAATACACAATTGTAAGCCTCTTCTAGCTGATTCTGATGGACAGATCTCATGTATCCCACTCAGTAAGGATGTTATGAGCTTCTGCCATGCTTCAAAATCTTTCTAGACAAGGAGAATTCATCAATGAAGGCGGTCACTACCTCCATGGAACCGAACATCCACCTGGGTCAGAAGGAGATATTTGGTTAGGTAAATGCTCAACATCATTTTGAAAGAGAGGAGGAAAGAAATAATAATAAAGCAAGGCATAAGCAATTCTTACAGTGCTGGAATGTGCTAAGTGGGCAACATTGGAAGAAAAGCTATCAATGGTATTTCCCAGGCTGAACCCTGCATGTTATAAAACTGGCCTGCCAGGTAAAAAGTGCTCACTGGTACCAGAGTTCTGCAAGGGTTTAGGGTAAAGAACAGCTTTTGCACTGGATTTGTTGTCTGCTCCACAGGAGGGAATTCGGGCCTGGTACTACAAACTTGGTCAAAAGTCATGGCTCCAGAGTCATAGACTCTAGGCTGAAACCTACTACTGCTATCTTGCTAAGTGAACACATTATCAAGTTGCCTTCTAAACACTTACATTTATTCGTGTAGATTAGCGCTGCTGTCAATATTAGTTGTAGAATCTTCTTTGTGGATTGGGTAGCACCTATCTCAGGGACTTGGAACGGATCAAAGTGCTAAGAATTAGACACTGTACTCATACCTATATGAGACATCTACACCAACTCTATTCCCTAGGGCTCAGGAAAGATCACAGGAGGTGGGGGATGGAGGCAATAAAAGAAGGTAAGAGCCAGGAGGGTAATGGGAAGGAGTGCTGTGAAATGGAAATGCTGCCTTCTGGATATGGCTTGGCCATTGCATTGCACTCATGAATTCCAGCTATGGTTACCTGCACAAGATCTAAACAGATCAAGCCAGCAAGATTAGTCAACATTCCAGCAGGCACTACTAATTAGAGTTAGTGGGCCCAGGTATAGGCTTTTTTATTAACCAATCAGGAATAATGTCTTAGGCAGGTTTATACAACAAGGACAGGTATATCTGAGCAGTAACCAGATCTTGAAGGCTAGTAATTAGCAACAAAATACAAACATCAGGCAACCACCAATAAGCCCCTCTGCTTCTTCCTGGCCATGATATGAGCAACTTGCGTCTACCATATCCTTCTGCTGTGATGTTGAGTCTGACCACAGGCTATGGAGCCAGGAGACCATCAACTGATGCCTCTTTTCTCTCCTGACTTGTTTTCCTCAGATATTTGGTCACAGTGACGGGAAACTAATGCACGATAAAACGTCTATTAAAAGCTACGACTGTGGAAGAGACTTTGTGGGGAATATTGACCCCAGAATATTAAGGGCAAACAAATGAATCAATGATAACAGCTAATGCTTTAATTAAAATTATTGTTTCACTGTACATGTGTGGGCACATGCATGCTAAAGCATCCATTTGGAAGGCGAAGGACAACATGTAGACGTTGATACTCTCCTTCATCCAGCGGAGTCCCAGAGTTCAAAATCAGGTCATGAGCCTCGGCAAGCGCCTTCAACTGCTTATCCATCTTGCCAGCCCTATGGGCAACACTTGCTCAGTGTTTTGTTAGCATCAGCCCCCTTTCTTCAGACTTTAATCTGGTTATCATTTGCCCTTAACAACACGCATCATTAATCAGTAGCTACCATAAGGAGGCAGATTTTATGGTGTACCCTATACACGAACAAATCACTAGATGACTGAGCCAGGCCGTGAATGAGGGCCACATCATGTGAAACTGATGGTTTTGACAGCTTTCTTTACCAGGCACTCTCTAAGCCATGTTCTGCCAGCCCACCCTTCCCCTTTTTGAAAAGTCTATGTATGCATGTTTAGCAAACATCGCAGCTGCACATGCACCAAAACCTTAACAGTGATTCTCGTTGAATGGTGGGGTTCCAGAGAGTGTTTATTTTCTTCCTCAAATTAGTCTCTATTTTTAAATTGTCCTGGCAATGAGCATTATTCAACAATCAAAAAAAAATTTAATGAAAAGAGAGGCCATCTCCAGCCACAGATTTGTACACCAAAGGGGAAAAATAATAATTCAAAAGGCAAAGCTAAAAATGGAATTCCAAAGTGTTGGCTGGAAATTAGTAGGAGTTCAAAGAAGTTAAATAAAAGATGGAAAGTTGGAGTTATGCCATTGCTAAGCTCTTCAGCTCTTCCAAAAAGTTCCTGGTTGCAGTCGTTAGTTTCTCTCTTTCAGACCTCTGCTTAACAGAGGATTTATACAATTACTGAGCACTTAGGAGCCGCTCAGGGAATCTAGCTTAATGAGTCTGCCTTGCTGTTTGTGTTATTTCCTTTTAATGAGTTTGTTATTAGCCTAACAAACGGATTTACTACCCACAGAACCTTTCTCCCCTCTTACTTTTATTGTCATTCTTTAAAAAAGAAAAATCAGGCAACACTTTGTTGAACAAACCTGCCCCTGAAGAATGCTTGCTGGCACAGTACCCAAGGGCTCTAGCAGAAGTCTGACTATCTCGATGTGAGAGCACAGTTTAGTCTAGTCTCTTCTTTGTTGAATAACACCCTCGTAGTCCCCCCAACCCGCAACAAATAGGAGCACTGGTATTACCTTGCTTGGGTGTTCATCAACCATGTGATCTAAAGGAGTCACAGAATATAACCTCACATACTGTGTCAAAGCCACTGCGCCCTGCCACACATCTGTCACACTCACTAAGACACGTAAGTTTGGCAAGCCCTCCTCTGGACCATGCCGAAGGTATGGTCTTATGTCATGTACTTAGATGCAGAGAAGAAACATCTAAGTCCTTGAGCTAAAGGATTTTGAACGCTCTGTAATGTAGCATATTCATTACATAAAACTTTCAGTAATTTTTTTCCTTTGGTCTCCTTTTACTTTAGACCCAAGAAAACAACTCATGGGGAAAGAAAATGGGTCTATAAAAGGCTCAGGAATTCGTGTGCCTACACTTGAGTTTGAATTCTGTCCTATCACCAGATGAGTCTTGTTTTCCTAGGAAGGATGCTCTGGCATCAGCGCTTGAAAGATAACAAAAAAGGCTTGCCGTGGTGCCTGGCACATACAGAGCGTGTAATAAATACACTCTCTCGCTCCCCTCCCATCACTCTCTCGAACATACCTGCCTTCCAGCGAACTCCATAGGATGCAGCACAGAGGAACGACTGCCTCTGGACATCCTCTTTCTTTCCACTTCCCCAGAACTGAGAGAGCTTCTTGGAGATGAAAACATTCCGTCTCTGAGTGCAGAAGCAAGAATTATTCAGCTTTCCTTCAGCACCCATCTTTCATACTGCACCAAAGAATCAGCTTGAAAGGACTCACGGAGACCAGGCCAGCCAAGTGCATACATTAGCACCCTACCCAGTGGCCTGGGTGACCCTGACCCGCTAGTTTCCCTTCTCCTTCTTCTGATGTAAGACACCACAAAGTGTGTTAACCTTTATCGGGACAATATGGTTCCCAAGCTCACTCAGCTTCTCAGTTCAATGCCATACCTTAATAGTAGTCAGTGTGCTTTGGAGTGAAAGGTTTTGACTACTCTAGTATAGTCTATGCTGAAGAACAAACAATTCCAAATCCTCAATGATCTAAAGCAACAATAGCTTAAGAAAACTTTTTTTCTGGGGGACAGGGAAGATGGCTCAGATGGTAAAGTGGCTGCACAAATGTATGGTGATTTGAGTTTGGGTCTCAAGGTTCCTATATAAGAAAGGCAGGTGTGGCAGCCCACATCTGTAACACTAGCTGGGAAGGTTAGAAGCAGGAGGATCCCTAGGGCTTCCTCGGCAGCCAGTCTATCCAAATTGGCTAGCTCCATCCAGGTTTAGTCAGAAAAATCTGTTTCAAAAAGTAAGGTGGAAGGTTGAGGAGACAGCCCAGCAGGCAAAGCATTTATCTAGAAAGCATGGGACCTAAGCTCAGATCCCTGGATCCCATGCAAAGATGAACACTGTAGCATGTGTTTATGACCCCAGCATTCCTACAATGAGAGAGGGGATAGAGGCAGGAGAATCCCAGAAGCTTGCAGGCCAGCTAGCCTGTCTACACAGTAGCAAGCAAAAAGCCTTTGTCTCAAACCAAAAGAAAGGAAAAGGCCAAGAGCCAGCTAAGCTCCACACACACGCTGTGCCATAAGCAGGCCAGCACACACATACACCCACACCCACACAAATATGCACATAGGCAGACACATCTTTTATAGATTAAAACATAAGATGAAGAACACTTGAGGACACCTGCGGCCTCTATCTCCCACATACGCTGTGCACGTGAACACAAACACACATAGATAAACAGAAATTTGTGCTCTTGGACTATATAAGAGACTGTAAAGGCAAAGCATGGGGTTGGGGAAATTATTTGCAAAGTACACAGCTGATGAAGGAATTCTACGCAAAGTATACCCAGAATTCGCACCTCCCCATAAACAGAAAACGCCTTGCATCAGGAGTCAGTCACCTGTATTTGCACCCTGGCTTCCTCAGTTCCCCACCTTTACAGTTACCCAATGTCTTCACTCATTTGTTCCCACCATGTGCACAGCACTGTTTTATGTAACCAAGAAAGTCTCTGTGTTTTACTGCTGTGTATAAAATAATCTGGATTCCTGGGTTCTAGAGCAATGGTTAACAGGCAATCACTATTGTAGAAAACAGACAAATAAACAAACAAACATGTCCACCTACAACTTGAAAAAGGGACAAACCAGATTCAACTGATCCACAATTTGATCTGCACTAGTGCAGGGTAGTAGGATGACGTGATGAATTACATAATTCAGACAAACATCTGCTACCAAAAACAGTGCCATGATGTCCTGGGGTCATATCTGTTACTGTGATGAAATGCCCTGGCTAAAGGCATCTTACCAGAGAAAGGGTTTGGTTTTTTTGGAGAAAGTGATAGTCCACCACTGCAGGAAAGTCAAGGCAGATATTCAAAGACACTAATCAGATCACTTTCAAGAGCAGAGAGAGAAGAAATGTCTGCTTGCCCACTGTTCAGTTTGTGTTTGTGTGTTTTGCTCCTTGACAGTTCAGGGCCCAGCCATTAAAGCGATGCCACCTACATTCTGGGTAAGTCTTCCCTTCCCCCTCAGTTAGGAAATACCCACACAGGCATACCCACAGGCCAACCTTATCTAAGCACATCCCTACTGAGTCTCTCTTTCTAGGTGTTCAAGGATGTGTCAAGTTGACGGTGGGTAAGCTGGTCCTTTCAAACAGGGAGGCGGAAGCCATAGATTGCTCTTGATGCTGTTCTGCACTACTTTTGCTGTGACTCAGTGTTGTCAGAGATGTGATTGTGCTAAGGAAATAGGTGTGGCCTCTGTAATTCACCTTAGATCTCAGAAGACTGGAGAAATCAAACACAAGATAGCACGAAGCAGGAGAGAGAGATTTGACTCAAAATACTTCTAGCACTAGGCAGACAGAACAGCAAGAACAAGAAATTCCTCATCTATGAGAATCAAAAGCTCAACATGAGCCAAACACATCTGCTGAATGTTCAAAGTGACAACACGGAGCTCAGAGAGAATGCACTGAATCATTTAAAGGATTCCTAAGAAACTTCACAAGTACATCTAGGCACTGTTCAACTATGTGCTCATGTGCACCCATGGCTCAGGGAAACATCCCAGGCGATTCAAGTGCCTGGAAAAGCAGCCTTCTCATCTGCATGACTCACCAATGGGGAGACAGCAGAAAGTCAAGTGACCATTGGGAGTCTCTGGGGAGTCTCTGTAAGTAGTGCCTGCACTGAGGCACTTAGGTAAAGTTGGGTAAGACAGACAAATGGAATGGAAGAGTGTTGTTTCCTTTAAAATTCTAAGCAGTCAAATCACAATTTTAAAAGTATAAAGCAACATGCCATCAAAAGCATTCCATGATGAAAATCCTCCCACCAGCTCTCCAGTCACCAGATCATTCTAGAGCTAATGATAAATTGCTGGTATATTCATCTACCTACTTTTTTTTTTGCAAATACAAATACATTTTTTCAATTTTTCTCCCTTCCTAAGTCAAGAAGTAACTTATAACTTAACTAGTCTGCAACTTGCTTTCTAAATCTAAAGTGCAGCTCAAGATTGAATTTGAAAGTGAAACACACATGAAAATCAATTAGATGAATCCTCTCCATCAGTATTATGTAAGTATGAAAAAGGCAAAACATAATACAAGCAACTTTTGAAAGCAACATTTTCTGACCCTATACGCTCAGCAGGATATGCTTTAAGAATTAGAGAATCGAAAAGAAATCTAAATTTCCTTTAGTTTCTGTTGGTGCAAATGATAATGTTTATTAAGAAACTATATTAGATATGTTTAGAAAAGAGAAAAATTTAAAACCACATGCAGTCAAGAGACAGGAGTTGATATGTGTGAAGAGGGAGTAGAAACTGAGGAAAGAGAGAGAGAGAGATCTTGAAGGGAGATCAAAATGAAGAATATCAGGAAAAGCCAGATTTTTGCAGTATGAAAAGGCATACCAGAATTTAAGTGCATCCCAGAATCAGCTACCCCAGAAGGAGGGAGCCTTGTGTTCCTTCTGAATCCAATCTTTATCCTAAATGTCTCATCCACTAAGAAGATTCCAGATATCTTGGAGAAGCAGCTGTTTATAGGTCAAAAACAAAGAAAGTGCAAAATGGTGCCAGAACATTCACCACATGTCAGAAAGACCAAGACAAGCACATGAAACATAAAGGATCCAGAGGCAAAGGACATCCAATGTTCAAAATTTAGATGAAAGCAGTCAAAATAAAGGATCCTGGGTGTTTATGTATTATATAGTCAGAGGGGAGAAATGTGTAATAGCAAATAATGAAGTTAGCAAGATTCTAATTTGGGAATGACCATCTTACTACTTCTTATGTTAATAACCAATTCAGGTAACACTGAAGAGAGACAGAAGCTAGGAACCATCTGGGGATTTTACAGTTCAAGTCAGCACCCATCTATGTTTTCCTCTGTGTTACTGCACCGTCATTTAATCAAGCTTTCCTAATACAGCCATCCTTTAATAACCATAAAGGGTTCATTCTAGGCCTCCCACAAATGCCACAATCAGTGCGTGCTCAAGTAGCTTATATTAAACAGTATTGCGTTTGCATATAAACTGCTGACATCATTCCCTAACTTTATCATCTCTTCATTGCATACAATACCAAATACAATATAAATAATTTATGGATAGAATATCCTTTTGAGGGGACAAGGCCAAAAAAATGGCATATAGCATTCATGCTTTTCCAGATGTGTTGCAATTTCAGTTGTTTAAAGTCTCAGATGAAAAGCCAGTTAGTGTGGAATCCATGGATATGGATGTCTGTACTGGCTAATGTTATGGAAACCTCCATTGAGAAAATGTCTCCATCAGGTTGGTCTGTAGAAAAAGCCTGTAGGACATTTTCTTAATTAGTAATTGGTATGGGAGGGTCTAGCTCACTGTGGGCAGGGCCATCTCTGGGCTGGTGGTCCCTGGGTTATGAAGGAAAGCAGGCTGAAAAAGCCAGTAAGCAGCACCCCTCCATAGCTTCTGCATCAGCTCTGGCCTCCAGGCTCCTGCTCCCACAGGGACGGAATGTGATATAGAATAGAACCATAAGCTGAACTAAGCCCTTTTCTGCTTTTGGTTATGATATTTCATCTTAGCAATAGAAACCTCAACTAAGACAGGGGCCAAATGTATTTAAATTACATTTACTCTTTTTATGATAACCAACGTTAAAACATAATCGCACACACACACCTTTGAATGTATTCATGTGTACCTTTCTGATAAATTCTTACAAAGGGAATCATTAAAATTCTGTTTTGATGACTAAATAAGTCATAAATTTCTAGCCACTAATTTTTTTTTCCAGTTCGCCAGTATCATGCATCAGCTTATGGATTAGTTTTAAAAGGGAAGCCTGCGTTGATACGCTTCTGGGTAGAGTATTCCCGAGGCCCTCTGCGGTAGGCTTCTGTCCTGTTTCTTGTTTTCTTCTACTTGCAATGTCCTTCCCATTGGTCTTTCTAAGTGAGGATTGCTCATCTTACCCCGGGTCCTCCTTCTTGTTTATCTTCTTTAGGTGTACAGATTTTAGTATGTCTATCTTATCTTATAGGTCTAGTACCCACTTATAAGTGAATATATACCGTGTGTGTCTTTCTGCTCCTGGGATACCTCACTCAGGATGATCTTTTCTAGATCCCACCATTTGCCTGAAATTTTCATGATTTATTTGTTTTTAATTGTTGAGTAGTATTCCATTGTGTAAAAGGACCACAATTTCTGTATCCATTCCTCTGTTGATGGACATCTGAGTTGTTTCCAGGTTCTGGCTATTACAAATAAAGCTGCTATAAACATGGTTGAGCAAATGTCCTTGTTGTGTACTTGAGCATCTTTTGGATATATGCCTACAAGTGTTATAGCTGGATCTTGAGGAAGCAGTATTCCTAATTGTCTGAGAAGGCACCAGATTGATTTCCAAAGTGGTTATACAAGTTTACATTCCCACCAGCAATGGAGGAGGGTTCCCAAAAGCAGATGCTGAAACTCATAACCAAACCTTCGGCAGAGTGCAAGGAATCATATGAAAGAAGAGGGAGTTAGTATGACCTGGAGAGGACAGGAGCTCCACAAGGACCAAATATATCAGGGCACAGGGGTCTCTTATGAGACTGTTTCTTCAACCAAGGACCATGTATGAATATAACCTAGAACCCCTGCTCAGATGTAGCCCATGGTAGCTCAGTATCCAGGTGGGTTCCCTAGTAAGGGGAACAGGGACTATTTCTGACATGAACTCAATGGCTGGCTCTTTGACCTCCCCCTCCCGCCAAGGGAGGAGCAGCCTAGCTAGGCCACAGAACTGTACATTGCATCCAGTCCTGAAGAAACCTGCTAAGCTAAGGTCAGATGGAAGGGGAGGAGGACCTCCCCTATCAGTGGACTTGGGAAGGGGCAGGGAGGAGATGAGGGGGGGAGGGCAGGGTTGGGAGGGATTGAGGGAGAGGGCTACAGCTGGGATATAAAGTAAATAACCTGTGATTAATATAAAAAATTATTTTTTAAAAAAGGAAAGGCTGCTTACTTCCTTGTGAATAGCTGATTTTGCTAATGGTGTAACTCAGTTCCTGAGCTATTTAACTTTAAATGCAAACCCTGTAAGAGTGTGTTACATAAAGTGGATGTGGGCGTTCATCCAATGTGCTGGAATAAGTGAGTGATGAATGAATGAAGGAACGAATGAATGAACAAAAACCTCTGGACCCCGGCAGTGGTAAGTGTGGAACTATAAAATAAACACAGCCTCCCTCCCCACATTCCAAAGGCACTGTGAGAATCTTAATAGCATCCCTTTTTCTAACACACCCACAAATTAGATGGTGAGGCACATCTCCCATGGACCTCATCCAAGTCACCAAAATGACTTCCTCGGAACAGACTCTCGAGCCGGGTATAATGGAGCAGGGAGGAATGTGGAGTTTGTGGAGCCGGGTTCTCCAGGTCCGTGCCTCCTCTGCGCCTCTGCTCACCGCCTCACTGCTAGTCTCTGCGCTCTCTGCTCCTCCTCTGCCCCACATTGAGGCACTTTAAAGGGCATGGAAAATTCAGAATTTGCAGTCGCTGGAGTCCCTAGAGGGTAGACAATTAGGGGACCTTTGGCCAAGTCACTTTATATTTCAACATTCCCACTTTATCACATAAAAATATAGGCCATGCTCTTAGCCGTGCTTTGAACTATAATAACTGCATATAGAAGAGTAGTCACAATAAACTATCAACAAACACACTCACACAGTGTGTCAGGATTATACACACACACTCCATGAGAAAAAATGTTTCTTAAATCAAGTTCCCAAATGGTCTACTTTGGCTCCCTCAGCTTCCTGTAGGGAAGTGGGTGTTGTGAAGTCCAGCAGTTCCCCCATCCCATGGTCCGCGGTGGCACTGCGCTATAACCTTCATGCCAAGAGCACTGTACATATTATTTCAAGAGCCTGCGTCACTGACTCAGTGCTCCAGATGAATTGGCTGCAGACTAACATGTCTAAAAGGCTTTCTAAACTTCACCTGATCCACGCCGTGAGCCTCTCTGAGCTACCTTCAGGGTGATCAGAGCAGCAAGGCCCCTTTCTCCTGCTCGCAGTCAGGAAGGCCTAATTTTATTTTATGGCCTCACTCTTTGCCTCCACCCAGCTTTGACCTCACAGTTCTCCTGCCTTAGCCCCACCTAGTGCTGGGATTACAGGCACACACTGTCATACCAGATTTGAAGGATATTCTAAAAGGTACAGATTTCTTAAGAATGAAAAAAAAAATGCTTCCTGTGGCGTTTTTTTTTTTGTTTGCCAGAGAATGTGAAGAATTTAAGAAAATGCTTGCTGATAATTCTCAGACATGGCTCCATAGAAGAGCCTAAGACTAGAAAATTCTAAGAGCTAGTCTAAATTTAAGTTCCTCGAGTATATGCAAATAATTTTTAACAAGCATTATGAAGTGGAAAACAGATATCAATAACCTTTTGTGCAAATAGAGAAAACGACTTTTCACTATTATTTAAAGATGCAATATAAAGTTTTTTAAAAGGTGATATAATTCACTATAATATTATTCGAATGAAAAAAATGTAAAAAGTGATAATCCATTAGGGAAATTTACAATAATCAAATAAGAATATAAAGTTGATAGCTACATAAAGGCATTTTACTGAAAGCAAAGTGTAAAAGAACATCAAAGAGCAAAACATGGTGGCACACGCCTTTGATCCCAGCACTAAGGAAAGAGGCAGAGGCCGAGGCAGGCAGGTTTCTATGAGTTCGAGGCCAGCCTGGACTACAAAGCAAGTCCAGGACAGCCAAGGCCACACAGAGAAACTCGGTCTCAAAACAAAACAAAAGAACATCGAATATTATTGACAGCTGGTTGTTGTAAAAATGTAAATCTCACATAAGGAACTGTAACAAAGTGACTTATTGAAAACTAAGGGTGAATTTGTCATGAATTACAAGTACAAATTCTACTATAAAATCATGTAATGCTTTTACATATAATAAACAACATGAGCAAAATTTTTAAAAATGTAATGATCAAAGGAAATAAAAACAGGTAGTGTGCACCACACATCCGACAGCCACCATTTTAAAGGCTTGTTAGTGTAGAGTTTTGAGTGTTAATGAAAGAGAGAGAGGCACATAATGTGATTTTCAGGGACACTGAGAGTCCACGACTCGCCTTAGAGTGGTTTTTGTTTCCTTGCTTGGTTTTTAGGTTGTAATTTAATTACAAGGTTTCTCCCTCCCCTTTCTTCCCTCAAAACCCTTCCATATGCCCCTCTCAGCTTCCCTTCAAATTCATGGCCTCTTTTTTCATTTATTAATGTATGCATATTTGTATTTGTATGTACTTACATTTTCTTAAATGTAAGCTGTTGAGTCCATATGATGTTACTTGTATGTATGTATGTTTTCATGGCTGATCATTTGGCCCTGAACAACCAGTTCATGCCCTCTTCCCTGAGTAGGATCACCCCTCTCAATCCCTGCCTGTAGTTCTTTGTGTAGTAGTATGGCATCCTGGGTCATCCTTGTCCAGCGCAAGTTTGGGAGATTATGTTAATGAAACTTTATGGGTGTAGTTTCTGTCACTAGGAGAGACAGCTTCACAGCAGAGTCTCTGATCCTCTGGCTCTTACTGTCTTTCCACTATATATTCTGCAATGTTCCCCGAGTTATAAATGTTGAACTGTTTTGCAGCTATATTGACTAGAACTGGACTCTGCAACCCTGCATTTTGATTGGTTTGGTTTTCTATAGTAGTCTCCATCTGTTGCAAAAAGATGTTTTCTTGATGAGAGGTTAAGACTACACTTATCTGTGAATATAAGGAAAAATGTTTATAAATTGTTGTTAGGAATTACAGTGGTTTAGTAAATTGGTAACTTCCAGAAACTCTGGCCAGGTTGATTCACGAGACTCTTCAGTTTATGAAGACTGGGAGAAGAGGCTGTCTTGTCTACCACACAGACACTAAAACAGACAGCCAAGGAGAATGAATAACTGTGGGTTATTGTCTAAATGAAAGAATGAGTTTCCATAAACTGACCCTAGTGAAATGGATATGTATGATTGATCTGATAAAGAACTCAAAAGAGCCATCCTAAAGATGTTCACTGGCAGAAAAACACTTAAAGAAATGCTCAACGTCCTTAGCCATCAGAGAGATGCAAATCAAAATGACTCTGAGATTTCACCTTACACCCTCCAGAATAGCTAAGATCAAAAACTCTAGTGACAACGCATGTTGGAGAGGCTGTG
>CM053757.1:50897794-50943192 GCA_028658305.1 Pachyuromys duprasi
TTTAAATTCTACAATGATTTCACAAATGTATCCAGTGTATTTTGGTCATTTTCACTACCTGTTACTCCTTCCTGTCCTCCCCCTGTTCCTACTGGGCCACATGTTCCACTCCTCTTCCCATGTCTTGTTCTGTATATGACCCACTGAATTTAATTGGGGTTGCTTACATAAGCACACTTTTTCCTTCCTTCCTTCTTTCCTCCCTCCCTTCCTTCCTTTCTTTTTTTTCAGTAAGATTTCCCAGAAGTTATACCACTGAATAAAGTGACTCTCCCTCCCCCAGCAAACATTAACTATCAACTGTTCATCTGCTGGTGGGTGGGCCTCATGAGCTCTTCTCCCATCCATGGCAGAATCCTAAATAGGTCTCATTCAGGAAACAATGCTCTAAGTTTGTGGGTGTCATGGCTACGCCATGCCCAGAAGTCAGCACTTCACAGGACTCCCTCCTGTTTTCCACTTTTTACATTCTTTTTGCCCCCCCCCTGCCCCCCAGTTCTGCTGTGTTTCCTGAACCCTGAGTGAGGAGTGTGAGAAGGGTGTCCTGTTTTTGACTGATCGATCACTCAGGAGTCATTTATACTTAACATTTTAATAGGTTATGAGTCTGCCTTTATAAATGGTTGTCTACTACAAAGAGAAGCTTCTCTGCCCAAGGCAGAGAGCAGCATTAATCTATGTCTATAAACATAAATATTTGGAAGGCTGTTTTATACCATAAACAATTAGCAAACCAGCAGGAATAGGTTCCCTCCTAGGGGCTATGAGCTCCCTAGCCTTGAGCTTTTGACGTGGTTTCCAGTAGCAAGCATGAATTCCTCCTGCGGAGCAGGCCTCCAATGCAATCAGAATGGGCTTTGTTATCTCTGTAACAACCATGTCACTATTTCACATCATTGGTACATCATTCTCAGCAGGTTGGTACTAAGGTTCCCAGGGTTGACAGCTGGGGAAGACTGTTAATGACTTTTCCAGCGACCAGATTAACACCTTCACGGACTAAGAAAACTAGTCTGCAGAGAGGAGGCATTCAGTTCGGTTCTAGCTTGTTTTCTCTGTCCTGCAACCAGAGCTGATGTGTTTTTAAAAAGATTTTATTTTCAGTCATGTGTATTTATACATCTGTATGGATATACGGCACATGTGCACAGAGGCCTATAGATGTCAGAAGAGGCCTCCAGTGCTTGTGGCAGATGTGAGCTCCTAACATGGGTGATGAGAGCTGAACTTGGGTCCTCTGGAAGCACAGCATCTGCTCTTTACCACTGAGCCATCTCTTCAGCCCATGCAGTAGGGCTTTACTATGCCATTTTTGTGGTCAACAGAGAGCAATGGCAATAGCCTGTGGTGCTTGGGGGCCCTTTCTGTTCTCCTTAACCAACAACACGTATGGCGGTCTCTCTTGGAGGGCACTGGAATTTTCATTTAATGACGATGGTATTTGGAAGCAGCATTACACAGCCGTGCAGAGTCCCTCTGCTCAAAGTTATTTTTTGGTTATATATTTTTGATCAGCTTACAAAACAATAGTTTTCCACATGGCTTTTCCATACATGGTTTGTTTTGGTTAGACCCCTCAAACTTCTCTCCCATCCCTATAAACCGTTCTGCCCCTTTGGCATTCTCCCTGTACTTCTTACCAGCTGTGTGCTACTCCCCACCCACCCCGTGGCCCCTTTCTAGCTTCCTGGCCAACTGAGGCAAATTAGTAAAAGCCTTTACTGTCTAATGTTCCATATTTTCTTTTTAAAATACTTGCCTTATGTTTTAAATCATGATTTTGAGGAAAGCAAATTTAAAAGACTCTCAGGAGTATGTTTACCAACATGGTTGTGAAACCTGCATCAGACCTAACAGTTATTTTTTTGTGACACTCTTTTGTGTCTCCTCTCCATTTTCCCCAGCTTCTCTTTATAACCTGTTAAAACACAGAACTAGTGATTTCTGCCACCCCTAGTGTTTCAAAAAATTCACCTAGAAGATGCGTTTTCTATTCTCACTGTTTTGAGTTAAAATAAATAATAATAATCAGGAGCTGGGGAGATGGCTCAGATGAGAAATGACAGCTCTAGCAGAGGACTTGAGTTCAGTTCCCAGCACCCACACTACAGCAGTTCCAGACCCAACACCCTTTCCCGCTCTCCGCAGGAACTCTACATGTGTGATACACATAAACTCATACAAGTGCACACACACACATAAATAAATTAAAAACTAAAATGTAATGCAATAAAACAATAATAAAATTTCATGATAGAGACAAGGCTTCTGTTCCCAAACCATGCAGGCATTAAAAAAATAAATATAAAAAGCCTTGCAAATAAATAAAAACATCACACATACCTATCCAAACTAACCAAACTCAAACTCAAAGTCTATATAACTTAGGGAATACACACACACACACACACACACACACACACACAGAGTTTGAGTTGACATTCAAAATGGAAACTGTGAAGGCTCACATTAAATTTTATACTTTCAGCAATGAATATAGTTTATGCTCTTTATTCACCACCAACCCCAAAACTCCATGACAGTATTACAGCTAAATAAATGATTAGCTTAGTATACTCATAACTGTCTCCATAGTCTTTGTGGAGTCCTTCTTCATCCTCTAGTATGTAGCCCTTCTTGCTCTCTTTTCTACATATTAAACTGAACCCACACATGCATTTGTTTACATACATACATACATGTTTTACTATATAGTCTGCATACAAGTAATAGCATGCAGTTTATCCTTTTATAAGATGGCATGACCTTGCTTACTAATATACATTCTGAGTCTTTACTCTTAAAAATACAACTTACTGGTGATAAATCTGTCTACAAACACATTATCTTCCTTCAGAACTGATGAATCAGAACAAAATCAAGATACATTTCAAATATATGGCACCAAAATCTGCAGTGGTTCTGGTCATACATGTTCTTATCAAAGGATATTTGTCTCCACAAATAAAGGGCCTGAGATAAGTTTGAGATTCCTGAGAATGAATCAGGGAAAATAACAAAAAAATTCAAAAATAATACAGTAGATTTAAAAAATTCAAAATAATATGAAATAATAATACAGGTTTACCAATCCTGTTGGTAAATTTCCTCAAAGTTGTGATTTAAAACATAAGGCAAGTAGAATTTTCTCACGTTCATTGAGAAAATTCAAAACACAATTTTAAACCTACATGAAAATGATAACAAACCCTTCACTTTATTACTATCTGCTATTTCATAAATGCTATGGGAGACATCAGTTTGTGATGAGACTTGGGGGTGTGTCCTGTCTTCCTATACACCTCTCTTGTGCTCCGACATTATTTGCTGAGGGTGGATGGAGCCTTGTAGGTTTGGATATCTCTTTAAGATACTGACATAGTATTAACCATCTAATCAACATTTTTAATTTCAACATACGAAAAATGTGGTGGTCTGAACGAGAATGGCTCTCAGGGCTCTTGCAAGCAAATGCTTGGTTCTCAGTGGCCTTGTTGGAGGAGGTGCGCCAAGGAGGAAGAGACCAACATTGTCTCTCTTTCTCTGCCTCCCCCTCCCTCCTTCTCCCTCTCCCTCCCTCCCTCCCTTTCTCCTTCTCTCCCTCCTTCCCTCCCCCTCCACCATCTTCTTTGTGGTTGTTATGTGAAATTGTAAGCCCTCAGCTATTGCCCCTGCTGCATGCCACTATGCTCCCTGCCATGATGGCTACGGACTAACCTTCTGAAACCGTAAGCTCCCAGTAAACTCTTTTTAATAGTCACCTTGGTAGTGATCTCTCTTCACAGCCACAGGTAAATATAGTAACTTACAGAATGAACGCAGTGTTTTAAGAACATTCATTTTCCCAGGGTAAAGAGAATGTGTTGTAATTAATAGAAGGGAAACACTGAGGAACTATGCCAAACTCTGAGGTAGCATGTCTGTCAGGTTGTGTTCTTGCTCTCCCATGCATATGGCAGATAAAATTTCCACCGTATTTGTGTGCAGGCATGTATGTGCAGAGGTGCACATGTATGAGCACACACACCCACACCCCCCCCACACACAATGAGTTTGAGATAATGAAATGTCTGATTCTGCAGATGACAGAAGACAGCTTGCTCTACGTGGAGTCGTGGGCCACAGTGCTGTCCCTGCTGGAATCTGCACACCAGAGTGTGTATTCAGTTAGGGGACCGCTACGCATAATTCAGCGCTCCCACTAAGGGATACTGACAGACAAGCTTATCATCAGTCACTATGCTGTTGCCTAGCTGTCAAAGTCTGTGCAGCCATCAACTCAGAGGGATCCAGCAAATGTGTAGAATCACGTACATCCAACTTTTTCCTCTGCACCATCCAGTTGAATCTCAGAACCAAATAGCAAACGAGGAGTCTGGGACTATTCCAGTAGAGCGCCAATGTTAGGAGAAGAAAAACAGAGTTTTAAAAAATGTAATGTGGCCAGTTTGTGGTCTCCTTTTATTAGCCAAAGATTTATCACATTCACTGTATAATTAAATCTCTACATCTGTGGGGCACAAATGTTTTATGTTTCCAACGTTTATGGTTTGACATCGGAAACATCTGTGCAGGCCCAGTATACAACATCTGGAAGGCATTTCTGAGCTTTTATGACATGCAGAGTGGTCTTTGTTTTGGAACAAGCGTGTGGTTTTCTCCAGTAGCGCTTCCTGCCTGTTATGTCCTTCTAATTGGCATCTCGCTGGAGGATTGTAAGAAGCCTGGCTTCCTGACCTCCCCCTGGGCGTAAGGACATGCTTTGTAGGACTCTCCCCTGAATTGAGAATCAAAGGGCTAGGATGATGTCATAGGTTTAGCTGGTTTACACCAGGGTTTGTTGATCCCAGGGAGCAGGTTGAGAGAAAAAGAAGGGCCTGGAACTATCCAGACAAAACCTTCCGAGATGCTTTCTTTAGATGAGGTCATTGGTGGCAGAGTGAACATCACTGTCCCCATTTAACAAGGAGGAGAGAGGGTCTTGGGGAAGTGAAATTCCACAGGTCACCATAGTAATCAATGGAAACTTTGAAATGTAAACTGAAACACCGAACATTATATTGAAGCTTACTGCCTTGGTCCTAAACTATAGAAGGTAGTTCAGCATTCAGTGAATGTTTGCTTGCATCTATTTGGTATTGGGACATAGTCTAAGTACTGAGGTGAACATGATAAATAAGATCTCTGTCTGCGTGAGCTTGCATTAATGTAACGGCTTATGCCATACAACAGTTTGACAAACGCACACAGTAGGACCTCACAGTGGCTTCTTTTGTACAGTGGCATAATAACAGATATGTGCTGTGTGATAGGCAGGAAGTTGTGGAAAGAACTAGGGTGGGCTCCAGAATGCCCTGGAAGGGTTTATTTTAGTTTGGGATTCCCTAAACAGAGCCTGGAAGCAGGACTTGCAAGGTCTCCTTTATTTAGCAAGGATCCCAGGATGCAGAACCCTAGGGTGGAGAGAGTGACCCAAGGTAGGAAAAGGCCGTGAATGAGCTGCTTAGGGCTGGGTATCTGGTGCAGGGGTAGAACACCTGACAGACACTTGGTAGAGCACTTGGCAGTTGCCTTTCTCATCGCTATGACAAAGTGACTCACAAAAGGCAACTTTAAGGAGGAAAGGGTTGACTTTGGTCCATAGTTTGAGGAGAGATACAGCTTATTGTGGGATAGAAGACAGTGGTGGGAACATTAGCGAGAGGAACTTTGTGTGTGTGTGTGCTCGGCTCATGTTTCCTTTTTGGTTAAGTCCACCGTCTCCGCCCCCAGAATACTGTCAATCTATATTTAAGGTGGGTCTTCCCTCCTCAGTTAAACCTCCCAGACATCAGAGCTATGTGGTCTAGGTGACTCTAAATCCAGTCACCTAAACAGTGAAGACCAAGCATTGCACGCATCGAGCTCAAGGCCCCGGATTCCAACCCCCGCACTGTGAGCAGACAGAAGCATCCCAGGGACAAGGTGAACCTGAGGACTTCAGCCCCGAGTACACGTTCCTCCGGAGGAATCACCACTCCTCTCCGCACTCTGGAGCGAACGGCAGGTCTTCCATGGTTTCACATCAGAAAATGAGAGAGGGGTACCAAAGCAGCATGCATGCAGGAGATGCTACTAGTTTTGCTGAAACGCCGGGAGGTCCTTCGGGCCACAGGCACCCTGTGGTGGGCTCCAGGAGCCGTGCAGCACACACAGCCCATACGCCTTTCAACGTGCCCTCATGTTCACCTCACTTTCTTCTTCTGTTTCCCACCGAACCCATCTACCCAACTTTAATTCAGAGGGCATTCTAATTGGCCCAAAATCAACCAAGAAGAAATAAAGACGTCCTGATTTTTACATCTGATAATAGCGCAAAAATTGAAATAATTGGAAGCGTTAAAAACTGTTTGGGTACTCCCGTACTCCTGAGCTGTCCATATTTTATATGTACACACTTAAAGAGGTGGGTTATACTAGAGTGAAAAATGCCGATTACCATGTACAAAGTTTCCCGAGGCCACATTAGAACATTCAGTATGACTATACCTGCTTGAAATATACGCACACTAAGAGACCCTAAGAAGGACTCACCCAAGATCTTTTATGTGATTAACTGCTGTTGGAATCACGGTGGCTTAACAATTCTTTTCTTGTTGTCCATAGTGGTTGTCTTATTTTTACATGGTGATCATAAATTACTTTTGGAATATGACAATGGAAAATAATATTTCAGTTTGAAGGAAAAAATTTCTTATTGTCTAAGAGGAACTGATGGAGAAAACCGCCAGCGTGGGAGTGGAAGCCCAGTCACACGCACGGTCGACACCCTGGGATTCTAGACCTCAGGGGGAAACAGTTTGTGGTTTCACGTTGATGTATCTGTATCTCCAAAACTCAGGACACATAGTCTTCCGAAAGATGTGCGTGCTGGTTGGTACATCTGTCTCAGAGATGATCTCATACCAGTTTGGTCGCTGAAATGTCTAAGCTTATACCATGTCTGGAAATAGTCAGTAGAGTGTTTGAATGGAAGACATTGGGAAATCTGACCTCAACAACCACCACAAATACAGATATTCCCATTCTTTGACTTTTTTTTTTCAATTCAAGGTTTCTCTGTGTAGCCCTGGCTGTCCTGGAGCTCACTCCGTAGGCTAGGCTGACTTTAAACTCAGAGATCAGCCTGCCTCTGTCTCCCAAGTGCTCAGATTAAAGGCGTGTACCACTGCCATCCAGCTAAAAATGTTTGATTCTTTTGGTTAGATATTTCCACTTTATCATAGCAGACATTCGATCTTGAGCTGTTTGCATTGTACTGTTTTATCCCCCCCCCCCCACGGCATCACTCCCAAGCTTCACTTATCAGAGTCTATAGGAGTCTTTCATGATGTATGTATGCACCATCTATAAAATTACTTACACATTACTTTTCCTTAAATAGACTCTTTGTAGACACAGAAGAACTTCCTTAACCTATCCAAGGGATAATATTCACGATAAAACTGACTTAAATTACAAGTCATAATTTTTAGGTACACATTAAAATAAGTACATATCTATCAAAATAGAAAATGCTTGTCCGCATGCCCCTGAAAAGTCATCTCTCATATTTGTACTGAGCCTTCGGAACACACTGCTCTGCTTGTCAGCATCCGAAGGGACAGGCATTTCTGGGCGCTTCTGCTGTCTTGCTGAGCTGGACAGAGAGAGGGGAAGGCGCTTGAAAACATTCGGCCTGGCCTGTTCTCAGGACAGGCAAACCCTGACCTCTGCCAAAGATTTATTTGTAAGTCAGTCTTGTGGAGCAAGAACATATTATATGTTAAATGGGTTTTTTATGAGCTGGTGGGAGAAGGTGATCACCACATAGAGAGTAAACTTTTATGGGTCCTTTCTGAATCCTTGATGCCACCATAGACATGATTTGTGTATTTATTTTGGCCAAGGATGATCTACCCATGCCTGACACCTGGTAGTTAGGGGTGGATATTTCTTTTAGTTGAGTGAAATCCGTTTAAAACGTTCTCTTTAATTATCTTGGAAAATTCAAAAAGAAAATGGTTCTCGTTTGAATCTGAAAAGGAATTCAGAAGCTGCACTGGCACATGGGCCAGGAAGTGAGAGAAAATACAGAGGAAGCTGTTGAGAGAAAGTTAGATCTCTGTTGGAAGGACCCCCCATAGGTTGTAGCATTTAGCATGGATATTCACACTGTAGCATACAGTCAGAGGTCTACCAACTGTATATAGCATGAGTTGGTGTTGATCGGTGTTTTCCTGTGGATTCACATCCTGGTGTGCAAAATCTATTATTAAGACTGACTTCAAATTTTTATTTGGGAGAATCTTCATTTGGGACTCTCATTTTCTGAGCTGTTTTTGATTGCTTTTTCTTTCTTGCTGGAACCTAACGCATACAGATGAAAAAGTTTGCTTACTGCTATTGTCGAAGACTTCTGATCCAGTGTGCCACCCCAACACACTTTGCTGTTTATTCCGAGAAAGTACTATACAAGAGCTCACATCAGTGTATCGTATACAAATGGTCTTAGGAACATTCAAGGATGAGTCAAGTCAGTTAAAAATATTTACAAATAGTTTGTCTATGTGCAGGGTGTTTGCGTGTGGACATAGGACACGGGGCTGGCTTGGCTAACACAGCACTTGTGCCTTACCATACTTCCATGTAGATATGAGGATTCATTATTACTGTTTAGCTGTTCAGCTGTCCTCTCCTCCTGTCTGCCAGTTACTTATTAGCTAATTTTCTGTGGCTGCTGCTCATCTGTTTAAAGTCTTGAACTTTGATAGGTTCCTGGTACCAGTGTTCTAGGGACCCCAGCCCACTGGATCAGTGCTGTTCTGTGATCTGCTTCGGTCACTGGGATATGGAAGTAATGAGGCAGATCTGGTCCTCATCTGTGTCTACAGAAAGCCTGGCATCTTTTATTGTGTGTCTGAGAAGGGCATTATCATCTAAGAAGTCCTGTTACCTCATTATGCTGTGAGGAGCCCACGCCAGCCACTCGGAGTTCTTGTGGACAGAGACAGAGGCCCCCAGCCAGCAGGTCGGGGTAGTCACAGCTGTCAGCCAGCACTGACTCCAGCCGCGGGAGTGGGGTCGTCTTAGAAGTGGATCCTGTTGCCTCACTCAAGCCTCCTCCAGGGGTGCCACATGGAATCTGATAAAATGTGTGCTGTATTGCTAGTGTGCCAAAACAAAGAGACACAAAGTAGGAGACTCACATTCATTCTCTCATATAGAGGCTAGACGCCTGAAATCAAGGTCTTGTGTGTCAGTGCCAGGATCCCTTCGAAGGCTCTAGCAGAGAACCCGCCTTGTCTCTTCCAATTCCTCATAGCTCCAGCTACTCCCTTGGCTTGTGGTAGCAAGCTCCAATCTTTGTCTCCATCTTTACATGGCTCTTTTCCCTCTAGCTGTGGCCCAAGCTTCTTCCTGCAAGGATGCTGGTCATTGGACTAGGGCCCACCATCATGACTTCATCAGAACGTTATTACATCTACAAAGACCTTATTTCCAAATAAAGTCACACTTACCAATCCTGAGAGTTAGGATTTCAACATTTTCCTTTTGGGGGTGGCAGGAGGGTGGAGACACAATTCTATCTGTAACAAACTGTCCACATTGTGCCCCGCTGCAATTGAAGAATTGTGCAGTGATAGCCTGATGGTTTTCGGCACCAAGCTTTGAGTCACAGTGCTGTACAGCTGTAAGAAACAGGAACTAACCCACGCTCTCCTCTGCAGAAGCAGCTCATTCCCAAACTGCACATCCTTCTGTCACCCTCTCCGTTCCTCCTGTTGTATAGATCACTGTCATTTCTAATCGTGTCTACTTTCCCCAAACTCAAGCAGGATTGCATAGGGGCTCAGTTCATTTCTTCCATTCCCCATATGATTATTTCACTGTAACTTTCAAATCCTGCATTCTGTGTTCTCAGGTGCCAGTGTTTTCTCTCCTTTTTTTGTCTCTCCTTTTAAGATCTCTGCTGGATGTCTGACCCTCTAACATGTAGTTGTCATCCTGTGGGTGCTATCCCTTTGACGGCTGAACAACTCTTCCACAGGGGTCATCTAAAATCGTCAGAAAACACAGATATTTAATTACAGTTCATAACAGTAGCAAAATTACAGGTATGAAGTAGCAACAAAAATAATCTTATGGTTGGTTCACCACAGCATGAAGACCTGTGTTAAAGGGTGGCGGCATTAGGAAGGTTGAGAACCACTATAGACTTCTGGGTCGCTCTCCTTTCTCTCCTGTTCTATGCTGCCTCTCTCTGAATGGAGGTTTGACATTGGGCATTCTCCTGTTCCACAGAGCTAACTCTCTGGCTTGTGAAGGATTTTGATAATCTCACTGGCATGCGCTGTGGACTGTGACCTGGGTTGTTTTTATAAGGAAAGAGGATTTGGGTCTTAATAATTGTGTGCCCAGTATCATTATTAAGGAATTATTAATGGGTGAGATGGAAAAGAAATACTAGGATAAGTAGAAAAAACCATTAGGAACCCATTTAAAATCTATTTTCTGTTCTTTACTAGTTCTGCTTTTGTGTTGTGTGACCAAAACATCTTCAAGAACAACTTCAAGAGAGGAAGATTCAGCTTGATGCATGGCTTCAGAGGTGTTGGTCCATCATGGCACAGAGGATGTAGCAGATTGGGGCAGTTTATGCTGGACAGAAAGCAAAGAGAGCAATACGAAAGGGGCGGGAAGAATGTGTTCCTAAGAGTCTGCACCTCGGTAGCATGGCCTCACCTCCAAAAGTGTGGACAACCTTGCAAGGCAACATGGCCAGCTAGGGAGGCTCCCACTGGAACCATGAACCTGTGAAAGCATTTCACATTTAATATGAGAATTTTTCTCTCTGGGGTGGTGGGGTAAGTGACTAGGCAATACCTGCTTCCTAGCCTTCTAATGTGACAAGTGACAAATGTTGTCTCTGGGAATCAATGAATTTGTTAGACTTGAAACTAGAGTATGCCTGGGTGGTCCTAAAATACCTGCCATCATGGATGGCAGCATCCCTACGGCTGTGGATGGAACCCCTTCCCCACTCTTCCTTCTCTTACACACTGTAGCCCCTCCCTGAGGCCCTAAGGCTGTGTTCAATTGGGGTAGAAATGCCTTTCTATGAGGGAGCATCGGCAACCAACAAGTCCAGCTGTGGAGGTCATGTACAAGCAGAAACAACTGATCTTATGAAGATGGCAGCCATTTTGTTCAGGGGCGACTGCTGCATAGTATTCAAACCCTAAGAAGCCCTTCCTTGCACTGTGACACAGCCAAATCATTGCATAGACCTTCTCCAATTCTGAATATTATGACTCTCTCACATCTCTATCTTCCCACATAATCTTTTCCTTCAAGATCTTTGCCAATAATTGTGTGTTTATTATTATATATACCCCCAAACTTTAGGTCAAGGGGTACTTCTACCACCTGGCACTGGAGTGCTTGAGGTATTTAGTTTTTAAACCCAGTCTCTAGCCCAGGCTGGTCTTAAACTCCTCACATAGACAAGAATGACCTTGAAATTCTTAGTCTCCTGTCTCTGTGTCCTGAATTCCAGGGAAGCCCTCTATGTACCACACTGCATCCCTGGCCCCTGAGATTGTGTTATAAGGAAAAACAATCACTCTTGGCTTTGTTCCTTTCTCTATATGAAATACGCTTTTTTTGAACTTTGAAAGCTTACATTGCTACAAAATGTTGATATCCTTTTTGTTTCCTAGAAACCCAAGTCAAGGCTTTTGTGCAAGCCTTTAATTCAGAAAGTTCTCATAAGATATCATGGAAAATGGAGTGTAGTCTGGGATTTCCGGAAGAGCTCACTGGACAGTCTGCCATTCCCCATGTCTAGAAGTTTCTTCCATGTTTTGAATGGATGAAGGGAAAAACTGACAGTTAAGAACCTTCCGCCAAGAACCTTCAGTCAATTGGTTCTCAAGCTTCCTTAAACGGTGTTGAGGTAATTAAGAAACAGAACACATGACTTATGCAAATGCTCAGGGAGGCCCTTCTAAGGCTGAGAGGGGAAGGGTAAGTTGTAGCATTGGCACTCCTGTGGCTGGCCTAGTCCCAGATGTGACAGTCAATGCAACCTCTATTCAATGGGGTGCCGACCAGCACTGCTCAGAGATGTCAATATGGTCTGTAGTTCATTTAGTACTCTACCTGTAACCATTTACACAAAAGAAATTTGCCTGTAGTAAGAAAAAAGTATCATTTGTCTCTGAGCCAACTCTTGTTCCTCCCAAACTAAGGATTGATGGAACAACTTAAGACCCAGTTTAAGAGCAGGACATCTTATTGTGCAGAACGGGTAACAACTAGCTGGCTGCTCTAAAGCACCCACATGTTTGCACATGACCTTGTGTGACAAAGCTTCTGCTTAGAGACACTAGCTGTAGACTCAATGCACAGTAGTGAGATGGTTCAGAGTGCAAGACAGTTGAGTTGCTAGGGAAAAATATCTGCATCTCACCCATCAGTCATAAATCCACCGGGCTTCTTATAGCTTCTGGGAGCTCCAGCACGAGAAGTAATTTCCCTCCTTGGAACATATATTGGGGGGATGGATACAGATAATATAGAAAATATGTGAACACAATAATGTTTCAAGTGGCAGTGATGTGAGAACAAGATAAGTCAGTAGGAAGTGAGGCTGCATTTTTGTCTAGAGTCAGGAAAGGTGTCAAATATAAGATGGTCTTTGAGGAGAACACTAAAGACTTACTAATTTTAATTAAATGTATCTCTCTCTCTCTGTGTATGTGGTGTGTGTGTGTGTATGTGTGTGTGTGTGTGTGTGTGCATGCCATGTGTGAGTAGGTACCTGTGGAGGCCAAGGATACCAGATCTCTTGGAATTGAGTTACAGGTAGTTGTGAGCCATCCAATGTGAGTGCTAGGAACCAAACTCAGGTTCCCTAGAAGAGCAGGATGTTACCTCTATAGCTGTGTATTTCAAGTGGAAGTGTGTGTGTGTGTGTGTGTGTGTGTATGCGTGAGCAGTAGCTCATGGTGGCTGCAAGGAATCCAATAAGGATGAGTGGGAAGGTGGCATGGTGGGAGCTGAAGATTTACAGAACAATCGTTTTTAGCCTTTGTTGAACATTAAAAACAACAGTGAGGCTTTAAAAATATTCTGCAGTCCCCACTAGATTATTTCAGATCCAACACTCTGTGGACCCAGGAATCTGTGGCTGTCAGGTCCAGCTAGGTTATTCAGTGTGGGCCTGGGTCCAGAACCAGCAAGCAGGAGCCTGCAGGTTAGTGGTAAGGGGTACAAAGTTTAATGATATATGCCAACGTAGTGTGCCAATGTAGTAGGGCCACTGTGCCTAGATACGTAGGCAAACACTATTCTGGATATTTTATGAAATGAACATTGACATCTCTGCACTGAGTAAGTCCTACTGCCGTTCATACTCTAAGTTTACTTTGTTAGTTATAGACCTGAAAGGAACGAGACTAGTTGTCCCCAAAGAAGGAGAATTCTGTTATTAGGTAAATGCCTTGAACTCTTGAACTGTAACATTTGTCTCTCCCTGGGTCTCTGGCTCCACAGCTCATCTTATCCAATTCAGTCTTTTCAGCTTCCTAGATTGCAGGGAATAATTCTTTCTTCCTTCCTTCCTTCCTTCCTTCCTTCCTTCCTTCCTTCCTTCCTTCCTTCCTTCCTTCCTTCCTTCCTTCCTTCCTTTCTTTCTTTCTTTCTTTCTTTCTTTCTTTCTTTTTATTTTCTTCCTTCCTTTTTTTTTTTTTTAAAGAAATTTTATATAAGGACACATGCTAGTTCCGTGTGGGAGCAAATTGACTGGGTTTAAGTCTTTAAGTCAATCTCCGGCTTCTGTCCTGAACTTTGATCACAGAGAGGTTAAGGGTCAAAACAGAAAACCATCTGAGGAGACAGCTTAATAATTCAGGCAAACCCCAGCCGGTAGCAGGGAGGTGATGAGAAATTGCAGGGCTTTGGTCATCTTTGCAGGTAGAGCCACCTGCATTTGCTGCTGGAGTTGCAGCAATTTTGTTACAGTTTGTTACGGAGATTCAGGACTTCCACAAATCAAATGTGAAGCTAGTGATTTATTGGCTTGAGGGCAGGAGCAGAAGAGCCATGGCAAGCGTTAACAGACTCAGGCACGAAATGAAAGGCTTCGTCCCTGGAGAATCCTGGCCCCAAACACAC
Organism: Pachyuromys duprasi; assembly: GCA_028658305.1. NCBI lineage: Eukaryota > Metazoa > Chordata > Mammalia > Rodentia > Muridae > Pachyuromys > Pachyuromys duprasi. The sequence goes on from CM053757.1 coordinate 50,911,994, forward strand.
AATTCAGACATTTGCAAACATGCTGGAATAAGCAAGAAACAAAACACACTTTGATAGAAATTTTACTTCCAAACTATATGTATCTTAAGTGTAACTGAATCCAGCTGTTTCTGCTTTGCTTTCCCTTCCCTCTCGAGCTTTGATGATGCACTGACAGAGGCAGAACATGTCAAATGCAGAGCTCCCCCAGTGGGACAAAATGTTTTGTTATTCCCAAGGGCTCTGACCTCAGGAGGGCTGCGTTTTCATCCTTAAATCATCACCCAGGCATTCAAGGGCTGCTGTGTTTGGCAGGAACCTGCTGCCCAGCCGCATCAAGGCCAAAGTCAGGCGTGCACAGGAAACACTCAGGCTCAAGGTGAAAGGTAGAGCCCCTGAGCTCTATCTTACATCCTGACACACGCATCTTTAGGAAAGGTCTCCTGCAGGTCACCTCACCCTCCTCTACCCTGGTGCTCATTTCTCCCACAACCTGATACACCTGGCTGAAAGTCCTCAGCGTTTCCTGTGAGCTTTGCAAATAGTGAAACAGTTTGTGTTTTCTTGAAGCATATTTGAAAGCTATCTCTGTCTCCCTTCTCATTGGTTCCTTAGAAAATGCTAGGGTCAGAATGTTTGTACTCCCCCAACCCAAATTCACCTGATTAGATCTTCACCACCCCAAGGTGATGGTGTTAGCAGGCAGGGCCTCCAGGTGCCATGAAGTCATAGGGATGGATCAGGAAAGAGATGGGATTAGTAACCTTATAAAAGAATTCTCAGGCTTTATTAAAAGATTAATAAGACAACTCCCATCCTTCCTCTGTGTGAGGTCAGAGAAGGAAGCTGTCTATCAGAGGCAGGTCCTCATCAGACATCCACTTGTCCCCTAGCTCTAGCTTTTCATAGCATCCAGCGCTATGCAGATGCATCCGAGCGGTCACTCTATAAAGCGCCCAACCTACAGTGTTTTCTGCAGCAGCCCAGACTCATGCAACTACTGTGAAGGCCCATTTTATCCAATAGCTAGTATATTTGTAAGCATCTTACAATTCCAATTCCACCTTCTAGGCTCCATACACTGTAATGTAAGAACACGCCCACAGCTACCCGAATTCCTCTTGTATGTCCTTGCATAGGACCTTGTTCTGCTAATACTCATTCTTAAACAGCCATGTGTCATGTTCTGAGTATTTGATGCTCAGTAAAGACTGTTGGCTGAGGGGTGAAATTCGAAGGTACACAAATAACTTGGTCATCATGTTTCTAAAGCCAGATTGCATCCCCAAATCTTTAACAGAAGACATCATTATATCCCTAGATCTCCAAATGAGCAGCATTGCCAGCTCCACTCCTTAAACATAACACATTAAGCACCACAGGGTAGGCCTTTCAGGTAGTCCTTAGATTCGTCTCTTCTTCGTTACTTCGGGCACTAACTTCAAGTATTTTTCATGTGTGCATTACTAAAGCAGCAGTTTCATTCTTCCTTCCTGCCCAGAGGTATCACTGGAAACCAATGCATAGCCAGTCTGTACACTTTTATACCATAATTATAGAGCCTTTTTACTTTCCGTATCTACAGACATATGATACACCCACATCCACATACATGGAGGCTTGTGTGCTCAAAGGTTTTGTATCAACTTAGCACAAGGTAAAGTCACCTGAGAGGAGGGAGTTTCAATTAAGAAAATGCTTCATGGCACCTGGAGGCCCTGCCTACTAACACCATCACCTTGGGGTGGTGAAGATCTACTCAGGTGAAATTGAAATTGTAGGGGTGCAAACATTCTGACCATAGCACTTTCCAAGGAACCAATGAAAAAGGAGACAGAGATAGCTTTCAAATATGTTTTAAGAAAACACAAACTGTTTCACTATTTGCAAAGCTCACAGGAAACGCTGAGGACTTGAACCAGGTAGATGAGGTACTGGCATAGATTCGGGCTGGTGGATCAATAGAACCGAATAGAAGACCCTGAAATAAACCCACACACTTATGGACACCTGATTTTTGACAAAAACCATACAATGGAAAAAAGACAGCATCTTCAACAAATGGTGCTGGTCTAACTGGTTGTCTGCCTGTAGAAAAATGTAAATAGGTCCATACTTATTACCCTGCACAAAACTAAAGTCCAAGTGGACCAAAGACCTCAATACAAAACCAGACACACTAAACCTGTTAGAAGGAAAAATAGGGAAGAACCTTGAACACATTGGCACAGGAGACAACTTTCTTAACAGAATACCAACAGCACAGGCTCAAAGATAAAAAAAAAATCAATAAATGGGACCTCATGAAACTGAAAAGCTTCTGTAAAGCAAACGACACTGTTATCAGAACAAAACAGTAGCCTACAGATTGGGAAAGGATCTTCACCAATCCTCTATCTGACAGAGGGCTGATATCCAGAATATATAAAGAACTGGAGAAGTTAAACAGCAACAAATAAATTAATACAATTAAAAATGGGGTACAGAGCTAAAGAGAAAATTCTCAATAGAGGAATATCGAATGGCAGAGAAACACTTAAAGAAATGCTCAATGTTCTTAGTCATCAGGGAGATGCAAATCAAAACAACCATGAGATTTCACCTTACACCTATCAAAATAGCTAAGATCAAAATCTCAAGTGACAACACATGGTGGAGAGGATGTGGAGAAAGGGGAACCCTCCTCCACTGCTGGTGGGAATATAAACAAGTACAATCACTTTGGAAATCAATCTGGTGCCTTCTCAGACAATTAGGAATAGTGCTACCTCAGGATCCAGCTGTACCACTCCTAGGCTCCAGTGTACAAGGACATTTGCTCAACCATGTTCATAGCAGATTTATTTGTAATAGCCAGAATCTGGAAACAACCTACATATCCCTCAATGGGATGGATACAGAAATTATGGTACATTTATACAATGGAAGACTACTCAGCAATTAAAAACAAAGAAATAATGAAATTTGCAGGCAAATGGTGGGAACTAGAAAAGATCATCAGTAAATATTAGACACATAATATAGGATAATCATACTAAAATCTGTATACCTAAAGAAGTTAAGCTAGAAGGAGTAACCTGTGTAAGATGCTCAATCCTCATTCAGAAAGGCAAATGGGACAGACATCTGAAGAGGGAGAAAACAGGGACAGGACAGGAACCTACCACAGAGGGGCTCTGAAAGACTGCCCAGCAGTGTATCAAAGCAGATGCTGAGACACATAGCCAAACTTTGGGCAGAGTGCAGGGAATCTTATGAAATGAGGGGAAGATAGAAAGACCTGGAGGGGACTGAAGCTCTGCAAGGAGAACAAAAGAACCAAAAAATCTGGGCACAGGGGTATTTTCTGAGACTGACACTCCAACCAAGGACCATGCATGGAGATAACCTAGAACTCCTATACAGTTATAGCCCGTGGCAGCTCAGTCTCCAAGTGGGATCCCTAGTAAGGGGAACAGGGGCTGTCTCTGACATGAACTCAGTGGCTGGCTCTTTGATCACCTCCCCCTGAGGGTGGGGACAGCCTTACCAGATCACAGAGTAAGACAATGACAGTATTACAGACCCTGATAGGCTAGGGTCATTTGGAAGGGGAGGAGAACCTTCCCTATCAGTGGACTTGGGGAGGGACATGGGAGGAGAAGATGGAGGGAGGGCAGGATTGGGAGGGAGGGGGCTACAGCTGGGATACAACCAACGTGAATAAATTGTAATAAGTAAAAAAAAAATAAAAAAAGAAAATGCTTCCATGAGACAGGGCTATAAGAAAGCCTGTAAGGTATCTTCTTAATTAATGATTGATGGGAGGGGGTAGTCCCAGCTCACTGTGGGCTGGGCCCTCCTGGGCTTTTATAAGAAAGCAGCCTGAGCAAGGGGAACAAGCCAGTAAGAAGCACTCCTCTATGGCTTTTGCATCAGTTCCAGCCCTGGTTAAGTTCCTGTCCTCACTGCCTTTGATGATGAACTGTGAGTGAAAATAAACCCTTTCCTTCCCAAATTGCTTTGGGTCATGGTATTTCATCACAGCAATAGTAACCCTAACTAAAACAGCATGTGTAATTTTAAACACATGAATTATATAATATATAATATAATCTCTTTACTTTTTTGTTTATTTGTCTTTGGCGAGGCATTGCTATTCTCCTCCAGGCAGGCCTTGAACCTTTTTTGCCTCAAGCTTGTAAGTATGGAGATTATAGGCACATGCCTCCACGCCTTGCTAATTTTTGTTTTCTCTTCCTCTTTCCAGGTTGTAAAAAAAAAAAAAAAAAAGAGCAAGAAACCACACATTTGTAGGGTAGGGAGGGACAGGATGGATTGGCAGAACTCAAGCTCAGGACTCATTAAAGTGACAAAACTAGTAGAAAACTTTTCACTCTAGAGCCTCGGTATTATAGGAAAAAAACCCACCAGAAATAGACTTATAGCCAGCTGGAATACCCAGGAAAGGCAAAGAAAGTCAGCATGGCTGTGAGCAGAAGCCAGGCAACACAAGCCAGAGGCCCAGGGTCTTACCTTTGAGATCCATGGCATCTGGGTGGTGAATTTTATTTATAATGTTTCTGGACTGGAGGTTCTCTGCATGCTTGGTAGTAATGAAAAAATTAAAAGCAATTATGATGTACAGGAAAATCAAAGTTACATAAAATATATTCAGTGGAGGTCAGTATTTACCATTTAACAGAACAAGGCATTGAATGCAGTTCACAAAAAATGAAATATTATCTTGGGACAGTAGACAGACGGTAAAAGGGGGTAAAGGATGTTGAAAAATAATGAGCCAATAAGCTAAATGGTTAAACAAACAAAAAAATGTCTGTAATTCAGAAACCTAGGCTAAATTAACAAAAATAGCTAAAGTTGAAACCCTTTGAAAGAACTGCTTTTTGGAATTTGAAAGGGCAACAGTAAACTGGAGAAAAGTTTTTTTCTTTTCTTTCTCTTCCTATAAGGCTTTAACGCTATTGGACATTTTAAATACTAAAACAACATATAATCTTTTGATTAAAACAAACTCCAAGCATAAAAGAGCGTAAATAAATCATAAACAACCCAAATCCAAATGAAGCAGAGGCATGGGATAGAGTTCAAGGTGAAACACACAAAGATGTCTCCACATATGCCTTACATTCCACAAGCAAAAAGCCATGAACATCTGTGTCGCCAAATACCACTCACTAGATAAATCAAAAACTATTGTAAAGTTGGAGGAATAGCTGCCAGATTAAACAAAGCTTGAAACACTACACATCCCTCTCTGTCACTGTTAAACAGGAGTGAGATATAGAAAAAAAAAACAAAAATAATGCAATTACTTATGATTTACCAGATCAGCTGTCTACTACACAGAAATTATAGGATCCAGGTATTTGTACTGTAAGTCTGAAAAACTAAATAACTGTAATATGGTAATGAAATAACCCCAGTTATTCATGAAAAATTTAGGAAATTATCCTAAATATCTGTTGAAAGACAGAGAACCAGCACTCGACCTTCAACACAGTTGTGTTTTGGAAGTCACAGTAATTTAAACACTGAAGCTTATGAGAAAGCCACCAAGGTCATCCTTATAGTAAAATACATGACAGTAATTACCTTAGTTCCCAAAGTGAGGTGGAAACAAAGCATCAGGTCAAGAACTAAAACAAACAGGTAAGTAAACAAATTCAAATAGAAAAACCAAAAAGGAAGCATTGGAAAGTGGAGCTACAACAAAGAATATAACAACAGAAATTAATAGATTGGAATTTGCAAGCAACAGAATGATAAAATACAAAAGAACTTAGCTTGTATGATAAAAATAAATAAAAATAAGGTCTACTCAAAAACAACCTACGTGCTGCAAAATATAGAAAGGACTAAAAAAATACATTAAAACATTTAGTAAAATAGGAGATCTAAAATAAATATTTAATCAAGGAGGCTGAAGAAGTCAAGATACAGACAGCTACACAACACCCATTGTAGATCTGCTTCTGGGAGAATCCAGATGTTTTCAATGGACAGCCAGCTTCTGCAGTGTGAAGCTTCCTTTCATATCAGTTTCCTACGTGTTTGAAGAGTACTCAGTCTCTCTGCAACTCAATTCTTCAATTGTTAAGATCACAGAAACAACAGAATACTTGAAAAATAAGGGGGAACCACAGATCCATTTAAAATACTAGAGTTGATTAGTCACCCACCTAGCACTGTTACAACAAGACAATTATGGTTTGAAAGTGCAACAGGAAAGAGATCCCATCGCACAAGTAGCCTCACAAAAGCACAATAAAAATGGTACGAGATGCACCATTTCCCAACAAACACAAAAGAACACTTACATAAATAGAGACAGCCTTGGGACCAGGGGAAGGCTGACATAATTATGATTGTGGAAAATATGACTCTGTGGTCAGTGTGGTACTTAATTTATAACTTTTCTGTGGAGTTTACTTTTTTTTTTTTTGCATCCTGAGTAAATTCTGCTCAAATGTTGATAAAGATATTTATAAGACTTAGGGGTGATTAATTTTCAAGCAATTCTCTAGTGCTGATGAAATTTCCTATGGAACATGAATGAACACAGTCATTTTCTATGTTCAGTTTGTATTGTTAGTGGTTCTGCTTCCATGTTCTGGGAAGATTGCTTGTCTTGCCTAGTGGTGAGTCACATAAATTAAATGCATGAGGACTTGGGGGCTAATGATTAGGTCACCAAGGAGGCATGAAGGACCTCCCAAGAGGCCAGAACAAATAAGCATCCCCACAATGAGTCTAGTCCTTGGGCAGGGAGAAGAGGCCATGCAATCAGACATAACATGTCTCCGAGAAAGCCTAGTGTGAATCTGCCTTCCCAGAGAGCTGGGTTTCTAAAATCGCCCATGACATCAGCCATTGCCAGACTGCAGCTGCCTCCCAGAGGTCTCTCCCAGCTGCTGTCCATCAGCCAGAAGTGATGGGGAAGACTCCTCCAATTTTGAATATGTTCCTGATTGGCCAAAGCAAGACATACCATGAGTCAATGGCTAAAGTGAATTTTACACACACACACACACTTAACATTCATGTGTCTTCCTGAGTTCTTATCTGGATTTCTTTCCATTTTGTTTTAGGAATGGCTATTAAATGATACCTATAATGCTGAGTGAAGGCCTATGTACTATTTTCTAGACACTTCAACAGTCCATTCCCCCTCTTCACAAAAAGGAGAATCTGTCCTGGTCATGGCTGGCAACTTGAGGTCAGAAAACCCTAAGAAAATTTCTTCTTAGGAGTGGTTGACAATTTTAATGTTATGATCCTGATTTGGAGACAATACCAAAGGAGAATTTTGAAGGCAAGGACAGCATGTGAGGACCATGACAAAGCTAGCAGAGGGGCTAGTCCAGAAACTAGGGAGAGAACAAACAGGTGTGAGGGATTTAGTGGCTGGATTGAGGACCTGTATCATAAGTTATGGTTTGCTTCATCAGTGGCTAGAAAAACAAAACAAAACAAAATAAAAACAAAAACAAAAAAGCCTCGTGTATCTGCATCCCACTCATCCACCTGCTACAAATGAATACAGAGACCACTTCTGCCCAGAAGTGAGGTTTTGTTTTTTTTTTCTTCAATTTAAGATGCTCCTGATCACACACTCATGACAAATTCTGGAAGGAGAAACTGGAAGAGGAAATGAGGGTAAACTCATCAGAGGGGTCAGAGAGTCCTCAACTGTCTTTAAATCTCAGTGAGTCACCCAACCAGCAACCTATGGCCCAAGAAGTTGGAGCTCTGATCAGTTTGCACTCTTTCCTACAAAGAAAGTTATAGACAGAGAAATGCTCAGGAGATCCCCTTCTCCTCCTATCCCCTGTGCTGCATAAATCAGGCGTGATAGTAGACTCATCCCTTCCTGCAGCTGGTTCAAGGGCAGGCCCCCGTACATTGGCACCGGAATTCTCAGATGCTTAAGTCTTTTCTGTAAAATAGCACAATATGTGCATATAGTCTGTACTCATGCTCATCTCTAGAGTACTTGAAATACCCAACAATATTCAAATGCTATGCACATGATTGCTGCACTTTATGGATTAGGGAATAACAGGGGCAAAGGTTGAACATGGTCAGTGTAAACACAATTTCTAGTTACTAAATATTCATAATCGGCAAAACCTGGGGATGTGGGACCTGTAATAATGTGTATCCTGGTCCGTCCCTGAGTGTCCAGCTGCCTTAAATTTAAGAGCAGGAGGCTTATTACCTAGCAGATATTCTGTTCTGGATTTGTGTCAGCTGGAACATGAGATAGCAGTGTTACCTGGTGTGAGGGGGGACAATCTTCTCAGCTGCTTAATAAACCAACATCCTTTGTCAAGTATTCCCTAGGGTGAGTGGTTTTGAATTTTCCCCCTGTACATCATACCTTCATTCACTCTAGTGACCACTCAGGCATCCCTGAAGATGCATAACTTGAGAAGCATAGTGGCCCAATAAAGAGATTGGAGATGGATTCCTTCTGCCACCATATACTTTCCTCATCCAATACTGATGATAGGATGGTTCAGAGGTATGTGAGACCCAAAGTTCACCCAGGGTAGGATCAAATTAACTCAGGGTGGTCACATTTTTTTGAGGTAGATATTTATAGTTTAGGTTAAAGTTCTATAGTCAGAATTAGCCAGGAAGAAAGTTCTAGAAAGGGAGAGTAACATGTACAATTATTTGGAGAAAGGAATCATATCACTTGTTGTTGTGATACTAGTGGAGTCCAACTTGGGATCCAATGAGCTTACTGGAGGTACCAATACGGTAGCATGGATGACTCAAAGGCAGTTGCACTGCTGAAAGCCCCTCCCAGCACGAGGCAGGACTCACTAAAGCTGGAATCCTGGAACTATCTGCAGGACTCCCACGTAGATGGCAGGAAGGAGGGTCTCCTTGCAGCCATCCTTACTGCTTATATAACGGTAAGGAGTGAGGCTCCTTGAGCATCTGGTCTGTTTTAGGGACTTCCTGAGACTTTTAGGTTGTTTACTTCTAGAGTCTTAAGGACTTAAACCTTTCTGAAGCTTAAGGATAGATTGTTTCAATTTGGAGGAAATTGTTACCTAGCCCTAGTTCAGAAAGCTTTCAGGGAAAGAAACCACCATCTAAAAATTAAGGAAGCTCCTGAAGGTGAATATACAATACGTTGAACTGTGCCTTGATGTGTCCATTCCCTCCTGAGTTTTGTTACAGAAAGCATGATTTAGACCAGAGAAAATACTGTAGTAGTGCTACTGTAGAATCTCAGGGTCCACCCCCAAATTCTCAAAACAGAATCTATTTTAGTAAGAGTCCCAGGTGACCTGTATACATACCACAGCTTGAGAAGCTGTGCTAATCATGCAAGTTGTTAAGACATTAAGCGTGCCTGTGAGACTCAAGCAGGAAGAAATGTCTTTGAATTGGAGTTAGCACCTGGGTTCTGGATTATCACCTTGAATTCATCTTACTGCCATTGTTCCTTAAAACAGCAGATAGGAAGGACGGCAGTGTCAAACTTCAGTGAGTTCAAGAGCAGCTTTGCAGGTCTGGGCTGCAGGCTCCAGTTCATGGAGGGATTTTGAGGAGAGGGTGCTGGACAAAATCGCAGGCTTGACATGTGAACAGTTCCCACAACAAAAAGTTTTGGATTTGTTGTATTGGTCTCCAAAGTGCCCCAGCCCTGCTTCCACTGGACATTTATCATAGTGAGGGCAAAAATAATGCCATTAGCTTTCCGATCTGTGATAACATTAGCAGTATAAACAAAGCGAGCGGAAGACCTTCATCAGGTCTCTTGTTGTTACTGACCCAACACCTACTAAGATGATTAGTCAGGGCAAAGGGAACTCCAGGGGCCAGAGTCTCCTCGTTTATTTTCTGAGAGTCTTCAGGCACAGGCTGGTTCCTAAAATGCCTGCAGACAATTAGGCTCTGAATATTCGGTTCTGTGCCAAACTCTGTCATGGTTATTTTTCTCCAGGAGGGAAAGTTCCTTCCAACTTACAGTGTTTTTATTTTTATTTATTTTTTATTTATTTCTTTTCTGCTGTTGATACTCTGGCTCCTGAGAAGGGAGCACTCTCCCCGGAGCTTCAGGGAGGCGCCTGCGGCGTGGGAGACCAGCCACCTCGGCAGCTTTTGGCCTTTCTTGGGACAAGCCTTGTGTTGGGTGGACTGCGTTATGTGCTTGTTGGCATGAGGCAGGCAGTGGTATAAGCTCCACCTCTCACATACCTCCGGACTGGCCATGTCCCAGGTGAGCGGCCCTTCTGTTTGTCTGTGGTGTGGACTTGAGGCCTTGTGCTATGCTTTCTATAAGACTCTTCCCTATCTGGGATGTTAATTTCTTGAGACAGAGGCACCAAATTGCATCTCTTATTTTCTTGTTTGTAGAAAAAGAAACCAAGGATGTGAGGCAGACAAGATGGTGTGCGTTTTCTTGGTTTCACTGTGGCAGGAAAGGTAATACTCCAGCATCCACTCTGTGAAACATGCTCTTAGTCAATGGTAGACACTGGGTGACAACCAGACACTAGTGACAAACTGGACACCATGGAGACAGATGAGTACATGCTAAGCTGTAAGTTTACACATGGAAGCATGCACTGGATATATGTGCACACGTAAATGTGTGTGCATATATGTGTGCCTGTGTGCACATAGGCATATGCACATGTATAGGTAAGATGCATGCATGCATGCTCCTGTGTGCATGGACACAGTTATGTATGTATGAACGTATTGTTTTCATATATTTATGTGCATGTAAGCTTGTATATGTATGTGTACATGTGTGATCATTTGAGTGTGTGCACCTGTGTGTGTTTTTCTGTTACTTCTTCCTGTGTACCTGTGCATTTCCTTTTCTTTCTTCTTCTCATTGGCTTTTTGATCAACGTCTCCTCATTCTACCCCTGTTTGTAATCTGTACCCCTCAACAGTCATCCTTCAGTGTCCATGGGGTTTCACTCCAGAACTGCAGTGGGTACCCAAATCCGACTCTCAAGGTTTAAGTACTGAGCATAGAGCCTGAAGGCACAAAGAATCATGCCTCTGCCTTCTCATCACTCCCCTGCCGGACTGGAGATTAACCCAGGCTAGTCCCCTGGAGATTCGTCCAAGCTAGCTCTCCTTCCCAACAGCAGATAAAGCGAATGGACTCCCTGCCCTGGCTCTCCACACACTCCTTCTCGGGCTCCTCTCCACCTCCTTGTAGGCTATCCTGAGGACCACACTCTAGCCCAGTGTTCTTAATAATTCCTACCAGGAAATAAGCCCCAGGTCTACCTGCCTTTGTTTTTTCACATCCAGCTTGGCATGGTTTCCTGCCATCCATCAGCCCTGGAGTCTCTGCTGTGCCTGTGACATCTGCTCTTTCCTAGGGCCCATGTCCTATCAAATCACAAAGCGCTCAGACACACCACTCTTTCACACTATAGAAATGGGCATCATGGTAGCTGTGTCTGCGGTGATGGAGATTTAAGGGAAGTGACACTGGCAAATACTTGGTAAACTTAGAAATCAAATTCCAAAGAGAAATTCTCCCGTCTTGCTCCTCAGGCTTGTTGGGTCTTGTTCACGAAACAGATAAGAAATCCTTACAGAACAGCGGCTGGTCAAACTGCCAAGATGTCTTACCTATAAATAGGTAGCCCAATGTACCTGCTGAGAAGCAGTGCTTCAATGTTTAGAAACAGGGTCTCACTATGTCACCTGGGCTGGGCTTCAGCGTAGGCAATCCCCCTGCCTCTGCCATCCAAGTGCTGAGATCAAAAGCTACCATCCCTGATGGTTGTGTAGTGTTTAGAAGAGGTACGATAGGGCGGATCTCTTCTGGTAGGGTGTGTGTAGCAATCCCCAGTTGTCCCTGAAGATGTGTCTAGTCCCCATCGTCTGAGAAATTAATCTGCTGGCCTGGGAGTCTGGGGAGAGGGCTCTGTTAATTAAATCAGGGTGGCTTGGCTGATTCCTCACAGTGCTCCAAACACATATCCATTGACTTTTATGTTGTATTTGTTTATGGAGCACTTGATCTCAGGAACATATTCTCAACATGGGACAAATGGATAAGTACACTGTAAGCCTTCTCACATTAGAGGGAAAGCCAACTTCTGTGTCTTCTCTATTGAGTCTTCTGTGTGCAATTGTAGAAAACCAGACATTTAACAAAGAGGACAAAAAGCCCACAGACAGCCTACCTCACTCTGTTTGGTGTCCACGCACTGGAAAGCAACAAGCGGATTTCAATCTCAAAGCACACAGGGGGTTGCAAAGTGAGGTTGGATCAACACGTACGTATCTGGACGCAAATGCCTGGCACCCTGATTCAACATCATAAGTTATCAAAACTGGTGGAGCCCTCGTAGGAACTCAGCTCAAGTGCTTATGACTCTATTTCTGTCCTGCTTTCTCTTTTATGCCTACCACTTGTCCACTAAAACAAAAACAAATCTAACAAAACAAATCACCTTCTCTTATTCTCCCTTTTTGGAATCACACTATCCATTTGTCTTTTGTTTAGTGTTCAGTATCAGCAGTTGACACTATCAGACATGGTTTCTTTTCATACAGTAAACTACGTTGGATGTATCTGAGGTTTACAATGTGATTTAATTGTCTGTGTATAGTATTAAGGTCTCATAGTGAAGCAAATTCACATGTGTAACATCTCACATGATTAACTTATATTTTTGTGACAAGCACCTGTGACCTACTTGTTTTGTCAAAATCCGAGACCCGGCAGCACTTCTCACACTGCACACTCATCCCTGGATGCTTCACCCTGTGTGTCTTCTCCTTTGCCCCCCTCCCTACTGTCTCCTTGTTTACTCCCCCATTTTTGCCGCTGGCAGCCTTTGTTTTATTGTGTATCTCTGTAGAGTCGCCCTTCACTATTGGCTTTCATTCCAGGGCCCCTGTAGATACCCAAATCTGGAGATGCTCAAGACCTTATAGAGAACAGTATTGACATAGAAGCTATGAACACCCTTCTGTATCGGGTTTGGCTATTTGGTTTGTTTGTTTTGAAACAAGATCTAACCCAGGCAGTCCTTGATTCCTAATCCTCCTGCCTTCACCACACCCCCAAGGGCAAGGATTATGTGTACCACCACACCCAGCCACTTCTGTGCACTTTAAATCATTCCTGTATGACTTATGTCTAACATAATGAAAACATTATATATATAGTTGTACTCTGTTGTTTAGGGACTATATAACAGTGTCCAACTGTTCTCACAACACTTCAATAAAGGTTATGATAATATTTTCAATATGTGTTTTGGCTGAGTCTGCAGACACAAACCTGTGGGGATGACTCCCTTCATCACTGAAAGCCAGTTGTGCATTTGGTCCCCATTTCTGTCTTTAAATTCACATGTAAGAAAGACCATGTGGCAGTCCTTCTGTGACCAGTTTGTTTCATTTCACATGATAACTGTTGTGTCCATGTGGCAAATGGCAGGGTTTCCTTTTGAAAGGTTGAATGATATTCAACTGTGTCCATATCACGTTTTACCTCCTCACTCATTCATCAGTGTACTGTTGGTGTGTTTTCATGTCTGTGATTGGAAATGAAGCCTCAGTGTGTGTGAGGATGCGGTTAACCCTAAGATTCTATCACTGACCTCACCCCAGACACTGCTTCTTAACCAAAGGCCTGTCCTTCTTCTTAATGCTTTTTGCTGTCAGTACATGGCCCAGATTCCTTTCTGAAAGTGCTCACAGCTGTCTGTCTACTGAGGAATCTTGTCTCTTTGTTTCAAGGTCTTCTTTTCTGTGTGTGACCCTATTGTACAGTTTTATCACATCTTTCTCTTTCTTCTTTCTTACCCTGAACAACAATCAATCCTTCCTTAGTCTGGCCAAGGCCTGGAGGCAGCACAGGACCTACCTGTCCTGCAGCATCCTTTTCCCATGTAAACCCCAACCACTTCCTCCATAATGATCACACAGTCAGGACCAGCATCCTCTACTTTCATCAACCTGAGACTTGGGAAGCAGCCAACCAGAGACAGTGCTCCAAAGCCTACACACTGAGTCAAACTGTTCACCTTGCCTTGTCCCTCCCTCCATGGAAATCGCAATACAGGCTATCCGCCATATTTGCCTTTTCCTGATGCCTCCCAGTGCATCCTGTGGGTTCCCTATCTGGCCTGTCCAGCATGCCTGGTCTTTTGTTTCTAGGAAATCTATGTGTATAAAATACTTCTTTATACTGGTATTCATTTCTGTCACAGTAGCAAGAAACAAAGGCATCAAGTGCACAGCAATGCAATACTTTTTCTGGGGCTTCTTTTTATGTGGGTCACTCCTGGGAGGGACCCCTGCTCTACGAAAGGGTCTTCTACCCTCAATGATCTTACAGACCTGCTCAAAAATATCGAGGCATGTCTCTTAATTGAATCCAGATCCAATCAAGTTGACAGTCAAGATTAATCATCATGTGTCTGGCCACCATTGCAATAACTTTAGTGCATGTCCTTTTGGGGCTGGAACTTGGGAAGGGAAGGGTATTATTGTCTGGAAAGATGGAACCATGGTCAAGGCTGCTTACTTCTCTTCCAGAGGACCCCAGCTACCTTCCCAAGACTGACATATTGGGTTGCTCACAGCCACCTGTGACCCCTAGTGCAGGGAATCCGACTCCCTCTTCTGGCCTTTGAGGGTGCCAATACACACGCACATATACATGCCCAGACACACATGATTAAAAGTAAAATAATCTGTCATAAAAGAAAGGCTTACTGAAACATCTTCCTTTCCTCATGCAGCCGCAAGTTGACTCTGTTCCTTCTGAGGATGAGGACCAAAGCTGCCTGGTGCTTTGTGGCTCCCTGGGGACTAAGGGGATTGGGCTCTCTTGTCCTCTTTTGTGGGTACTACAATATTACTGGCTGTCCACTCTGTAAGAATCCTTTGTTCTCTTAGACAGGATTTCACATAGCTCCAGGCTATGCTATCCCTTCCACCTCGAGACAATACAGCAAAAATGTGCTATCTCAGGATTGGCAGGCAGGGCCTCCCCAGAGAGGGTAGCCACCAGCACCTTCATCTTGAACTTCTTAGCCTTCAGAATCAAGAGAGAACAATTTCAAGAGAAAAAAATTAGCTGTGCCACAATATTCCCCATTAGGGCATCACACGGCCACTTCCATGTGGGAAGACCTACATACCCTTGCCTCCACTAACATCAGCATGACATCTCATTCCCAGGAAGCCATCCCCTTGTCTCTGAAGCACAGCCTGGATGTGGTGTCTCGTGCTTCCCTCCAAGCCCTTCCTAGCCTCTCCAAGTCTCGAAATCAAAGCTTTCTCTTGAATATCGTCTTACCCAGTCTGAAGAATTAGAGGAAATCGAGAAGAATTCTTCAGTGACTTTCATATAGCTGTTTGTCATGATCTTTCACTTAGATAAGAGCACTACATGTTTTTAAAATTATACAGGCAAGATAGGCATTAAGGATCGTGTTTCTTCTCACAGATCTATTGTGACGAAAAAAACAGACGATATTTTCAAACACTTAGTTTTCTGTGCCTGTGCAAAATCTCTGTTTGGACAAGGCAGTGATCTGTATTAGCGATTCTCAAGCTTGGCAGCACATCAATAAAACCTGAAGAACTTATTTAAAATTCATGTGTCAGATTCTCTTCCAGATCCACTAAATCAGCCCCGGCCTGCAGTGTTTTTATCAGGCTTCACCTGTGAGTTTTCTTGCACAGTTAGGTGCATAGCTCTTCCTGGTGGTGGTCTGTCAGAAACAGCAATGGCGGCTCTGAAGCATGAAGGACAGGGAAAACTCCTGATGTGAAAATGGTGCACACAGAGACCCACAGAGCTTTGCTTCCCCAGCGGGCCCACTGGGAGTCAATGGCAGCAACCGCTTGTTTTTATTTATTTGTCACTAGGGCGCTGTCCCTTCTTTAGTTTTCTCCGGCTCTCCACCATGTCCAGTTAGCCCCACTCCCAGGTTGGCCGGCTCCCTGTCCAATCTGTCACTATGGGACAGCTCTGTTTAACGGAGTTGCTACGCAAGCCTGACTCAACCTTCAACCCCACAGTGATTGAGTTCCAGTGCTAAGTCCTCGCTAACCAGTTTATCCACATGCTCTTCACTGGTCTTGACTACTCCAGGCCCCGCTGCCAATTCTCTTGTTTTGTGTCTTGGTAGCCTTGGGGATTTTAAACATTTCACCCCTTCCTCCTCCTCCTTATTCAGGGGACTGAAGTTCTCCATGGTTCTCATCAGTAACCTCTGGGTATGAAAAATTATATGAAAAATTCATGACCCTTCAAATGTTTTCCTGATCTGCTATTTTGATTTGTCGTCTTCCCCTTGGTAAAGATCTTCTCCCTCTGTGCTCATTTGCATCCTCAGCCCTGGCAGTGGGTGAGGGTGAGGAGGATCTTGGGTGCTCATAAGAATTTAATCCTTCCCTTTTCATGGCCCACAGAGTCTAAGACAGATGGAAAGATCCTAACTCTTTCCTCAGGGCCCAACCTTCCTCATACTCACGCCCTTTTACAGTTACTAGACTTATTCTTTTAAATTGTACGGTACCCCACCTGGTTCCCCAGAATATCCTTCTCTCTGGTTCCCTTTGGCTTCCTGTGGTGTACAGATCCAAAGCTTCAGAACCGGCTGAAGCTAACCAGCATTTTCAGTTTCAACTTCCATTTCTTCCTACTATACTCCTAAATTGTTCAAATTTCTCACCATCTACCACACATGTCATCTTAATTCATTTGAGTTCCATAACAAAAATGTCACAGACTGGGTGGTTACCCAAACATTCTCACAGTTTGGAAAGCTGGGAGTCCAAGCTAAAGGCAGAGCCCCTTGGTCTGTACGGCAAGGACCCACTTTTGGTCCACAGGTGGCTGTATTTTTGCTCTGTACGGATGTGACGGAAGAGACCTGGACTCCCTAGGGCCACCTCCCCTCAGAACATTAGTCCCAGCTGTGAGGGAGGAGCCAATTAACTCCCAAAGTCTCAACTTCAAATGATATCACTCTCACAGCAGCCGCCCAAATAGTTGCTTGTAGTCCTAATTCTATAAATAATGAAGCAAGTCTTAAAAGTAATCTTAGGTAAAAATGACACAATTCCTAGAAACCATCCAGAATGAACCTGACCTTCGGAGGCCTATGAACATCAGAGACCCCTGTCCACCGGGGTCATTCTCCAGTTCAGCGCACTAGACCATCTGTACCCACTCCTTATGGAAACCCTTCTGCTTTCTCGCAGCTGTTCTCATTCTCCAGCTCAGAGAGAAACCTTTCTGAGAATTTCCTTCTTGGCAGACACCTCAAACAGCTCAGAGCATACCCCTGTCCTTCCGAAACTTGCTCACTCAGGGATAAGACAGGCAAACACGCACAGGTGTGGTAAACAGTCGTAACAGGCAACAAATCTGCTTATGATACGGAGAATTTTTCACTCCTCTTCCTCCTCCGTATCCTCTTTCACTTCCTCTTCCTTTTTGAGACAGTGTGTTTAGTATACAACTCAGGCTGACTTGAACTCAAGATCTTCCTCTTTTACCTTTCTGGGAGTGGAGATTACAACTGAGAGCCACAACACCCAGCTGGGAGATGAAGAAATTGGAAGTCTTATGTGTGAAGATAGGGTGACCCTTAAGTTGAGACTTGGAAAATGAGAAAGAACGCCTGGGATGCAAAGTACCTGTGATTAATATAAAAATAAATAAATTACATTTAAAAAGAACTAAATAGATGAAGATAACCAAACAGGTGAGGAATTTTGTTTAGAAAATCTGTATCTGTATTATTTTCTGGTAACATCTTTGTCTAGGATTGGTGTCTAAGAAATGCTTGGTTCACAGAATGCATTGTTTTCCTTAGGAATTTGTCCAAACTTGGGCTCCAGTGATGGCTCCGTGCTTGCCTGGAAAGCATGAAGACGTGACTGAGTTTGATTCCCATGTCAAAATGCCAGGTGTGGGAGTCCCATTTGTAATTCCAGTGCTGGGAAAGTGAAATGCAAGGAGGCTAGAGGGTCCTGGGAATCCTGGCAACCAGTGTGGCTGAAATGGTCAGCTCGGGTCTATGAGAGACCCTTCGTCAAATAAGGTGAAAGAGTAGCACCCTTGAGAACGACGCCTAAGTACATACATGCATGTTCGCTTGCATGCTGCACGCCCCCCAAACATACAAAATTGTCCAAACTGATTTAATTTCTTATTAACATTCGGGAGATTTCACTAGGCTCGAGGCTTATGTTTCCTTCTACTTTTAGCAGAAGGTTTTACACACAAAGTCAGTTTTCTAAGGTAGACAAGAATTATTGTTCAGGTCATCTGCTTTTCTCTCGAATGCCTGTTGGTCATGTGTCTTCTGGAAATTGCCCTTTTCTTCTAAGATGTCTGAGTGATCATAAACTCATGCCTAACAGCCCGTTGACAGCCCTTTCGTGTCTGTGTTTTTAGTGACGCCTCACTGTGTGGCGTCTCACTGTTTCCTGTCTTATCCCTGATGTCAGAGTTTGTGAATCTCTGACATCCTCCTCCATGATGAGTCTGCCTAGAGCCACAAGTTCATTGATCTTTTCAACTTACCAGCTTTTGATCTCATTCATCTTCTCTATTAAAGCTTTTAAACATTTTATATATAATTGGGATTCGCTCTACTCTTCATGGTTCCTTTTTCTGTTAGTCTGAGTTTAGTGTGCTCTCTTCAAGGGCCCCATATTCTTCTAGGAGGAGCTTGAGGCCACTGATAGGAGTTTAATCTTTGGCGTTTTCTCCCCAGATGGTGTGATGGGTTCTATCCCCAGTTTGGTGTGATCTCTGATCTGTTCAAGTCAGGGTTAGAGAGAGTAGATGGAGTCATCAACTAAAAGTGCTCAGAGAGCCAAGACTGGAGGGCATCACTCTGAGGAAGATGAGGATCCTGGCTGAGTCTGGACAGTCTTGAGCATCTGGAGGTCAGGAAGCAGGAAGAGCTGAAGGGCAGTGCCAGAAGAACCCTCTCGTTCTACCAAGCTCAGTTCCTTTTGAACCACATGCAGAGTGTCACAACTACCAATTACCATGCCATCTTATTTGTATTGTCCAACTGAGGTCAGTGCCTGGAACCTACAATGACCTTTAATGAATGAATACCAAGGAGGTGATTAGTGAGAGAGGTCAAAAAGAGAGAAATACAGAAGCCAATTATGGGAAAATGAATTGAATAGACCTAGTCTTCTCTTGGGTACCAATTTTGTGCTCTGTGAAGTCCTGGAGAAGAGGCCTTCCCCATCACTTCCCCGAACATAGTGAATGCAGACTGGAAACCTCTGGCCTTCTGCTACAGAGCCCACGAGGAGACAAAACAATGTATTCACGTTCGTCTTCCCAGATCGACTTTCTATTCCTTTGGTCTCTTGTCTGTTTTCACGAAGATCAAAGACTGCTTGTGAAATGTTTTGGCCTCGGAATAGAATTTAAGATTCACTGAGGGCAAAAGCAGACATTAATAAAAAAAAAAAAAACCATTTGGATCTTTTGGATCCAGGGACCACTATATGGGTCAAAGACTCCGGGTTTATCCCTGCCAGCCCCCAGGGACATAAAGATGCTGTTCCAAAGAACCGGGCTCCGGGTTAGTGGCAGCCTCCATTGCTACCCCCTGCTGTGCTGGAGCGCCAAGCCTCCTCTCTTGACTCACAGGACTGGCAGAGACAGTGACAGGCGCCTGGCCCAGGAGCCTGGCTGACATCCGGGCTGACTGAAAGCCGAGCAGGAGAGCTCCAGAGAGCTGCAGAAAAAGACACCCTTCCGAGGTTAACCGCGATATTTACAGTTTCATAATTTCTGTGGAGAGCTTGCGGTCTTGTGTTTTATACATTCAGCAAGTTGAACAGACCCTGGAAGGTTTAACTGTCCAGTTGAACCTATAATAAAGTTTATTTTGATTAAAACCTGCAATGAGCTCGAGCTTGGAGTTTGCAGCCTGGTGGCTTTACATAAACAGTTTACTTAATATCGTTTTTGGCTCTTGTTCAATAAACCACCACGATAATCCCATTCACAGACAAAACAGATCGCAGATTAGCAGACACGCTGCTGTAGAGCAAGTGGGTACCTGCGCTTTGCAGGGAGGGGAGCGTCTGTTTGGAAGGGGGCACTTGTCGGCTTTTGGAGCAGAAAGCACACTTTCTTTGGATTGCTAAAGAAGCGAAGGACTGTTACATTGCTCTGCTTCTTTTTATACCACAAAAATAGATTTTAATTAAGCACATAAAGTGAGCCCTGCTTGGAGCTGTTATTTTCCAGAGAAGGCAAGCTGGCCTTATTCAGATTGGAAGAGACCCCGGGCGAACGCCAAAATCACCTATGCTTACATTTCATTTTAATGTGCTCAAGTTCAATAAAAGTTTATCATCTCCATTAAACCGGTACCTATTGGAACTGATTTAATCTTCTTAGCGCGCGGAACCACATGAAAGAACTCAAGACCCCAGAACAAGATTCTGTCCATGGGGGGGCAGGATTACATAAGAGGAAGGGGGCAGCCATGGATCACTGTCTCTCTCACCTGGTCTGTGTACCGCACTTGTGCGTGCACGTGGACGGAGCCCCAGCCCCGCGGCACCCTGGCTGCCTGCCACAGCGCAGCACGCCGGGGAGTCTGCCAAGCTCGGGAGTCCTCAGCCGCACAGTGTCACAGCACCGCCGCGATCCCACACAGAACATGAATTGTGTGACATTTGAACAAACAGATGTCACGCGTAGCGGGGGAGAGTCAAGCGTCTACTGGCAGCAATGAGGACATAGATCCTGATTCCAACCCCGGATTACTGAGGTGAGAGCGCACGTGCGCGCACGCACGCGCACACACACACACGCACACACACACACACACACGAATACACACATGAGTACACATGCCCTTTTCTGCAAAGGACATAGTCACTTTTCTCCTCATCTTCCATGTCGCTTTCCCCATAAACACTAAATTAATTAATTAATGGCCACAGAAGACATGAGTGATGATAGGGATGAGTGAGTGGCCACAGGTGCCTGCTCACTTGTGACAAGTCTTGGGCTGTGCATAAGTTCAGTAGAGGTAAGACTGCAAAAGAAGTGTAGGGTCCATTTCCTTAGAAGATACAGTGAGCAGCAAGGCAGGAGGAGCACTTCTTACGAGTCCAGGCAGGAGGCCCCTGAGTAGAGGAAATGCTTCTCCCCTGTTCTGTGCATGTGGCTTGGGGGAAGGTGTAGAGGCCACAGCTCTGTGTGGGCATCTTACGTATTTTTAGTTTTGGGACCAGAGAGTGACTATTGCTCTCAGATTGCCCTTGATGCCAAAACCCACCAGAGCCTAGGGTGGAGCACAGAACAGAATCATTTGGACTGCTGCAAGAATATCAAGATTTCTGAAAATACCTGGTTAAACTTTGAGGGGGGAAACTTGAGATCCTGCTTGAAGAGGCTTAGATGAGCCACTAAGGTTGAGGGACAGCGGCACATCTCCTGGCTCTCTTACTAGTTCATTTAAAAGCTGTTTTCATCTCCTCTAGTGAGGGTACACTTGGTAGACTGTCAGCTTAGGTTACTGTAGCACAACACCATGGACTGGGGCTGATGGGTGGGGAGTTGGGCTCCACACAAAAATGTATTTTCCAGCATTGTGGAAGCTGCAGAGTGAAGACCAAGGTATTGGGCAAGCAGGCTTTGTTCTGAGGCTTCTCATGATGCATGCACACTGCTCACTTACTGTGTCTTTACATGGTAGAAAGAGAATGAACAGGAAGTCTGTGGTATCTCTTAGGGCTCCAATTCCATGAGGCCAGGTGTATTGTCATGACACATCTAACACTAATCACCACACCAAGGTCCCCATTTCCAAGCCTCATCACTTTGGGGTCAGGGGTTCAATATATGAATTTGGAGGAAGGAAACACATAAAACACACACCAGGACTTTATCAGGGATCCAGGGATATTCAAGATGCTTATGTAGCACCTAGGGGGAAAGAACCATAGAGGACCCTGCAGCCACCTGCTTCCTTCATCCTTTACTTGTACTCATTACCTTGTGCATGTTCCTCAACTGTGCCAAGCTCATCTGCTCTTCTGCTGTCCTGGAAGACCTTGTCTAAAGTCAGCATAGCTGCATTTCTTACAGAGTCCACTCTTCCTATCCCATGCAGAGCTTCTTTCTGTTCCATTAATTCATCACCACCTATAATATTTAAAACAAATTAAAACACTTTCAATGTTTATTTTGCTTATCATCTGGCATTTCCCCAGTTCTTAGTAATGTAGCTTCTCTGACATCATGATTTTCTATGTCCACCCAAAATGGCAGACATGGAATAGCATGGACTGACAAACTTGGACCACCATTGAGAGGATGAAAACAACATGCTGTGGGTATCAGAGATGAACCTTGGAAGATGGCAAGAACTTTGACAGGCGAACATGCCTGCCAAGGAGGGAAGGCAATCTATCCCCCACCCCCACCTTTTGTCTTCATCAAATGCAGCCCATCGTATCTCCATCACTGAAGAGCTGCAGAGTCTGTAATCCTTGCAACCCTTTCCATTTGGAAACGTGGGTTATGCAAGTAAAAAAAAAAAAAAGCAATGACACTCTTTCAATGTTATCTTTTCACAGAAAGATACTGAATGATTCTGAAAAGCGCCAAATTATACTTTAGGTCCATGGTGGCTCTGTCTTGTAGATGACCCTCACATGGATGAGTAACAATGAGAGGTAATGCGGAAACAGTGAAACTATTGAAGTTACGATGCCCATCAACAAATGAACAGATAAAGAGAATATGATGCATGAATATGCACACACACACGTATATACACATGCACACAGATGCACACATGATGAAACTTTATCAGTTATAGAGAAGAATGAAATTAAGCCATTTATTGGAAAACTAATGAAACTAGAGATCATGTTAAGCAAAATTAGCTAGATTCAGAAAGACAAATATCACGTTTTCTTTTATAGTCACAATCTAAGTTTGTGTGTGTGTGTGCAAAACTAGAAAGGAGACTATCTGAGAAGAGAAACATGGTCCTTCAGGCAAGAAAAAATAACATGGGTTGAAAGTGATCAAAGTGTAATATGTATTCATGTGTGTACAGAAATGTCACATGAATCCCATCGTTTTGTACAGTGCATATACAATAAAAAGGAAAGGAGAGGAGAAGAGATTGGCAGACACTATTTCCTTAGGGGCTGTGTTTATGAACACTGAAGCCTGGTCCTCAGGGCATGAGCTCCCATGTGTGAGTGAGCTGTGCTGTAGAGTTTATTCAGCAAGCATGTGATGACAAAGTCTAGGAACAAGGCTTGTGCTTGATGCTGCCCCATCCCCTCAAGTCCATAGGACCTGCTTTCATACACCAGCAATGGACTGATAGCCAAAGAAGGTGTCCAAGGCAGGCTAAAGGGGACCCGCACAAAAGCCATGTCTAATGCTGTTCTTGACCACCAGGCTCAGTATAACCCTGGAGCGCATTACAGCCTGGGTTGGGGCTGTCCACCAACCAAAGGACGGCACTCTGTCCAGTAGTAGTGGCTGTGCCTGACGGATGGCTTCTCTCTGAGGCTTAGCTTCCTGTGCTCCAGGGCTCAGAGTGGCTCCCTATCCAGGCCCAGGCTTCTAAGGTCTTGCTGGCTAAGCTTGGTCTACCTCTCTTCCTGTACAGACAACATAAATTCAAATTCAGAAACCAGACAGCAGCTGAGAGGGAGCTGACTTTGAAGTGTAGGGCCTTAGGTTGAAGGGAATTCTTTTGGCTGAGTTACAAAGGGAATGAAATGCCATCATAAGGAGAGTAGCTTTAGGTTTTTCACTTTATCTTCAAAATAGAAGATTAGGGACACAATTCTGGTTGAGGTGGCTAAGCGGGAGTTTGTATAATTGAATTTCATGCTCATTATTTTCCTCTGAAGTGGTGTACACAAGCGGTCATTGGAAAGCAGAGTTAACAAGCACACTGGCTTTGCTGAACCTTACAGCTTCCTTAAGTTTCCAGGTTCTAGCGGTCTTTGTGATGACTGCCATGCAGTATGGAGGAGGCAGCTCTGATAGAGCTGGGAGGGGCCAGGGGAGGCAAGTGCTTAGGCCGTCTGCTTCTCTGCCATCAGCAGACTTTTCTAAACAGTCTGGCATGTGCACAAGATCAAACATACCCCAGGGGATAGTCTTAGCTGCACTGGATAGGCTGAGTTGTGACGTTTTAGCATCTCTCAACTGAACCATGTCAGAACCCAAGTAAGTCTGTACCACTGCCCTCCATGATTCTGTGATGAGGAATATATGTCCTAAGCCACCTGTCCAAGCTCACAGAATCTATAGCACAAAGAGCAAGTCCTAAAAGTCAACTTGCGTGCCTTGGGCAATGATGCTATATTAATGCAGGCAGAGAGGCAAGGAGCTGCCTATACTAGCTGAGCTATGTTCTCCGTGGAGTTTGGGGAAAATGGTCGCATGCCTATTTTGTCCCTTAATTAAAGACTTCTACAGATTAGGAGGGCTCGTTTGAGTTTCTCTTGGAGCAAAACAGGCTTCCCGGGCTCTCAAGCACTGACCACAGATTTTGAGTCATTTTGTAGACAATGAGTTGGGGTGACATTGCTGAGCTCCCAGGTACACGGGCACCGTTCGGATGCTTCCTGTGCCTCATTTGAGAGGGACAGGGAGCATCATCTTTCCCAGAGATGTTTAGGCTTCCTTCAGGCAACGTTCAGGTATCTTCTGATTTGCTCTTTCCTGTACAGGTACCCCGCTCAATAAGGTGAGCCTGAGCCCCTGCACTTCAGTGTTGCAGCGATGATCCAAGTCCTACACAGGTGTGAGCCTGTGAGGCCCACATCATGCTGTCTGGGCAGCAGAGAGATGCTCAACGCACACAGAGAAGGTGGCCCAAGGTCACATCATAGGTGAGAGTTTGGCATCTGCTCCAGGTGACAGAGCTCAGGCACCTGTGCATCATAGGAAGGAACTATATACAAAAAGACTGTTTCTACAGCATTCCCTAATCTAGTGGGTTTTAAGCGGAGGCCTAAATCCACTGTGTTGATTTTTTTGCCCAAAGAAATCTGGTCTTTTTCCCCAAACCCAGGAGTCAGGATCTTGTTGACGTTTCCTTCCCATTCTTTCCACGCTCCAGGTGCCCCTTCTTCGTCCCTCTTCAACAGCCCCCTCAGTCCAGATCAAGGGTTTCGGGTTGGGGGGGCATTAGAACAATGAAACAAATTACAGTGTCTAAAGGACTCCCAGGAATGCAGACAGAACAAAATTATTATGTTTAATGTAAAAGCTGAACTTAAAATAATTCTGTCCCGTGTTTAATAACAACAGGTACGGCTGAGCTAAGCCAAGTCCTCTTGGTCCTCCCAGCCAGGCAGCCTGGCTTCTTCTAGCAAAAAAGCTAAAGCAAATGAGAGCTCTTGAAAGCTGATAGAATCTATCACCTCTGAAAGAATGCAAACTGTACAAAGACTCAGGTTTTAAAACAAAATCCCTCAAAGCCAGCATTGTGCAATGAGGACGGCATGGTCCGGCAGGGCGCATTGGCTAGTTTCTTAGCTGTGCAGGGCTGTGTCTTGTGATCAGAACATCCTTGACATATAGACACAGCCTTTGCCTCTGCACTGTATATTGAACCCAGGAAGGCAGAACCCCCATAGCTCAAGTTTACAGAACTATGTGACAGTGTTTGAAGTAGCTTAGCGGAGACTCAAACAGTCTGACATCACAGCCTTCGGGGGGATGATGGAAATTTCTTAATTTCTTTGGAAAATTGAAAAAACAAATTCTTTTCAGGTACTGTGCTGGCCACCCAAGTGAAGCTGTTGGGGAATGAAGTCTGTGGAAGGTGCCATAGATTCTGGATGGCCTGTGCTTTGGCATATGGCTTGTGTTTTGGCAGCAGCATGTGTAATGGTGTGTGCCCTGCTTTATCCAGTGCTAGCCGCTGGACCACTGAATTAATTCTCTTTTCTACCTTCTGTGCCTTTGGAGGCTGACTCCCACTGAACCAGCACACTCACACTGAGACCCCTTTGAATTCCAGCTAGAGTTGGCCAGTGAGAGGCACCAATAGGAGACAGAGGAGCAGCGGGCAAAGTCAGGTATTTTCTGCCTCTTCCCTTTTCTAACCTCCATCTCTCCTCAAGGCTTCTAGACACAGTTGCCTTGGTTGTCTGTTTTTGCCAAGGCATGGTATCAGCTGGACCTTGGGATATTTGCTCTTTCTTCCTTTCATCCTTTCAGTGGTCCCACACACTTGGTACTGGAGCCAAGGATACTCAGCAGACTCACCCCTTATTCTAAGCGACTGGTCAAGAGCATCTGTGTTGGGGTGCACTGTGTGAACAGAATTCAATTGTTAATTCTGTTCCTGCAGAGAGCCATGGCCCATCACTAGACTCATATTTAGTAACCATACATCTTCCCTCTCTTCCCCAAGTCAATCTATAATTGTGTTTGATTGGCTTTAATTAGAAGTTGATGGTGAGTGGCTGGGCAGACATAGAAACTTACAGACTGAGAGAGGGTCCCTGGGAGAAGAGCAGATGTTGGGGAATTTGCCAGTCAGGAGTGAACAGACCTATCTGAGCTGAGGGAGTTAAAGAAGTAGCCAAGTAGTAGGCTGTAGAATAGTCAGGGTTAGGTCAGATGGGCTAGCTGAGAGTCTGCCCAGCTAAGACCTAAACTTTTAAACATTAATAAGTTTCTATATCTCTATTTAATTGCTGGCGGGTCCAAAGAAAGTCCCAGTATACATCTGTTTTTGTTTTAATTAAAATGTGCAATATTATATTGATAATGCTGAGGACAAATTGGATAAGCTGGTGTGAAGAACAAAATAAATACTTTTTTGCTGTCTTTTAATTTTTTTTTCTTTTTTAGTTTGCTTTGGTTTAGACATGTGTTTCACGACAGGTATGTGTGATGGGAGCTTGGTACCCAGTCAAGTATGGTGGCCTAGAGTCAGGCCCACTCTTGGCAGGGATTGATGTTGGTCTTGCAGAGTGAGGTAGTAGTTCCCATGAGAGCAGGCTTGGTCCTTGAATCCTTGCTTCTTCCTATTATTCTAGCCATGCTACCATCTGCTATATTGTTTTTTTTAATGTAATTTATTTATTTTTATATTAATCACAGGTTAGGTACTTTGTATCCCAGTCGTAGCCCCCTCCCTCACTCCCTCCCACTCTCCCCATCCCTCTCTCATCTCCTCCCTGCCCCCCTCCAAGTCCACTGATGGGGGAGGACCTCCTCACCTTCCATCTGACCCTAGCTTATCTTGTCTCTTCAGGGCTGGCTGCAATGTCTTCTTCTGGGATCTAGCTAGGCTGTTCCTCCCGGGTGTGTGTGTGGGAGGGTCGAAGAGCCAGCCACTGAGTTCATGACAGAAATAGTCCCTGTTCCCCTTGTAATGTGGTCAGATATAGCTGTTCATTCTGGTCTTTCAGAGATGTTTGTGAGTTAAATCATTCTTTTTTTTTTTCTTAATGCATTGTCCAGATTTTCATGTTTTGCTTCAAACACTTGATCCTCCTGTGTTGGCCTCTGAAGGCCGGCATTACAGGAGTGTGCCATCAGACTTACTTATTCTCTTGGCTTTTGCTCTGACATCCATGTCCTCACTCCCTCAAATGTCAAAGTTTCTGGCTCTTGGGTCTCTGAACTCAGACTTGATGACATCACTGCCTATTCTAACTTCCTAGCTTGAAGATGTTGTGGCATCATTCAGCTTCCATGACCATGTAAAACCATCCCTACATCAAATCTCTTCCTATGCACACATCTCTATTTCCTATCAGCTCTATTTCTCTGGAAAACCACAACTATTGCATGAATAAGTATATTAAATACTTGCAAGATTCTATGATGTGGGAAGTATTATTCTTTTTAATACACAGGCAAGAACACCGAGACATGTAGAGATTACATTCCCAAAGCCACACAGCAACAAATGACTTGAACTAAGAGGATGTTGGAGATAGGGAAGGAGTAGTCGGTGGAGATCAGAATAGAGATGCAGTTTGAGTTTTTGGTGGGAGTGGGAAGGAGAACAGGATCCAGAAGGTGCTCCGGAGTTAAGTTCTGTGGAATGGGGCATGTCAGAGATAGAACATGAGGACCAGACATTAGCAAAGTTGTGTGCCAGTGCTCAGATGGTAGAAACATTTCTTTACATCAAATGACTGAAGAATCCAGGCTCACACAGCTAGGAAAAGAAAGCAACCTGGGTGTCTATCTTTGGGGTCCTCTCACCTTAACCAGATTAACGATCCATGTTTTCTTTGTCTACATTTCATGAGAACATGGGACAGCAGAAAAAAAAAAACACAGAAAACAACACAATGCCATTGTAAAATTTCCTTTTTTCCTAAGATTCTCTTGGAGCACAAGCCGTCAATCATCTGTCTCCAGATTCTTCCCCACCACAGTCTCTCTACTCTCAGCACAAGGCACACAGCTCTCCACTGCTCTCCCTTAGAATGTTTTTGGATCTGTCCTCTATACTCCGAGGGGAAGGGGTCTGATTTAGTTCCGGCCCGGTCCCTTGGTTGTTTCTTCTGTAACCTCACATCCCGTCCTTGGTTCCATGGGAGAGGAGGCGATGTGAGAATGAAGGGAGGTGATGGGGACTGGTGTGGAGAGGGGCATGGAAGAAGAGGAGGATAGACATGGGGGTGATGATGGGGATGTGGTGGAGATTAGGACAGGAATGGGAGCTGTAGGTTGAGGTGGGCATAGGGATGATGGGGACAGAAATGTAGACAGCGATGATGTATGGAGATAGACGGCCATATGTCTTAGGATGAGACCTGGTAACGTAAGACAAGATCTTGGTGTTATTATTTCTGTTGTGGCAATGTCAACATTTGTTTTTACTCTGGTTGTGTTGATTTTTGTTTTTTTTTTTTACTATCCAAGCCCTTCCTTGTTCTGTTTTCTAAGAAGTATGTTCACATCTGTTCCCAGTACTCACACTCCCACCCCCAAATTGTTTTAGGACTTCTCATTTTATGAGGCTTGTTTATAAACTTACTCATGTTGGTTGTCAACAGTTGGAATGCCCGAGGGAGGTCTGACATTGTGGCTACGGTTTAATCTAAATTCTTAAGCTATTCTAAGCGCCTTGAACCTCTCTTGACTACAGTGATCTAGAGGAGTGGTCAGGCATTTCTCCTCTGCTCTGTCCACTTAGTCCTGGGGTGATGCCTCCTCTGTGACTCCAAACTCGTGTATTTGTTGATCCAATAAATGAGAGCAAGGAAGTTTCCTTACAGCATACGAAGCCTATGTGATGGAGACACTGCACAAAATTTCCAGGGTAAGATAGAGAAGGTCACAATTACTGATGCTTATTTTATTGCTTTTGGTTTTTCAAGAGTCCTGTTTAGAGGAGAATAATTAGCTAACAACTACTGATTCCCCCCTACATGCACAGGCCAGTTATGGTAATTAAGATAATCCCCCACAGGCATGCCCTGAGGCCCATATCCCAGGAGATTCAAGATTTTTGACAAAACTAACTGAACTTCACAGGATATATTAGTAAATTTTAATCCAAAGGGTGACTAAAATTTATGAAAGCTTGCAAGGTGTCATCTTGAAGCAGAACAATGGGCCACTAAAAACATTAAGCTAGACATTTACATTTAACCATATTTTATCATTCCTGTTTTACATACACAGAGAGTAGAAAACATATGGGAAAGTTTCAGAAAGATAACATTGCTATGCTTAAAGCCAGGCCATGGAGTTAAGGACAGAGAAGAGACAACGTGGATGAAAACAAACTAAACCAAACCTAGATAACCTGCTAAGCCTGACACAACAGAACACAGGCTTTCCAGATGAGGCTCTCCATCACGTTGAAATTGTAAATTGACAGGAGCTGAAAACCAGAATTTACTTGTCATCTTTACTGGACAGAAGGTGGACAGGCAAGTCTTCCAGAGGTAAATATCCTCAAGGCTAAAGTGAGATTTGTTAGATTGGAGAGACCAAAAAAAAAAAAATTCATGAAATTGTAAAGAAGCATATCTATTATTACTAAGAGTCATTGCCGGGCCCTTTCTGCCCTCATTCTGTCCTCCAGAAGAAGATGAAAGGAAGTGGGAGGGAACAAGCTTAGAGTTCCACCAAAGCTGACCCGCTCCTGTGACATTTTCTATAACGAGGGAAAGGGGGGCCAACATTCTCAGACAGCATTACACCACTTAGTCACGGTTATTTCCTCAGCTGGCCCAGGAAAATCCAAGCATGGAATGTCTAAAGAAAACAGTGTGGGATCGATGGCTCAGCACATAAGAATGCCTACTGCTCTTGCAGAGGACTTTGACTCAGTTTCCAGCACCTACATGGTGGCTCACAACTGTCAATAACTCAAGTTCCAGAGGATCCTATGCCCTCTTCTGGCCTCTTTGGGAATGACATTCATGTAGTATACTTACATACTGGCAAAGGAATCACTTAGACACATAAAATAAAAACAAACAAATCTTAAAATAAGTAAATAAATAAATAACATAAAGTTACCCATTGTTACTGTTGATGTTAGAGGTGACTCTTTCCCTTCTCTGCTCAACCACCAAACCTTGCCATCAAACAAATTTAAGAAGCACACTTCCACACTACAGATTCCACAAGAAACTTCTGCTTCAGAAGAGTGACTGGGAATCACAGTGGTGGGCATACAGACATGTCATGTACGTGCAAATTTTTACACAGAATAAGAAGCATAGGGACAGAAGGCTGAGAGGGCATCCAAAATGTGTGCACCAAGAAATAGGAACAAGTATTCTGCAATTAAGCCTTTCCTAAAGGGATTTAAATCTGCAAGAAACCATGGAGCAACACATACATGACATGATCAGTCTACTGAATGAGATGGAAAAGGCAAGCTGAAAGCAAAGGAGATCCCGGGGTGAGGAGCAAATATGGGGACATCATCAAAAAGCAATAGACTCAGTTTATACAAACAGAAACCAGATACAGATACGGAAATGTAATCAGTATGCTATGAAGGCTTGAGATAACAACATCAAAGAAGAGGCAAAATACTGCATGTGTTCACATAGAATTTAAGAGATCCATACTGAGTGAGGTATCCCAAAAGCAGAAAGAAACATATGGAATATACTCACTTATATAGACCTATAGGATAGGAAGTTCAAGCTGAAATCTACACACCTAGAGAGGATATACAAGAAGGAGGACCTAGATTGGTATGATC
>CM053757.1:50943692-50960204 GCA_028658305.1 Pachyuromys duprasi
GGTAGTGAAAATGACCAAAATACACTGGATACATTTGTGAAATCATTGTAGAATTTAAAAATAGAAAATGTGCCTCAGTTTACACAGCTGAGACATGAAGTGACAAAGATAAAGACATAAATAAGTCTCTGGGGAAACGCTCATATGCTAGCACTGCTTTAAAATATCTCAGATAAGTGTGTTCCCTTCTCATATCTAACACCAACAGGAGATGAGAAAGAAAACTGGTCCACGGTGAGCTGGGACCAGGGTACGTCCTTTCTCTTGCTCAGGCACACCAACCACGGTAGCTGTGTGTTATCACTGAGCATCAATGCCTAGGGATTAAATAAAATGCCACTATTTGCTAGCCTCTTTTTTGGCGGTGAGGTTTTTAGTTGAGTTTCTTGTTTTGTTGGTGGGTTTTGAGATCTGGATTTTTTTTTTTTTAATTCAGAATGTCACTACACAACTCCCCTAGGCTTGAACTTGAGATTATCCTGCACAACTTCTATGTGCTGGATGACAAAGGTATATCACTACACCAGGCTTTAACTCTCTCTCCGTTGTCCTTGAGCTAATTCCACCTTTCTTTGACACCTGTCAATCCTGGTTACTTCCCCTGTGGCCACTGTTGTCTCATAGAGAAGCAAGACAAGTTACGAACAGCACACTTCAAATGCTAATGCCTCCAGACCCAGCATAACTGTCAGCCTGCAGAGAAGACCACACTCCTGTGCTGCTTACAGCAGGGACACATTCTGAGGGTTGGTGTCATCAAATGATTTAGTCATTGTGTAGCCACTGTAGGCACTTCCATGGGGTAAGATGGCAATATACATCACTAGGCACCACCAGGATTCATGCCATCCATTTTGATCACAACATCCCTAAGTATATGATGTCATAATGAAATCCATTATTGTGTAGAATTATCACACGCTAATACAAATTTTTAAACATACAAAATCTGGCTGCTTCGAGTGGAAAAAGTATTAAGGCCCCTGACTGTTATCTGGAAATGATAAAATTCTTGACTCTGTAATCATCATTTCTTGCTTGATTTAATCATGGCTAAGAAGGACCAACCAGACTTAATTAAGAACAAACCCCAGAGAAATTCAAGCAGCTAAAGGGAGTGTCAAATATGCAGAGCCTACACAAACCATCCTATCTCCGGCCCTAAACCTAAAAGAATGAAGGTGAAAATCTAATCCTCTATATACATCACAATGCTAAAGACGAGAGCTGGAGGCAGTTACAAGTGTGTGAGAAGGATATCGAAGCACACACAGAGCAGGCATAAAATCTATGAACCAATACATGTGATAATCAAGACAAAAGGGAGAATTTCAATTGAAACCCCCTACTAACCAGCGTTAAGATGTGCTCAGCATCTAGAGCAGTGTTCTCAACCTTCTTAAAACTGCAACCCTTTCATACAGGTCCTCATGTTGGGCTAACCCCCCCCCACACACACACACACTGTAAACCTTTTTATTGCTTCATAACTGTAATTTTCCTACTGTTATGAATTGTAATGTAAATATTTGATATGCACATGGTCTTAGGCAACCCCTGTGAAAGGGCCCGTTGAACCCCAAAGAAGTTGTGACCCAAAGGTTGAGAACTGCTGGTCTAAGCATTACAGGTCTTTTGCACGTATCGAGTCTCTCATCTTCCAGCACAGGAACATCCCGGCCTAGATAGGCTCAGCACCTAATATTTCCAAATGTAAGGAAATGAAGTCGAACCAACTTCACAAGCCCCTCCAGAAAATGGAGACACCGTTACTTATCCTGTAAGTCACCATAATACCATAAATGAAAACAGTGTTAGAAAGGTACATTTTATGAACATAGACACAGAAGTGACACCAGTCCCTAGCCTCATTTAACTGTGTTTCTCTACCTCTTAAGCTTTTCCTACTCCTGCTCTATTCGCCTGAAGTTATGGTGGGTTCCAGGAGGAACCAGCCCTACTCAATAAATGTCTCTGTAGAAAAAGACTGAAACTTCCCTGAAACAATGGCAAGCCACCAGGAGAGACCTCTGACTTGATGAAGGCAGTCTCAGTAGTCAGTCACCTCATGGAAACCAGACTGTCCTCTCCACCCCCCGGAAAGGTGACATCAATGACAATATCCATGAAGCACCTTACAGAGCCAGACAGACACAGGTGACCAGCATACCCCAACTCTTCTTCTGTGTAGACCTCTAGCGCATGTCAGTTCCCCAACGACAGACAGGCAGACTTGGGGGTCCCTGGACCCCTCTTGTCACATTGACTCAATCTCCTTCCTCTATTTTTTCATTATTGTCTCTTTAATTGTTGCAGAGAGATAACGGCTCAGCCTAGTTTATAGGGACTCTTCAAGCTGGAGCTTTTCTCCCCTAAAATTCCCCTTAACAGTCACAGTAGCTTAGATAAAACTTTCGGGGAAAATAAGTAAACAGAGATAAAAGAATGAATAATACACAACCAAGTTCAGTACATCTCAGAAATGCAAAGTTGGCTTAACATTAGAAAATAATCCATGTAAACCACATCATTAGCATAATAAAGATTACATGATAATCTCAACTGGTGGGGCTTTGTTTTTTGAATAAAATTTGACATTCCTTCCTGGTTTAAAAAGAGAACACTTGGCAAACCTAACATAGAGGAGCTTTCTTAATCTAACAGAGGCTGTCCATCAAACCCTACAGCAAGTGTCACACTCTGCAGTAAAACACCAAAAACTGACATTCAGAAACCAAATAAGACAAAGTTCATCCCTTTGATACCACCATGGAGAGAAAAGACATAAGCATTAGAAAAAAGAAAGTGTCCATGATGTTGTACTAGAAAATCTAGAAGAGTCAACACATTTGTACAGGTAGTAACCAGAATTAAAAACTGAATCCTTTGGGCTAGAGAGATGGTTGCTCTTTCAAAGGACATGGGTTCAATTCCCAGCACCCACACAGCAGCTCACAACTATCTATAACTCCTGTTCCAGGGGATCATCCCACCTCACCCATGTAGACAAGACACCAATGTACATAAAGTAAAAATTATTTTTAAAAAAACCTGAATGCTTCAACATTGATAGACAAAAGGCTAATATATAAAAACTGAATGTATTTACTTACACTGGTACCAAACAATTAGAAAATAACATTTAAATAGCAGTGTTTACAACAGCATAAGATAAACCCAGTAATCAAAGCCCGTGAAAGACTATAAAACATCAAAAGGACATCTTATACTAGCAAATTAGAAGACTCAGCAAGGTTTTGTGAAAACTATCAATCATATTCTAAAATTCATAGAAATAGATAAGAGGCCACATACAGCCAACACAGTCAAGGAGAGTGAAGATGGATGCTGTCACTACCTGTTATTTCACGATGGTCAACGGGAGGACCCATAGAGAGATATGAGCCCCAGAGACACCTGCTGTGTGACAGAAGCGACCATGAAGAGAAGTGAGGAAAGAAAGGGCTGTTCTACCAGTGACGCTGAGCCCACTGAGTATCAGCACGGAAACCAAGATAAGTCAGGGATACGTTCTGAGATCATGGATCTCATCCTGCAAGCATCACAGGTGCACACACATCACCGCTTAGCAAGATCAGGAGACTCAGTACGAGATGTATGAACTTCTGTCAGTGTGACATGCCGCATGCTTCATGAAAAAAAATGTGTGGCTGAGTTCTTTTGATTACATCAAAAACAATCCTGTTATATTTTGATCTTGACTTTAAAGTCTCATTAAAGCATAATATAGTTAGATACATAGTATGGTAAGGTGACCACTTACTTTCAGTATCAAATATTGTATACTGTACATAATTGCATGTCCTGTACTTTTACATAATCCACAGTTCAGTGGGGCTATTTACATCAACATTACCCTTATGGCATTGTAATGGCTACAATGTCACAAGCTATGGTATTTTTTTTTTCAGTTTGCTTATACTGTCATGGGACCACAATTACATGTATATTCCCTACCTGACCAAAACAAACAAGCAGGAAAAGAAGCAGCAAAACCTGTGGCTTGCTTTCAGTGAAAAGAACATAATTCTTTGAAAAGAATTATTATTTATTTATTTCACATGTATGCTTATATGTATTCCTGCATGATGTATGGGGAGTTCATAGGACAACTTTCAGGAGTCAGTATTCTCCTTTCAACATGTGGGTTCCAGGGCCTGAAATCGGGTGTCAGGCTTGGCTACAAGTGCCCCCACCTGCTATTTCAGCAGACTTTTTTCATGCCTAGAAATTATGACAAGCCTTCTTCATCAGCCTGACATGTACAGGGATTGTAGATGTAAGCCCCGATGCCTGGCTGGCCACCCATCTTTCTGAACTCTCTCTCTGTCTCTGTCTCTGTCTCTGTCTCTGCCTCTGTCTCTGTCTCTCTCTCTCTCTCTCTGTGTGTGTGTGTGTGTGTGTGTGTGTGCCTCCCTACCCACTCCCTCCCTTGCAGCTTTAAGAAGGTAGCAAAACTGTGTTTAAAAATCTCACGTGACAATGAACTGAGGTTAGCCTTACAGAACCCCCATAGAGCTTGGAGGTGATCATGACCTAGTGAGAGGCAATAAACGCACATTGTGCTGATACTGTCCTGTAACAGTTGATAATTAATATGAGGTGTGTGCCGAAGAGACATGCCCAGAGTGCAGCGCTGACTGCAGAGGCTTATTATATATTATTTTTGTTTAAAAAAATAAATGTGGAGGACAGATAACAAATTAATTGTCAAGAAGGGAAAGCATGAGAAAATTTGTTAAGAACACTGTCACACCCCCTCTGTCTGCTTTATAGCTTACTAAAAATTTATAAGATAAAGCTCAGATGTGCACAGCCTGGCCAGATCGCATTGTGATTTTATTCTCTATCATATTAATCTTGTCGTTCATTCTTAAACAAACCTTTTGGACTTTGTTTTTCTTACTTTTTTTTTAGTTACCATATGAAATAATGAGTTTCATTAGAACATTTTATACAAATATAGCATGGCCTCTTGCTCTGGGTCTTCCTGTCCCATCATCTGCCCTTCTGCATCATCTCTCTCTACCCAGGCTCCTCCTTCTCCTTCTCTTCCTCCTCTTTTTCTTCTTCCTCTGCCTTCTCCTCCCTCTCCCACTCTCTCTCATACACACAAGTGCGCATGTGTATAAAACAGAGACCCTGTGTGTGAAAAGAGTGATATCTTGCCTTTTTCATTCTTTTCTTCCCACTTAACAAAATGCTCATACTTTAAGTATACATTCTCTGCATACAAGGAAACAAGCAACACTTGTCTTGTTTTGGCTCACGTGATGTGGTGATTTCCGTTTCCATCCATTTTCCCATAAATGACATAATTTCATTCTTCTTTATTGCTGAGTAAAACTCCTCTGGGCATTTTCTTTACCCACTGATCTGCTTATGGGCAACTATGATGGCCCCACGTCTTGTTTATTGCGAATAACAGAGCAATAAATGTGGGTGTTTGGACATCTCTGTGCTGTGCTGATTTCAATTCCTTTTGGTTTGCAGCCAGAAGTGGGTCATATGGTTTACATTTTGCGTTTAGCTTTCTGTAGGAACATCCATACCGATTTCCATGGTGTCCGCACCAGTTTGCTCTCCCATCACAGTGTGTGTAGGTTCCTCTTTCCCCGAAGTATTCTTTGGCAGCATCAGCTGTCATTTATTTTCTTAGTGATAGCCATGGTGACTGCAGTGAGGTGGATTCTCAAAACCATTTAATTGGCTTATCACTGGTGGCTAAGGAGGGTGAGCTGTTATTCATGTGTTTACTAGGTGTTTGTTTTTATTTTTTATTTTTTTAGAATTGTCCAACGTATTTGCCCATTTATTGATTGCTTTCTTGGTTTGTTTGGGTTTTTTTTTTTGGTGTTTGTTTTAGCTTTTTAAAAGTAGACTGTAGTTTTAATCCTTTGTTTATATATAGAGAGACTAGATATAGATAAGATAGATGATATAGATAGAGATCAAATATCTAGATTAGATCTGGATCTAGATGATAGAGATAGAGAGTAGAGAGATGATAGAGATAGTTATAGATGTTGATAAATGATGTAGATATGGATAGGGATAGAGAGAGATGAGAAAGGGAAAGAAAGAGAGAGAAAGGACAAAAGGATGATTTTTCATTCTGTAGGCTGTTTCTTCGATTGGTGATTGTTTCTTTAGCTTTGTGTGTGTGTGTGTGTGTGTGTGTGTGTGTGTGTGTGTGTGTGTGTGTGTGTGTGTGTGTTGCGTGGACGTATGTCTGTACATTATAAGTTTTCATTGACTTTGGAGGCCAGAAGAGGGCATTAAATCCCCTGGCACTTGTGAGCACCATGTGAGAACTGAGATTTGAGTCTAAATCCTCTGGAAGAGTATCCAGTGCTTTTAACCACTGAGCCAGCTCTTTAGTCCCATAAAGGCTTTTTAACCTTCATGCAATGTCAGTTTGGGGTAATCATTTGTGCTGGTTTGAATAAAAAGAGCCCCATAGACTCGTGTGTGTAAATGCTTGACCCACAGGGAGTGGCACTCTTAGCAGGTGTGGCCTCATGTGTCACTGGGGAGGTGGCCTTTGAGGTCTCCTGTGCTCAGGCTAGGTCTAGTGTGGCACACAGCTTTTCCCCTGCTGCCTGTGGATCAAGCTGTAGAACTCTCAGCTTTTTACCCAGCACCTTGTCTGCCTGCAGGCTGCCATGATTCTTGCTATGATGATAATGGACTAATCCTCCAAAACTTAAATATCCCCAATTAAGTGTTTTTCTTTATGAGAGTTGCTGTGATCCAAGTCCCTCTTCACAGCATTTTCTGAGCTCTTGGTCTCCTTTGAAAAAGAAGTCCCTGCCTAAACCTTTATCTTGAGATATTGTTACCTTTACACAATGAACATTATTGAACACCTGCTTCATGCAAAAGACTGTGGACATTAAGGCTGCCCCCTCATGCATCATGGAAAGACCCAGAACGTGTTTCTCACCTTACATTATGGCAAATGTTAGTATAGGAGAATGCACACCGCTGCATGGCAAACAGTTTAAGATAGCCAGAGGTGATGCTGGGCCTCACCTGAAAGATGAGCAGAACGTTGCCAGGTGATGAGGGAGGCATGGGGTGGGGGGCATCAGCTTAGAGCAGACGCATGAAGCCATAGGCACAGCGCATGTTGGGCTCCTGAGGTGCATTCTCACCCTGACTTTGGCACATAGGGAACTCTGCTGAATGGGTCCTTGTCAAGCATCCATAAACATCCAATGGCTCGGGAGCATTTCTTGCTGACGTCTAGTTAACTAAACTTTCACATTGTCCACCACTATGTATTTCCCTTAAAATACACAAGTGGGTATCCGGAGCACTAAACGCAGGCAGCAAATGCCACCATATCACCAACTATCACATAGTCTACATAATTACGTGCTCTCTAAACAGGCTTGTTCCTCCCAGCACCACCATGAACACCTCAGAAATACATTGTGTTACAACGCTGTCATCGCTAAGACTTCACTGGGGAGAGGATTGTTCAGCAAAATGTGCCCTGCAGACCAGCATGCACTTGCTCAAGACCACTACTTCTGTCTATCGGCTTGACTGAGCCATGGGATCACTCACTGACCTTCTGGTTGAATGTTATGCCTGGGCACGACTGAGAGAGTATTGGAAGATACCTTATTTGAATCGGTGGATGACTTCTTAATCCAGAACCTTTGTTTTCCCCTGCTCTATGCACCATTAAGGTACTTTTACTTTTGAAACACTTTGAGTAAAAGAAGCCAGAAAGAGGGAAGAATCCTATTGGTATGATATTTCTATAAAATTCCAACACAGACAAAACCAATCTGTGATGCTCTGAGCAAGGTGTGGTAGTTTGGATGAGAAACCACCACCCCCTCCCCCCAGCTCACGCTCCTGAGCACCCAGTCCATGGTTGATGTCTCTGTTTATGGAGGTTCTGGAGCCTTAAGGAGGTGCAGCCTTGGTGGAGGAAGCATACCATTAGGGGTGGTTTACAGGCTCCCTCCACTTGCTGTTCATTTTCTCGGCTTTCTGCGTGGCAAAGTGTGATGCTCTTGCTACCCTCTCCCACCGCCATGCTGGCCACTTGCTAAGCACTCCTCTGTACCATGATGGACTCTGACTGTGCTGGAACCGCAAGCCAAACTAAATCTGTCTTTCTGTACATTGCTCTTCATCATGGTGTTTATTATGGCGACAGAAAAGTAATTAATACTACGGGAAGATAGGGGTTATCACTGAGCAGAATTTCCAGAACAGTCGTTGGAAAGACAGGGTGGTTACTCAGGCCCTGGCAATGTTCTCCTTCTCGATCTGAGTGCTGGTGGTCCCCTCCCACCACCCCATGGGTATTTTCATTACTTCGAAGATTTGCTGTTCTGAGTGTATGGTGCACACTGGTTTAAAAGCTTACTAAAAAGGAAACCATGCTTGTCAAAAGTCTCTTCCTGTTGGTCCGCTGGTGAAACAAAGACAGCTTGTTCTTAGCCACACCACATCCCCGTCCTCTGTTGCCACACAGACTATGTCCAGCCATAGAGGCCATCCGGGAACTACATACACTTGCAAGCTTCCCTTGTGACATTCCTGGCTAAGGCTGAAGGACAAGTGTCAGTTTTGAACCAAGAAGCAAAAGCAGAACACTGTCCACACTCCCTTGCAGTAGCTGGTGCTGTGGTAAGAGCTGGAGAGACAAAGTCCCAAGAGAGGCGGCCAGAATCAGGGCTTTGAGCGGAGCTGTCCGCACATCAAGTGTGCTGTGGTCAGTATTTAAATAAGCAAACAGCCCTGGCTATGTGCAAACCACTGGCTGTGTATTCTATTGATTCCCTGTGGCTTGCTTTACCCAAAATTACTTTCCCAATTCTTTGGGGAAATAAGAATTTCTCTTTTGTTCCTCTTCTCTCTGTTTCCCACTTCCTCCTTCTCCTTTGTCCTCCTTCTATTGCTTCCTCCCTTGCTCTTTCCACCCGTCTTATTCCATTTCCTCTTTTTATTTTCTGTTTTGGCTAGTTTTGTTGTGCCTTTTTCAGGCCAGACTTACAATACAGCTCACAAGCGCTACAGCCAGGCCTCGCTGACAAACACATTTTTTTCTTATTTCAATTATTTAGTTTTTATTTCAGCTGTACTACCTGGTTGGCTTTTTAAAAGACCATGTCTGGTTTTTTGTTTTGTTTTGTTTTGTTTTAAGAGGATACTTATAATCTTGTCTCTTTTTTTCTTTAAATTCTGGGAGTACCGTTATTACATTACTTATGTCAAGTAGTACAAGTATCCAAACACTATACTGCCAGTTGTTCTTGCTGCTTCTGACTGGCGGTGAGCAGTTTCCTATTGTTCTCAGCATTGCAATCAACAGTCCCTTCTGCTAGAACAGTCTCTGAACCTTCTGAGCGGCTGTGATGCGGAGAGCATGTGCTTTTCCTCTGGGAGGCTTCCTGAGGGCTCCCAGCTCTGCAGCTGTCAATAGAGCTATCAGATCAAGCACTGCTGACCATTATGCCATCTGCAGCCTAATCAAACAGGGCAGAGCTTGTAGTTGCCAATGGCTGGGATGTCCACATCCTGCTCTGCTCAGCATCCAACAATCAAAAACTAATAAAGGCAAACCCCAAAAGACAAAACAAAACAGATCCTGTAGCCCCTGGGATAGCACAAAGAAGAGAGCTGACTGATTCGCTCCCCTCCCCGCAACCAAGGGGTTGCTGTTTGGGGACTCCACTCTATGGCAGAAACATCTTTGATCTCTCCATTGGAGAAGTCATGCTGCTTTCTCTACTTCTATCACTTAGTCATTCCACCCAGTACCGGTAGCCTATGAATGCCTCAAATGCCTAAAGTTGCTTCTGCTCTGCCTACCTGTGGCGTCTCCAAGTGAAGGATCCCTGACCTCTTACTATTTTGTCACTTCTTTGATGCGGCTGAGCATCTCTTTACTGAATGTGTTGCTCAGAATCTAAGTTCCTGAAGGAAAACCAATTCTCCAACAACACATTGTGCCATTATATTGCAATGGCGAATGTGGATTCCTAGGAAGGAGGTAGGACAAGAGAAGCAGTAAGAGAACATCTAATTCAGATCTGAAATGCGGAGTTCTAAACTATCTTATAGGAGACTTGGGGACCATATGGATGGAAAAGATAAACTACTCTAATTAGCAATGGAATTATAGATCAGTAATAGAGCATCTTGCTGGAGGAAAGTGGGGATTTCAACCCCCCATATCTGTGGAAAAATGTTTGATTATGAGTCCAAAAATGGAAGGCAACCACGAGCCAAAGGAATCAAACAATAAGTAGAGCTTTTAGACAAATAAGACTAGACAAAACGAATCATGAAAAAAATCACATAAGAAATGAAAATAAATAAAGGGGACACACAAAGCAAACACATAGTAAACAGAGAAATGAGGATCACATCTTCCATTAAATGTGAACAGGATGGATTATCCCATTAAATAACTGAGATTGTCATTTTTAAGTTAAAAAAATAAAAAACAAAAACCAGATATACCTTGTTTATAAGGAACACTCTTAAAACTGGAAAAGAAACATGGCAAACAGAGGGATATCACAAAGAGATGTCA
The DNA here is from genome assembly GCA_028658305.1 of Pachyuromys duprasi. NCBI lineage: Eukaryota > Metazoa > Chordata > Mammalia > Rodentia > Muridae > Pachyuromys > Pachyuromys duprasi. The sequence goes on from CM053757.1 coordinate 50,954,281, forward strand.
GGAGAGCCCAAACAAAAGGAAAGCAGAAATAACAATATTAATGTCACATGGGCTGGAACTCAAGGTTAGAGGCACCAAACGAAATAAAGAGGAACACCGTGTAATAATAAAAGACTGTTTATGACGAAGACGCACTGCCCATAAACCTGCATGTTCTGTAGAAACACAGCACCTACGTGTGTGATATTAATTGTTAGACATTCAAAGACGCTTTCATTCTAAGATGAACAGCCATTTTGAAAGACTGACATGTTTCCTTCACAGGGCAATGGCTCTGGATATCGAAAAAACGAACATTTTTTGTTGAAAAATAGGCAAAGACATATAGGTTCCTCTTCATTCATGAGCCTTAACAGTAACAGTTGCTGCAAAGTAAGTGACACAACCTCAAAGAGGCATTTTAGGCTACATCTGTGATCTTAACCAATCAAACTAGAGTGGGGGGAAACATGATAGAAAGAGCATTGACTCTTTGAAAGTAAGAGACAGTCACTAAACTGACACATGGAAGAAAATCAAAAGGAAGTCGCAACTGTGTGGCAGGTCATCTGGATAAAAGATATGTGGAAGCAAATCCGGAGCAGTCGATTGAAAACTGGTAACACAGCATGTTATTCTTACCCTGGATAAAAAGTTAGAATTGATTTATTTAAAATATAAATAGGAAAAAAACAAATAAATCAATAATTTTTTCTGGAATAGAAAAAGACAAGCAAGCTTTGAGTAAATCTAATTTGGATAAAGACAAGACATGAGCACTCAGAGCTAGACTCCAGGAACTGAGTGAGCGTTAACACCATCCTCCAGTCAAGCCAGAAGATTTCTAGATTAAGTATAATAAAAAAATGGATAGATGATTGATAGATAGATAGATAGATAGATAGATAGATAGATAGATAGAGAAAATCACCACATCACTCCCCCTCAGGAACCCTGCAAAGCTCTAGAGAGTGGAAGGAATTGAAAAGGTTCTCAAAGGCTTCACCATGTGACAGGGCCAAGAGTTTGGAGTCATTGCGAAAGACCCAAGCCTTTCAAGACACTATAAGAACAAATTGATCATTGTGGTAGGAAAGAAGGTGAGAGGACAGTGTAATATAAGTCAACAAAAGACTCATAGAAGGGCCAGGGAGATGATCAATGGGTACTGTGCTTGCTATGTGAGTATAAGGCCAGAGTTCATCCCAAGAACTTATGTTAAAGAGAGAGGAGGAAGATAGCTCAGCAGTGAAGAGCCCTGGCTGCTTTTCCTGAGGACTTCCGTTCAGTTCCCAGAACACACATGGCAGCTTACCGTCCTTTGTAACATGAGCTCAGTGGGATTTGATACCCTCTGCTGGCATCCACAGATGCCACACACACACAGTTCACAGACATAAATGCAAGTTAAACACCAACACACATTGTTGATATATATATATATATATATATATATATACATACATATATATATAACATATAGCTAAGTGTGGTGGAATACATGTGTACTTTCAGAGTTGGAGAGGCAGAGACATGTGAATCTCTGGGGCCTACTGGGCAGGTTCTAGGAGAGAAAAAGACACAGATGGAGAGGGGGAGAAGAGAAGAGAAGAGAAGAGAAGAGAAGAGCAGAGCAGAGCAGGGGAAGGAAGGGGAGGAGAGAGAAGGGGAGGGGAAGGGAGGGGAGGGGAGGGGAGAGAAGAAGGTGGTAGATAGTTCCTGAGGATGTCCTCCGATCTCCATGTGTACATATGCAAACTCTCTTCTCTCTCTCCCTCTCTCTCTCCTCTCTCTCTCTCTCTCTGTCTCTCTCAGAAAATTTCTTCATCAAGATATTAAAATTATTATTTTAATGAAGTGAGTGTTATCCAGAAGATACACTTAATACATAATAACTTTATAAAAACAAATTTAACTAAATACATCCCATTTTCTTTTTTATGACAAAACAGGCATAAAATTCACCACAATTAATTAATTAAATGTAAAAAACCACAATTAATTTAAATGTAAAAACTGGCACTAAGAACTTCCCTGACACAGAAGGTTGAGCAGTACCAGGTCAGGCTCTTCCTTCCTATGACTTAGTAAAAACTTCTGCATGTACATTGCAGGTGCCCAGCAAAATGCTCTCTCATTGAACTGCATGTGTAATGCTGAATTTGATCCATGAAGAAACAGAGCTGAATTTCAGATCAGACAGAGTCCCCATGGGCTATGGGGATTCTGGGACTAGATATCAGACGTTAACAAGAGAAATAGAAAAGCATTGCTCAAAGAAGAGGGTCAGGAGTATGAAATGAATAACAGCAGAAGATGCTTCAAGACAGACCTTTGACCAGGACGGTCTGCTTTGTAGATGGTCGTTTGAAGGGAGAACACAGAGGCGCGCACATGCATGTATGTTACCAGCCATTACAGTGACTGTTCCTGTCAAAGAGAGTCGTCTTAAGAGTGCAAGGGTTCCAATATGTTCTTTGGAGTTCACGTTTCTTGACTGTCTTAGTTGGGGTTCCTACTGATGTGATAAACACCGTGACCGAAATCAACTTGGGTAGGAAAGGATTTATTTCATCTTAAAATTCTCAGGTCACATTCCATCACTGAGGCAAGCCAGGACAGGAACCTGGAGGCAGAATCAGAAACTATGGAGGAATGCTCCCCTTGGCTTGATCAGTCTGATTTCTTACAGACCTCAGGACCACCTTCCCAGGTATGGTTCCACTCACAGTGAGCTGGGCCCGCCTACATCAATTATTAAATAATAAAATGTCCCACAGGCTTGCCTACAGGCCAATGTTATAGACACATTTTTTTTCAATTGTGATTCCCTCTCCTCAGATAATTCTACCTTGTGTCAAGTTGGGAAAAAACAACTAGCCAGCACACTAACTTACAAAATCATATATTTATGGCATTCAAAGCAAATGGGATTAGATGAAGTCATGAATACAGAGCCTTCATGAAACATTTGGTTGTAAGAAGAGATGGAGATACCTGAGCTAGCACAGTGCTCTGTTGCACCATGCAGTGCCCATCACCATGGTACAGTACAGTATGGAGGATGCTACTAGATACCCAACAGATGTGATAGCCACTCCTGGACATCCAATTTCCAGTCATGAACTAAATAGACTTTTGGTTTTGACAAGTTACCTAGTCTCAGGCAGCTTGTTTTAGCAACAGAAAATAGGCTAACAGAAAGAAGAGGGAATGAATGGCTGGGAGAAAAGAGGGGAACATGAGGAATCGAGTTAGTTCTGCTCTGGGGAGTGTGTCTTCTTCACTATTCCAGGACACCATTTTTCTACATTATTTAGAAGATGAGCTTCCCAAGTTTTCCTGTGTATTCCACAGCCCTGCCTGACCTGACTTTGCATTTTGAATCTCTCTCAGATTATCTTCCTCTTCTTGCTGACTCTGCTCACATTCCCTTCCATCTGGGCTAACTGACGTTCTCAACTGCTTTTTACCCCGCCCCTTAAAAAAATTCTTAACAAGACACCCTGCCTCAGACACAATGGAAGGAAGAGCTGCCACCACAGGTTGACTTCTGACCTCCACACATTAATCATGTCATGTGTGCACCCTCCCAACACACACACAAACACACATATAATAATCAACTGTTCTCAGAGCAAACATAAGTTCAGAGATAATTTTTAACAGAAAGTATATTGCCTGTGTGTCTGTGTGTCCACGTCTCTCTGTTTTTTTCTATTTCTATGTGTGTTTCTCTTTGTGTCTGTCTGTCTGTCTCTGCTCTCTCCCGTTTCTCCCCTATGTTATAGTTAGTAATGAATTTCTGGGCTTTTGGTGTGTTAGTCATCTTTCTGTTATAACAGATACCTAAGATAAATCAAATTAAAGAGCAGAGGGATTTATTTCAGTTCACAAGTTTGGAGGTTTCAAATGCTTGATTTTGCCCTCTTGATTTGGCCTGTGGTAGACAGCACATTTTGTCAGGGAACATGTGGTATGGTAAAGCTTTTGGCCTCATGGTGGCTAGGAGAGAAAGGGAGGGAGGGAGAGAGAGCAAGAAAGAGAAAGAGGAGGAGGAGGAGGAAGGGAGGGAAGGAAGGGAAGGAGGGGGGACGAAAAGTTAGAGGGAGGGAGAAAAGAGCTGGATTTCAATAAACTGCTCCCAGGACATAGCCCCAATGACCTAACTTTCTTTAATTAGGTCCCACATCCTCCCAGGAGTGCCACTAGATGGGACCCATGACCTCAGTACATGGGCTTCTGGGGCAGGAAGGACAGGCTATAGACAGTGAACACTACAAGTTTTTCTTGCCTCATGAATGCAGCAAATAAAAGCAAGAAACATGAGTCTTTGATGGATGGTTGCAGGGATGAGCAACCAAGCAAGACTGAGAAGCGGTTCTTGTAGACATGGAGTCAGGATCACTTCCAGGAGGTGAGGCATCAAACAAGCAGGTATCCATTAAACGCTGAGTTGTGGAACAGGCACTGGGGGAGACAAGGAGGAGATGGGAAGCTGCGAAGAACAACGACTTTCACATTCCGACAGCAAATTCATGGCTTTACAAGACTCTGCTCGTAAGCCTCTGAGCCTCTGCTACCTTCAACTGTGCACTGAGGGCTGAAAATGACAAATTCTGTCAGGGATCAAGCCACCTGGTTTGTCTGCCTAATCTTAACAGAAAATGTCAGATTACGGGAATAGGAACTGTATTGCAAAGTTATTCTGCAGTAGACCCTTTTTTAGGTAAATAAGTCACTTGGCTCTCCATGGATGTATTACACATAGTTTCCTTGGATTTTTTTTCTAGTACTGAACCCTTTGGAAATAAATATAACTGGCTTAGAAAAATAAAATATGGCTTTCATTCTGCCCATTCCCTTGCTGTTGGGGGTTTGTCCATGTTGAGACACTTTTGTAAACAATTCTCATGGCAATTGAAATTGGAAATGTAAATAAAAGTGGTCTCAGCCTTTAGGCTGGCATCAGAATCAGCCTTCAAAACACAGAGCATTCCAAATTTTAAAATTAACATGTAGGGGCTGTGGCTTCCTAATAAAGCTGAAAACCAAGCAGAAGGAATATACTGGAAGTGTAGGAATAAAGTAGAAACATGAATGTTGTATTTGTAAATGTCTTGGAAACCAAAAATAGGTACAAGGATTTTTTTCTCAGAAAGTTGACACTCTGATAATGCAGATAACTTTCACAATAAAATTCAATGTCCTATTTTATGAGATTTTGCACGCAGAAAAATAACCTTTGTAAAAACTATTCATGTTCAAAGAGAAGAGCCACAATAAAGCATGCGTTTTGGTTGACAGAAAGAGAAAGGGATGGATGTTGCCATGAGGCAATCTGGAGTCAGGCTGTTATAACCCCTTTGGAGGGTGAGATACACACACTGAAATAGCCAGTGACTTGAATAATCCACTCCCAGGCATTAAAAAGAAACTAAACTAAGAGGCATTTTAAGGAGGAATACAATATGCAAATGTGGTTGACAGACAATACTCTGGAAGCCATCTCGATATGCAGTCTGCCACAGAACAGAAAATTTCACCTTTATAGAGTGTGACTGTGATGTGGGGAGAGGAGTGATCACATTTTTCCATTTCACAAGCAGGATATTTTCTAGACCTAAATTTAGATTATTTTTTGCTATTAATATAGAATCAGTAGAAAAATTGTTCCAAAAATAATTTGAGAAGCACAGCTTAGCAGAGGGCTTCGGAGCCAAGGAGAAAAATGCGACTTCCTAAAAACACATCAGATATGCCTGTGTGTGTTGGAGACGCTGAAAATGTCCTAAATGTGGTAGTGGCGGCGGCTGCATAACTCTGGGAACATGCTGCATCTACTGAGTTAAATGTTTTATGTTAGTGGTATATGGCAGGCATGTGATGTCCCCAAACAAACACACTCGTAACTATTCCCATTCCAAATTTTGTTGTTTTTTTTT
>CM053757.1:50960704-51010216 GCA_028658305.1 Pachyuromys duprasi
CCGTTACTGTTTTTTGTATGACAGGATGGAGGACACAAAGTCTTTCTCTTCCTGAGAGGTGAGTGGACAGCACAGCCACGTGTGCAGCTCTTGTGTCTACATCAGCCCCAGGAACTTATTTAATCTTGGAGCTGAAAGTCCATATTGATCACCCCCCAACCTTGTTCTGTGCACCCAGGAGCAAAGACTGGTCTGTGGGAATTAGAAAGGAAGCATATCTAGAAATTTCCAGGGAATGATTTCCAGTCATCCCCGCCGATGAAGCAGACAGTTGTCAGCTGTGAAGGATCTAGCAGCTCTGCTTTGCCCTGAATATCCATCCCTCACCGAGTGCTTCCCCCTTCCACAGACTTCTCTGTAACACTGTTTGCCCCACTTACCTCTTACCTTAGCTGTTCAAAATATTGAATCATGCTTGCGTTAATTGCTAATGTAAGTTGTTGTGGGGGGGTAGTTGTTTAGTGTTTTGTTTTGGTTTTTTTGTTTTGGTTCTTTGAGGGACTGGGTGTTTGTTTGTTTGTTTGCTTGCTTGCTTGCTTGCTTGAGACAGGTTTTCTCTGCTTGTGGCCCTGGCTGTCCTGGAACTTGTTTAGTAGACCAGGCTGGCCTTGAACTCAGAGATCTGCCCACCTCTGTCTCCCAAGTGCTAAGATCAAAGTCGTGTGCCACCACTGCCCAGCACTGTCACATGCTTTTAAGTTCTTGATTTCCTATATAAAAAATTTTGAGTAAAAATCTTTGTTTCTTATTTGTTCTAGGAAATCTCTCTCTCTTTCTGATGTGTGTGTGTGTGTGTGTGTGTAATGTGGGTGTTTGTACAGAGGTGTGTAAGAGTTTCTATTAAATACCTTAGACTTTGATTGTGTGTAATCCACACACCAGTTATGTCAGCAGAGGCGATCCATGAGGCAACTGAAACGGACAGGTTGTTTTCTTGATTTAAAAGATGCCAAAAAAAATGTTTCTGTGTCTCATATACTTGTGAAGAATCATGAATATTTAAGCTTTGACTGCATGCAACTCACTTCTCATTAGTCTCAAGCTTCGTAGACACAATCCATCCTTAAATAGTACCATTCTTTAAAGAATCCAGAGTACAAGCTTGGAAAATAATTTAAACCAGAGGAATACTTGTCAGGTCAAAGGGACTCAGTGTCATAGTCACTAAGCGGTAACTTGTTTCATAAATCTGTGCCATGTATATAAAGTCACCCGGTTTCCTGGAATATGTTAGTGGGTCCCCTGTCTTAGAAGACTGTAGTAAATTTGCTGGAAGGGTATTCCAAAGCCTACTCCCTCCTCCTCCATCCAGAACAAACTGGCTCCAGAAGAAGCACTCCCAAACTCCATCATTTCATTAAAACCTTCTTTTTTTTTCAGGCATGAGCTCATCACTTTCAGTTAAAGAGCAATAAATGATTTGTAAGGAGCACATTACATCAGTCTGTATAAATAACCACCAACGGCTACCTTTGACTTCCTTGAAACATTGGCTCAGATGTTGGACAGCACGAGGTAGCAAGGCTGCAATCTCTCAGTCCTTTGTTGTCAGCTAACTTAGAGGAAGATCACAGAGCATGCCAAGGTGTGGGTCACCACACTTCGCAAATGCAGACTCTTAGGTACTATCACGACACCCTGGGGAGGAAAGCCAGAAGCAGAGTGGACTGTGTTCCTGAATTCACTCAGACAACATAGATTTTTTTTCCCCCACAGTTAAGAATCCTTTTCTACTGGTAGAGCCTTTCATTGTCACTTCCTCCTAGGATTCTCAGACAAAAAGGGAAGACTTTGCTGTCCTCAGGCACAGTGGAACCAGAGCATTGCTCCTGACACTGGCCAGGTAACTCACATGTCACTTCCTCCCTGCTCAAGTATGAAGAGCTGAGCATCTTTGCAAACACAGCTGGAGCTGGAGGGTGAGAAAGCCATGAGATGCCTTTGGGGGTTACTATTATCATCCAGTAAGCCTCAAAATTTAATTAAATTAAAAAAATTTAAGGAATTAGGGTTTGGGCTTCAGAGACAAAAACCCCTAAGTCGATATCAAACTCCAACATTTACTCTCTTAGCTCTGGGCAGGATTTCTCCAACACAGGAGAGTTAGCAGGACCTAGACCCATAGTTTCCTCATAAAGGAACTGAGAATGCCTAAAATACCTCTCAATCCACCAACTCCTCCAAGGAATCACATGGATGTAAGAACACACTTTGGTCATAGGAAGTGCTGTACAAATATATGTTACATAGGCCTGCCACATACTTAAGTAGAATGTGAAGCTATCGCCACCAGATAAATGTAGACACTGGTGTGATATGTGCTATCTTGTGCTTAACTGAATAATTGATCCTAAACTTAACCTTAACTTTAGTTCATGGTCCTATGAACATGAACTGTATTACCTTGCTATTCTCCTATTAAAGTCAGGATATGCTTTTCCTAGAGTACCAACCACCAAAGTTGTTTGAAACTTACAGATGTCCTGGGATATGGCTAAGACCTAGTCTGTCCCTAGAAAGCTTAAGTGGCTTTGCCAGTGTGAAGCCCTCTTCTGGCTTGGTCATTGGGGTCAGCCATGTAACTGGCTTTAGTCGCTGAGAGTTTAGCAGAAATGATACAAGTAGAGTTGGAAGCATGCTTTTCTGGTGATGTTGGAGCCCTTGTATCTCTGCCATTTCTCTGTAAAAGAGTCTCCTTCTGCTGAGTAGCTGCTGTTATTTAGTGTAGGGCCTGAAATACATGTGAAAAAGACCTAAGTATTACCTGCAATAAGAAGCCAAGTCCATGTAGAACAATCTAGGTGTTGCTTAGGTCAGTCAATTCCCAATAGACCTACTAACGTGTGACCAAACATGAATGGTGGTTGTTTCAAGACCCTGACTATTGGAGTGGTATAGTATACAGCAGTAGCTAACTAACACACACTGTGTGTCTTTCCTTTCTAAGATCAGTTTGTGTTTTCTCTGTCCTCAGCACTCTATTCTTCAGGGATGCTAGGTATGTCCTTCTTTGGTAGCACACCTTTGTCATCAACTCAAAATCCACTGTGCAGAAGGAAAAAAATGGAAACTGTGGTTTTTCACTTTGTGAAATGAAAGAACAGGCATATTTTTGACTCATGATAACTTCAAAGTCATTTATTCGTGATATAAGGTCTTCCTCTCTAGAAACAAGAAAATCAAAGGAAGAAGCTTGTGTTTCCTCCAGAGGGTAGAGGCTCAAGGCTACATGCAACTCTGCTGCACAGCACTCCCTCACCCGGGGCACACATCCCTCATACCCTTCCAGGAAGAACTAAGACATCCAAGGGTGTAAGACATTCCTTACAGCTACAGAAAGCCCCCTCCCCCGATTCTCCATGAGATTAAAAGCTGGGGCGCAGTTGCCTGAGAACCTTTCCTACGAGTGAGGAGTGAAAGTGAGAAGGAATGAAGTAGAGGAAGAAGGTGGAACGATGGACTGTAAGATGTTGAGACCTCATTGCTGATAAACCAAACTAGGGCTCTTGTCTTTGAAGGTGTGTGTGTGTGTGTGTGCGCGTGCGCGCGCGTGTGTTTAGAGGATTAATTTGGTGTCACAGAACATTCTTAACATTGGCTTTGCTCCTGGGGTGTTGGAGTCCTCACAAAGAGGAGGAAAAGCTGTAAAAGCTCAGCTGAACTGTGCAAAGAAACACAAATTGCAGGCTTTTGTGGGATCTGGTCACCATTCATTGGTGAAAGTTTCCAACACAATAACAATTATCCATATTGTTAAATATGTAAATGCAGCCAGATTAACGCTGTTGTAAATTTTAATTAATGGCAACACAAAACTTGGCACGTCCTCAGTCATCACAGTTGGCTGTCCCCGAAGTGTTGTCAAAGGCTCCCAACTTCAAGAAGCTTTGGAGAACATTGGCAATGATGGGAAGGAGTTGAGACGCCTCAGAATGCTTCTCCGCTGTGTGTGAGGTCACCACAGTGCCTTGTCAGCCTGCTTCCCAGGGTTTTAAGGGACACACCCGCTCTTAAGAGGCTGAAACGCACTTCTTACTCATTTCAACTTTCTCCCAATTAGCTATATAGTTCTCTGTTGTGTATCCATATACCAGCCCAGATGGCTTATATTCGTCTTATTTACACTATTTTCCCTAGCCAAACAGTATTAATCCAACAATATAAACCGACCCATGTAAACTTGTTGCTGCTGAGACCTACAGCAGCTTCTGCCTTCTTCCCCTAGTTGGGTCACCTTGTGGTCCTCCATCCATTTGTCCAGTCTCTTCCTCCTTAGACTCTTTCATCCCTCTCCTCAGGGTCTCCTCTTCCTACAGAATCCTTTGTGGGTGGTCCTCGGAGCCAGGCTTGACATCCAGTCTACCCTAGAACATTTCCTCATCCCAATACAGGACACCCCAAAGGCCAATCCCTGAATCATCCATATGTGTGGATATCATGACCCAGCAGATCGGTCATTCCAGAACTCAAAATATCTCCTTGGCTCTTCACTTATGAATTTAATTTTCTGCCTCAACCATTATGATAACCTCCATGAGTTAATCTTGCATACTTAGAGAGAGGCTAAGCTGTGCCTAGGGCTTCGCTCTAAAGATATGCAGTCCTTAGACTGGAGGTGAAGTTACTTTGAAAAGGGGAAGTTGTAGGTGAAGCTCAAGAGTGGATGAACAGGAAATTAAAAAATAGCAGGGTGTGTGAATGAAGACACACACCCTGGCCAGCCTGACAAACTCTATGTTTAGTAAGACATAGTCAGACTGATCCTCTACCCACGTAGACCAGAGTGTTGTAAGAGAAGCAGGTTAGGAAAAAGGGATCCGAAGAGGAAAGATTTAGAGATAAACTTGAAAGCCATTTGATCTTGATGGACAAGGAGAAAAGCATGACTCCCCAAGCACATGCTGAAAGAGAGATATTAGAAAGATGCCTGGAGGGCTGCAGAGATGGACCGGTGGCTAACAGCACTTGCTTATCTTTCGTAGGACCTAGATTCAAGACCTAGCACCCACATGATGACTCACAGCCTTCTGTAAACTCTGGTTTCAGATGATCCAGTGCCCTCTCTGGCTTCTGCAGGCCCCAGAAATGCACGTGGTGCACAAGCATACATGCAGGCAAAACACCCCTACAGAGAAAATAAAAATAAAAAATGTAAAAAATATTTTAAAAAACATTTCTGGGATAGCTCTCCACACAAAACACAGCAAGGTGGGAACTGAATAATGGTATTTTTATTAGCCCTTTACTAAGTATTTCTAATGGCTGCTCATTTCCTACCAATCTGGATTCTCCCTCTATGCTTCAAGACAGACAGAAATGCTGCCTAGTGCTTGTAACTAAGACTTCAGCTGCTGGGTTCCGGTTATTACATAATAGCATTGCACCACCGTTATGTGATGGAACATAAAGTAATATAAAATGATCAACTGATTCATTCATCTTTCTTTCTTCTTTTCCAGATATACACACAGAACATTAAAAAAAATGTACCCAGAATCTCGAGGCCTAGGAACCCAGTGCTCAGCATTACTAATACTCTCTGAATAAAATGAACAGTTGAAAGAACCTTGGGCTCAGAAAAGGGAAAGATTTACCAAGAAGATTCCTTATGCATTTTCCTCATGAATGCTCATAAGTGAAAGCTTTCTCAAGAGGTCTCCAGCAAAGGACAACAGATGTTTTAGTGGCATGTGATAGTGTGTGTGTGTGTGTGTGTGTGTGTGTGTGTGTGTTTGTACAATGCTGATATAAATTAAGATAATTATTTACAAGACTATACCTGAGAGTACTTCTGACATGAAGAACAGAGGTTGGGGAAAGAACATAAGAAGTATAAGCTGTACAAGGAGATAGGACCAAAGGAATTGATAGACTGCAAATGAGAAAACACGGAGGGTCCAGAAATGATCAATTCTTGGTTGAGATTATTGTTTTCATCAGTTTCCTGAGACTGAGTAATTTGTAAAGTCAAAAGGGTTGTAAAGTCAAGAGGGTTCATTCACTGAAGTGCCCGCTACAGTGTTTGGGTCCCCAGCACTCATACAAGAGCCACACACCTGTAGTCCCAGCATTGAGGACTCAGAGACAGGAGCAAGCCTGGGGCCTGTTGACCAGCAGCCTTACCAAATTGGTGAGCTCAAGGGCAGTGCCAACTTCTGGTTCAAAAAAAAAAAAAGATGGAGAAGGACTGGGGAAAACACCCAAAGTTAATCTTTGGTCTCTCTACGTGCACACATACAAACACACATATATGCATGCACACACACACACACACACACAGAGCTGCATATGCACACACCTGCACACACATGTGCACATGCACAAGCACACACACAGGGACACACACACACACTCACAAAGAAAAGAAAAGAAAGGACAAAGGAGAAAAAAGAAAAACGATTTGGCCCAGGGCCCTGGAGGTTAGATGCAGCATCGGTGGGCTGCATCTGATGAGGTCCTGCCAAGTCCAGAGCAGGTCTGTAGGCACACACAGAGCACAAGAGTGGCATGCTCTTGGAAAACCTAGTCCTGCAACAAGAAGGCCTTGTCCCCATCATTCAAACACCTCCCACTAGGCCCCACCATCCAACTCTACTGCTTTGAGAAATTAAGACAAAAGTGCTGCAATGCCTCATGAGGCAAGTACGAGCTGTTAGAATCATCTCCTTCTTATCTACTAAAGCAAGAGCATTGGGATGGGCTGGAAGCCTGAAACCCAAACAAAGGACTGTGCCTGGTAGCAGAGGTCTTTACGTGACTATTGTGACCTGTATGGCCGTCTCTCCTGAAGTCCCCAGCTACTCCATCTTCCATCTAAGCCAGGCTGGCACCGCCTCTGCTGTAGACTCTCCTTAGGACTCTAAGACGTGATACTGTCTGCTAAGATGCCTACTATCTCCACACCGCCTTTGTGGTCCAGCTCCAACACCCCTCCTCAGGAAGTTAACACCGGTGCCTGTTCACATCAGTTGAATTAGCTAAGGGCATCCTGGGGGTCTGCTATCCCTTGCTGTCCCTTATAGTGCTTTCCATTCTCTTCTCTCCTGCTCAGCTTCTGAACTTGTGGGCCACGGGGGAACCAGCCCAGAGCAAGAGTGAGGTCGAGACAGGTCCAGACCTTAATCTCAATCTTGAGACTGGCAGGGGTAAGGATCACTCCTTCCCTATTCTGTGCCTGCATGCCAAGGCACACATAGTCTTGAGACATCCCCAACCCCACCTCCACTATCCTCAAAGAAGTCACTACACTGGTGACCAGGACATGTCCAGCCAGCACCTGGAATTCCCCTCCATGCAAATGAAACATTCCCAGCACCTGAGCCCCAGCCAGTGACACACACTCACCTGGAAACTATCTTCTTCCCCAAGGTTTATATAGCCCTTATCCCCCCCCCCAAAGAGCGCTGTGTCACTGGAAGAGCTGAGTCACTGTATCACTGGAAGAGCTTTGTCACTGGAAAAGCTATGTCACTGTATCACTGGGAGAGCTGTATCAGAGAAGGCTATCCCCCTGCCCCAGCGCTCACTGCCGAATCGAGATCCTGCTCACCCACCTGCCCAGCTAAGTTTCATTCCTTCCAGTCCGTTATCTGTGACTGGATGACCTCAGGGGAAGACGTGGACCCCAGGCTCTGGTAGGACAGAACTCTCCAAGGCTGATGGTACAGTGAGCACATTCTCCAGATGTCAGTACCGTGGGGCCCAGTGTAAAGGCTAGATTCATCCCGGTACCATATCCTCGTGTAAACCACCTGAAAACATCATCTATGGAGTCATTTCTAAAGGAGTAAACCCCGAACAGCCTGAGTTTGTTGAGTTTTTCTAGTCTTGTACGCTGCTTACTTCAAAAGAGAGGATGGAGCTAGAACCTCTATTAAACCCGCTTACAATCTATTGAGTTACATGTTGAGAGAGAACCAGCCACCAAATGAACAGAAGCCGACACTGCCAAAGGCTGTGTTGAAATCCTTTTCCTAAATGTCTACTTTGCATGGCACTGATTTCCTGTTTCAATTTTTTTATATAGTCTATAATTTTCTCAACTGTAGTTGGTTTTGGTGTGTGAGCCATAAAAAATATATAATAGCATTATTGTTACTTGATAAAGAGGCAGACTTCCCTTACCCAGCAGAGGGCAAAACACAGAGAAGGAATTCAAGCCAACTTGACAGTAAATCCTTAAAGGGCCCTGTGATGCCAGATGCAGAGCACAGCAGGGCGCCCCAAACACCAAATAGAATAGCATTCAAAGGTCAACAGCAAAAAAACCCTTGGGAAATGGAGCAGACATGAGGAAAATGTGCCCAGCTCCTCAGCAAGAGCTGGAAAGAGAAAGACTTGATAAAGAAGGGCTAGGCAAGAGGGAAGAGAAACATTATGTCAATATTTAGACTACCAACAAGAGACAGTTGAGACCTGGAAGAGATGGTAGATTTCTGGTCCAGAAAGACAGGCCTCAGCCCCTCCCCAGCCAGCATGAAAGGAAGCAAGTTGGTTGGTCTGAGGCCGACTTTAAGATGGAGCACGTTATAGCCGCATGTTAGTCTAAGCTAAATAAAACAAGTAGTAACATGATTCAGTTTGTGCCTGCAAAACTTCCTTTTATTTAAAATGCAATGCTTGGGGGGGGGGCTAATTAGCAAACTTCACCATCTTTGCAAAAGAAACTCCTGCATCCTTGGGTGCTGGAACAATGTAAGCTACAGAGAGGGGTTTCCCTGAAGCCAGTTTCTCCCAAGTGTCCGGGGGTGGGATCGAGGGCGATGGGTAAATAGCAGCAGCAGCTGTGTGTCTACAGCGGAATGCATGCTCTAAATATCATCCTGGCCTCTGCGGTTATGGCTTTAGAAGCAGAGAAGACTCTGGGCTGTTCTGCATCACCGGTGCTGGGCTCCTCAGATGGACTGGCTGTAGAGTGAAGAGTTGCCAAGCAGGACAGCAAACCACATGGGCTTTGGCAGCCCTGCTGGCCACCGGAGCAGAGAACTGGAGGGACAAGTTTGTGATGAAACTACTATAAATCTATGTTTAAAAATCCTTAAGGTTTTTTTTTTTGCTTTCTTTTGTTGTGTTTAAATGTTGTTTAAACATCTCTGGTTCTGGAAGGGAGGCCAGCCCTAAGAAAACAGTTCTGAGGGACTCCTTACCGGAGCCCAGTGTGTCAGATGAAGTATTAGAATCTTGATAAAGAAAACATTAAACAGAAACTAAGTGTTTAATGTAAAATCCTGGCAGCTGTGGCTTCACTTCGGACTACCTGTCGTGAGATGAAAGTTCTCACTTTGTTTGGGTTGGAAAATTCCTCTCTTTTGATTGGAAAAACAGTCACCAAGGTCTATCTTCTTGGTCTTCTTTTTTTCCAGTGTAATGAGCCATCTCCTTAACTGTCCTGTGTCCTATTTGTAGACCACAAGGGGAAAGAAACACTGATAATCTCAGGAATCACACAGTTTAATTAAATGCCAATCAACATCCATTTTGGATTGTCAGTGTAACAGGGAAATGAACCCACAGCTAAGAAAACACACAGGCTGATATATGACTAAAACCCAAACAGTGCCCAAAGAGGCATGCCAACAGGACACTGACTGTCAGACTCAGGAGTCAGTGCGTAGGACCACCTGCAACATAAAACAACTGCACGCTAAATGTGCATTGGCGCTTCAGGATTCCGTGTGTATAGAAGTGCTGTTCCTATGTCAAGACATGCAGGGACAGTGTTATAATAACAGTCTAGGCTAGAGAAAAGGAATCATACAGAGACCATAGGCGACCATGCTAGGAACCGCAGAAACTCTGAGCCCTGCCAGTCCTCTAAGATTAACAATCTGTTTCTTTATGGATGAATGGCTCTGCTCTATGATAGCATTGACCTACAGCACTCTCCCTCGAGAGGTGTGCAGCATGGAGGCTCACTGAAGTTTTAATTTCTACAGTTATTTTTTTTTTTTTTTAAGAAATGATTACAGAGCCAGGTATGGTGGCGCAAGCCTGTAATCCCAGCATTTGGGGAGGCAGAAGGCAGGTGGATCTCTGTGAGTTCAAGTCCAGCCTGTTCTACAAAGCAAGTTCAGGACAGTCAGGGCTACACAGAGAAACCCTGTCTTCAAAAACAAACAAACAAACAAAAAGAAATGATTATAGTATCTTGATTCAGAAGCCCCATTCCCACCTAAGAAGAGATTCTCTCACTTGTAGGCCAAGTATCTGAAAGAAAATGAATTAGCCACCAGCCAATCTAAAAGCATACTCCACTAATGTTACTTTGATAACACCATTCCTAAGTGTATATAGAACAGTGTCACCAAGACAAACTTGAGGAAGGTTGGACTGTTTGAACTTGTGACCTTTTACCTAAGCCATTTTTTCTGCTTCATCTGAGTTCTTGGTTGAGGACCTAGGCCATCCTTGTCTGTCTGGTAATTATCAACACTATGGAAGATGCTTACAGACCATCCTTCTCTGTGTAGCACATGCCTCGTGCTCATTGCCCAGAGGACCCTTATGTTGACTAGTTTAATGGTGACTTGACACAAACTAGAGTCATTTGGGAAGAAGGAGCCTCAAGTGAGGAAACGTCCTCGCCAGATCAGCCTGTGGACAAGCCTGTGACGCATTTTCTTGATGATTGCTGTGGGAGGGCACAGCTCACCATGAATGGTGCCACCCTTAGGCAGCGATCGTGGGTACTATAGTAAAAACAGGCTGAGCAAGTCCATAAGCAGCACTCCTCCAAGGCTTCTGCCTCAGCTCCTCTCTCCAGGCCCCTGCCCTATTAGAATTCCAGCACTGACTTCTGCCCATGATGGACTGTGATGTGGAGCTGTAAACAGAATGACTCCTTATTCCCAAGACGTTTTTGGCCATCGCAGCAACAGCAACTCTGACTGAAACAAACCTCTTGCTGTTTACAGATTTGTGACTGGACCCTTATCAATGCAAAGTCATACTTGATGACTCAGATGAGGGTAAAAAAGAACATTTAGGACATAGGTATGCCTTCTTTCTTCCTGTTCTTCCTTTGTGGAGGCCAGGGAGAGAGTAACAGAGCAATGAGCCTGGATCCCCATGGAGGAAAGCCACCCGCCAGCTAGCAGCTACCGCTGTGAACTGCCAGGAGATTAAACCTGAGCTTCTATATGGTCTCCGAGTCACTGAACAATGTGTGTGTGTTTGTTGCAGCCACAAGCCTTTGACCCAGTCAATGAAACTCTCAGCAGCCATGGGTCTGCAGAGTCCAGTTGTCAGACACTCAGGTCATGGTTCTCCAGAACTGTCACATCTGCAACATATCACAGAGGACTTCTCCCAGATCCCCAGCCCCAAGAGCCCACTGCTCAGAACAGCCGCCGTGGCGACTTCAGCAACTGCCCCTCTGTCACCTGAGCCAGAGTAGAAATCCCAGTGTCCTGGTTCCAAGTCCGAACAGCTTCATCTCACAACCATTCAAGTGAGTGGAATCTCCCATCTACTTTATTGGCTGACACCATGAAACGCCCTGACCTCAGATGAATTTTATGTATTTCTACAAACATAACATTTCTTGCCATTGTTTAATTTGAGATGTCTTAGGGGTTTATTAATAGTTTCATAAAGATATTTTCTGTTTTATCTGACTGAAGTATTTGCCGAGGATAAAAAAAAAAAGTCTTTTTTTTTCCATGCATTTTTTATTCTCTCTTTGCTCTTGGTGTCCAGTCCATGAAGCATTAATTCCACCTTTGACTCAAACCCCAGGTAGAAACACTCGCTCACTTTCAGGAATGTGACAGAAATAAGACAGACCTCAGAAGAAAAAAAAATAAGCAGAGAGATGTTTGGGTTTGTTTTTTTTTTAGTCCCCCCCCACACACACACCGGAGGATCATGGGGCATGGAAAGTGAAAATCATTTAGAACCAAACAGAAAAGAGAAATTAAAACTAGCTTCATCCTCAGGGCCCCGTACTGACAGAAACCACTCCGGATCGCGTGAGACTCTCAGGGCAGCATCTAGACTTCACAACTGTCTGTGTTTCTGTGTGCACTCAATAGACAGCAGGTGGACCACAGCCCAGGTCACTTCCTGCAAGGCGTCTTTAACACAACCGATAACGGAAAGATGGGGCCAACTTTCCCAGCATATGATAGAATCTACTGAAGCTGAATTCTTTTTCTGGATGTTCACAGCCCAAGAAACCCTCCTTTAAATAGCTTGGGTCCCACCTCTGTGTCTTGAAGTTAATTCCACTGAAAAATGCAGTGGCTGGTTCGATGCCGCAGTCGTCACGGCTCTGTGATGGATGTGGACCAGCTGGAACTCCGGGTAACAGAGATGGGGTGGAGGGCTGAGCTCGGGGAGGACAAGGAAGGAAGGGCGGCACGTGTAAGCATCGTGCTACAGAACTTTTGTTTTGTAGATAGGCTCCTCTATGTTCCTAGGCTGCCTTCAAAGTCACTGCATAGCCGGGGCTGAGTTCCCCTGAGGCTTCTAAGTGCCTCTGCCTCTGGCCTCAGGTGCATTCTTGGATGGCACACACTGAGCACACCATGGACTCTTGTGTTTGTCTGGTTTTGCTCTCCTTTTAAAACATAAAATTAAATCCCCCTTGAAAGTAAGTATTCTGGTGGCTGTATCATAGGTAGTTCATCCTACTAATTGCCTATGCTCTCTGAATTTATACCTTAATGGCATTTGGTTCCAATTTTTCAAAATTAGAAAAAATAAAAATCACAAAAATTTGGATCATTCTTAAGGATAAATTTAACTCTACATTTGATTTCTTCTTTGAGTTTAACCTTAATAGAATTATTTTAACATAAAAAGAATTATTTATGCTAAAATCTTAATGTTCGTGAAATTCACTGTGCTCTGATATGTGAAGTTTTAATCAAAGTCTTTCTCTCGCCATTATTAGACAATGCATGGAGTTGAATGTCAGGTGTATGCTGAGTTCATATTCTCTCCAAGCTAACCTCATGGTATTTCCATTCTGTTGTACTTTAACTGTGGTTCTACAGCCTTTTTAATTGATGTTTGTGAATACACATATTTTATCTTCAAAATATTTTTAGTTATTGTTTCAAACTCTGAAAAATCATTATGAGAAGTCTTCTTGGCATTCCACTGAACTGAACACACCAACATTGCCCTCACACCAATGAGATCTTATTCGCTGTTAAACAATGTGTGGTCCAGATTTTATTGTGTATCCTGAAGACATGCTCCTTAAACTCAGTCCCAGACATGTTGTATTTTTTTTTTCGCTACTGGACTGGAATTACCACCTCAAATCTGCTGTTGAAGTGTAGGACAGATATTGGTTTTCATACAGTTATTTTCTAACTGACCACCTTATTGGATTCTTCTCACAAATAAAACTGTTTTTCATTGATTTTCTTGAATTTTCTGTAAATTGAGTCAAACCGCAAAGCCACAACAATTTAATTTAATCCCTTTCTAATATTTAATATGTTCCTCTCATCTCTTCTTTTTTCTCTCTCTTATTTTGTCTTTCACGTTTTCCATGTCCTTATGTTATTTTGGCTTCAAACATGTTACAAAGTGGAGAGGGTTCGAGTGGTGTAATTAGGGAGTGTGACGGGTGCTGAGCTGGAGGAGGGTGCTGAGTACTGAGCTTGGGGCTGGTGCTAGGTGCTGCACTTGTTTCCAGCCTTGTTGCTGGGATTTGGGTTTGTTGGAAACAGTTCCAGTTTGATAAGCGTCAAGAGTTATGATGCTCATCTGAAGTTTTGCTCATGGGACACAGGAGAGCGCCAGGCCCTTTGCCTATGTTCCAAAGTTGCACTGGTGGCTGCAGTCAGGTAGATCTACTTTTTCCTTGGGGAGCATGGGATTGGCCACTAAGCTTGAGGTGGGGCAGGGAGCATGTATAGACACTGTGTCTATGTCTTTCTGGTATTTTCTATATGTTTTCTTTTAGACAGAATTGACATATCCTCTCCCTCTCTTTCTTTCTCCCCCCATACTCCATAGTCCCCAAGTAGCCCAGGCTGGCCTGGAAGTCCCCCTGCCTGAGCCTACTGAGTGAGCAGATTACAGGCAGGGTTCACACACTTGCACTCCTCTCCGGCAATAGAGATCCTCAGGCACTCTTGCCTTGTCAGTGTTGTGTGTTTTCATTTCCTCCACTAAGGTTCATTCTGCTGTCATTATCCCATGTGCTGGCCTCTCTGTCTCCTACTGCCCTGCTCCTTCTCTGCCTTCTTCTCAAGATTCCCATTTCCTTGTGCCTGTAATGGAGCAAACACGTCATTAATTATATTTTTTAGAAGGCTGTGTTTCCTGTGCAAGTTTCTAAGAGAAAAAAGTGTTTATTCTTTCTCTCCCTGTAGTATGTGTACCATGTAAGTATATTGATTAATAGCATATGTTTTAAAATATATTCTTATATATATTTATAAGATATGTACCTTAGTTACTTTTATATGGTTATGATAAAAACATCATGACAAAAACATAAATTTGGGGAGGAAAGGGTTTATTTCAGATTTCAGTTGTAGTCCAGCATGAAGGGAAGTCCAGGCAGGAACTCAAGGCAGAAACTTGGAGTACGGACATGAGGCAGAGACCATGGTAGAGTGTCGCTTTGTGCCTTGCTCCTTATGACTTTCTCATCCTGCTTTTTTGAAACAACTCAAGACAACTTGCCCAGGATGGGTCCTTTATATCATCACTAACTAGGAAAATGCCCAGCAGATTTTTGTGCAGGCAAATCAGGTGGAAGCACTTTGCTCAGTTGGGGTTCACACTTCCCAATGACTCTAACTTGTATCAAGTTGACACAAAGGCAACCAGAACTACTGACCACTTGTCAATTTGATGTAACAAGTAATTACTATTAAGGCATAACCCTTCCTTTCCTTTTCAGCACCAAGATTTTGTTTTAATGTCTATATACTAATATTAAACACATTCCAACTTTTAAAAAGTCCCACAGTCTATAAAAACGCAAACACTTCAAAATTCTAGTCTCTTTAAAACATCTAATGTGTTCTTCAATGTCTCAGTAAAATATCCAAAGTCTCATAACTGCGTTCCATTAAAGCTAAAAAACAACAACAAAAAAAGTTAAATACTGTTTTTTTTTCTAAAAGAACCAGGGCACAATTACATCCAAATCAAAGCAAAACCAAAGTCCAACAGTGTAAAGCTCAACATCAGACATCTTGGCCTCTCAATCATTTTAGCTCCCAAAGGCTTAAGCCACTCCACCTCTCTGGCTTAGCCATCTAAACTACACAAAACTCATTTCATAGGCTCTGGTGGCGCCATGTCACAGCTGCTGTTGTCCTTCGCCTCATCCTATAGTACTGGCATCTCCAAACTGCTAACATCCCCATTGCTATTGGCCTGTACCTTCACCAATAGCCTCTCCTGGGCACTCTTCAGGGACTCTCAACCCTATCACGTTGTGCCAAGCCTCAGCCTCTCTTCATGACCCCTTCAGCCCTGGGGGTTTCACTGCTACTGAGGTGATACCTTTGTCGTGGCATCTCCTGGCCTCTCACAATGCCAAGTCTCAGCTGCTCTCCACACACCCTTCAACACAAGTTGAAGGAATGAGCCTCATGCTGTCAAGTTTGGCTGCTAGAACAAGATGCCTCCTTGTCCACCTCTGAGCCACAGCTTTTGTGTGTTGACCCTGAAGAGACAACTTCCCAGAAATTTTGCCTCAACAGTCTGGTCTCTTCTTAATCTTCGCCAGCTCCAGCTGACCAGTGTCAGTTGTTCCCAGAAAGCAAAGGTTTTATTTCAGTGCTTCTGGTCTCTTGTTAATCACTGATGGTTCTTCATCCCCAGCTGACCAGAAACCACAGCTTATTAACTGAAAATGTTGAATGTCCCTCGTAGATTGTTTAAGGGCCTTTCAAACTTCCCTCTGGAAGTTCATAAGCTAGTCCTCCATCATCTGCTTTGCTCTAAAATTTATCTTCCAAGTTCCCACAGAGCAGCTTGCTTGAGCTCTGAGCACTTGATGGTTTATCTGCCTCAAAGTTTCAAAGTCCTTCCCTAATCCTCCCTGAAACAACACTGTTAGGTCTGTCACTGCAACACTCCAGGAATTGGTACCAATTCTTTGTTTTAGTCAGGGTTTCTATTGCTGAGATAAAACACCATGACCAAAAGCAACTTGGAAAGAAAACAGTTTGTTTCAACTTAGAGTTTCATATTGCATTCCATTACTTAGAGTGTCTGGGTAAGAACTCAAGCAGGCCAGGAACCTGGAAGCAGGAGCTGATACAGAGGCCATGGAGGAGTTCTGCTTACTGGCTTGTTCAGCCAAGAGTACTCAAAACCACCAGCCCAGGGTTGGCATCAGCCACAGTGGGCAGTTCCCTCCAGTGTAATCAATCAGTAACCAAGAAAATGCACAACAGGCCTGCCTATGGGTCTAGCTGATGGCATCTAAGTGAGGATTCCTTCTTCCCAGATGACTCCGACTAGAATCAAGTTGGAAAAAAAAACACAACTAGTAGAGTGCTTCAGATAAGGCTCTCTACTTGGGTGATTCTAATTCGTGGCAAGCTGACATTAAAGGCAACCACAATAGCATATAGTCATATATTTTTATAAGACAAACTAAATGATATTGTGTAATTATTTTATTACCCTATGCAGTTTTCTGGAGGGCTATCTCTCCAAACAATATAAAAGATTTTGCACAGTCTGGATGTGGCATGTCTCCAAAGTCCTTGTGTTAAAGGCCTGGTTCCCATCCTGTGAGGCTATTGGAGATGGCAGAATCTTTGGGAAATGGGCCTCATGGAAGGAAATTAAGTCACAGGGAGCTTGCCCTTGAGGAACTATTAGAAGAGATGCTGCCTCAGACTTTGCCTCCTGAAGCACTCTCCTCCATCATATGCTGTTGCCATGACGATCATCCTCACCATAGGCTTAAAGGCGATTGGACCAAGCAGCCATGAAATGACAGCTCCAAAACCATGAGCTGAAACAAACTTTTCTCCTTACAGATTGGGAATATTGTCACAATGATGGAGACCTGACTACCCTGGGTGTCTGTCCATCTAAAAAGTATTTCCTAGCCTCCAAAGGGGAGTGTCCGAGATTGGGTACCTGGGCTCCTTTCATACTTTTAATAATTTAATAATTGCTTTTGCCATCACCATTAAGCTCAGAGCAGTCTGCTTGCATTGTGAAGCCGATAGTTTCCAATCATCTTGGGAAACGTGACCTCTTCAGTCAAGGGGATCAGCAGAGGGCATTTGGCATAATGAATCAGCTGCAAGGTGGCTGTGCAGGCTAACCCAGGGCTGGCAGCAGGGGGATAGGGCTGACCTTAAATAGGAGACACGCTGGAGAAGGTAGCAATGTGAGAGCTACAAGCTGGGACCTGTGCAAGCCAAACCACAGGAGGCCTGTCCAGTGCAAGGGAGAGCCCAAGCAGGAATGGCCTGAGCAGCCAGCCCACTGATGGGCAGTGGAGGAGGCTGAAGAGTGGGAAATAGGAATTGGTCCAAGGGTAGACAGGCCTAGTACTGGCACCAGACCTTAGCAACAAAGGA
Organism: Pachyuromys duprasi; assembly: GCA_028658305.1. Taxonomy (NCBI): domain Eukaryota; kingdom Metazoa; phylum Chordata; class Mammalia; order Rodentia; family Muridae; genus Pachyuromys; species Pachyuromys duprasi. The sequence goes on from CM053757.1 coordinate 50,978,230, forward strand.
CTGTTTTGTGTTTGCTGCTTTCAATACTTAAGTAAAGGAATCTGCTAGACACTAAATCAACTCAGCCCATTTTGCTTGGAGCAGTTAAGTCGGAAGTCAGTTCTGCTCCTTCCATTAATTCCTAGTAATGTATGAACCAATCCAGAGTCCATTCAGGAGGAAGCTCAGCAAGCTCACTCCGTGGGGACGTCATTGATAGGCGCCATGCACAGCACTGCAGGAGGCTTAGCACTGTGTATGTGTGGTTGCGTACTTTATGAACCTACACAGTCAGATACACTCTGGTTTTGTAAGGGTAGAAAATTTTAACTTGGCCCTAACCATGGGAACTTAAACTTGTGAGCTTTACATTTCTAAAAAACGCCCTTCTTCGTTCCTGGACCGAGAAGTGCAAAGGATCCCTAGTCACCACACCTCAACACAGCCAACCACTGACCGCCCCATTAGAAAAATCCCTTGCCCCTAGACCCCCTCCTGTTTTGCAGTTTTTGCCTTTATAAACTCTGTGATTCTGCTGCTTAGGGCTCTGTACCAGCCCCTTGCATGGGAGCTGTGTGCAGAGCCCCAGCACACCGGCTACTGAGTAAAACCTCTTGCTGTTGCATCAAGCTCTCGTCTTCATTGGTTATTGGGGTCTGGCATCTATCCTGAGGAACGAAGGGTCTCCCCACCTCGGGAGTCCTACACTTTTCCTATTGTCACACCCCAGCTTTTGAGAAGTGGGTTAAAAGAAACCTATTGGAGACACAATTGGTTTTTATTCAGTCTATTCGTTTTATTTGGTCTATTCATATGGTCCCCAGTTACCCCCATGTATAGGGACGCCATTGCCCACCATCCTGGCATGGGAATGATCTTTTGATTATGCCAGCTGCCTGCCATCCTCCCAACTCAGCATTTTAACAGAAGGCTGTGTGCACAGAGCTTGTATCATGAAACATAGTTTCCCTGCACCACTTGACACCAGAGCTAAGTATTGAAAAGAAATGGAGTCTGAAAAGTCCATGTGACATTTCAGGAAGCCTCCATATGTAGGAAACTTTCAGATGGATCATTAATCCTGAACGCCTAGTCCACACAGAAGTCCACTGCTGGCAGAAGTATACCAACACATCAGATATTTTCTCTTTAATGTATGGGAATCTCCAAGCCTCACTTGCAATTAAGTGTGCACACTCTGCTATGCTATGATTCCTCTTAGGAGGGGAATTTCTGAGTCACATCTCTTGTTTTGCCTTACAGCACTAAGTCACTGTGCTTTCATACACGCCATTGCAAGACACAGATGGGTCTTCTGTGTTACACCATGCTGTAATCTGAGTGTGGGTCTTGATCCAAAAGCACAAGGCACTGTGGGAGGAAAAGCTGGCTAATGTTGCTATAGCTTTTCCCACGGAGCAGGAGAGTTCACACATTGGGGCCTGTGGACAAACTCACGCTTACACATAATCTCCCTGGGCATCTCAGCAAGCTCTTCTAAAGGAACTCAAAGAGAATTTCTTAGTTTTCTGTTCCACCCCACAAGTCCCAAATCCCTGACTCTATGCAGAGATAAATCTCATGGAAAACAAGCTGAACTCCCAGGAATGACAGCGCAGAGCCAACCACCCTCAGGACCTCAGGCAGGGTTTCCAGGCCAGCCTTCTCTGGAGAGAAAGGAGCTCCCAGCGTGGTGGCAGACAGCCAGGCCCAAAGAATGGCCTCAGCGAGGGTTAGACACTTTCCACCCTGTGTCCTCTTTTGAGCTGTTTACTATGACATCTAAGCAGGCATGTACAGACCATCAGCCCCAAATCTCCTGGGGCCTTCCCCAACCTACCTACAGAACTTGCTTTAGATGTTACTTTCTCCATGCAGCTTTTCCCAGATCCACTTACCCAGAGACTCTCATCCTCTCTTGTGGATTTTCTGCCTGCTGTCAACAATATACGGCATCAAACATTTTTGTGTCTATCAATGGAAGGTCTTTTCCTCCAATGGATTGGGAGTTTAAGACCAGGGAACTTATTATGTAACCTTTGTATCTGATGGAGCACTGCTCCCCACCCTCCAGCCCAACTTGGGCATTCAAACAGTTTGAGTAAAATATATATATATTTTTAATATATTTGTTTTATAATTTTATATTTTATGTTTATTTATTTTATATCCTTGGCAACTTTTTAGTCCATTCAATGAAGCTCTTTATTGACCAAATTAAATAACAAAAACATCTTATTAATTACTAAGCAAAACCTCTAAGTTAGACATTTTTGCTCTTTAAAAGTTCAAGGCCACCCTGATCTACACAGCAAGTTCCCAGGCCAGCAAACGTTACATGGTGAGACTTTGTCTCAAAAAAAAAAAAATTTGTAGTCATTGCTGTAAAGAACAGCCATGTGATTTTGTTGAGGTGACCAACCTTAATTACTCATATCTGAGAACTATTCAAATTGGAGGCTTTACCCAATGTCCTGTGTGTCCTTAGTTTTATATAGACTTGACCCAAGCTAGAGCTGCCTGACAAGAGGGATCCCCAATTAAGGAAATGTCTCCATAAGATCAAGCTATAGGCAAGTTTGTAGAGCATTTTCTTAATTAGCTTCCAGGAAGGCTGTGGTAATAGACAGTAACATCATTAAAAATGTATGTGTTCTGGTAACAATGTCAAGAGTTATTTTTTGATCAATTATTTGCAAATGAAGATATCTTGAATTAATCTGCATTTTTATTTGCATTGAAGTTAAACTTTTCTTTTGTTTTCTAGTAACTGTATTACTAGTTTTGCAAACTACTTAATGCCATCCTTTGTGTCCAGCTCCTTCTGTCTGAAGGAATGAGCTTTTTGATGTTCCTCTTTAATGTGAGAATTAAAAGATTTTTAGTTCATCCAGATACTTTGTTGTATTTTAAAATGTCCAGCTGTAAACACATTGAAATTCTTTTAATAACAAAACTTGGATATCCAGATCAACTAGCCAACTAGCCAAGGCAAAGAGGATAAAAAGTGAGTTTATTGTTCTTATGGTAAGTGTATCCACATCTCATATATAGAGATATATCTCCTATATCTTCACGTATAGTTTGATCAAAAGTCTTAAACAATAGCACTCAATATGTCTCTCCCCTCTTGACTCTGTTTTTTGAATACATGACCTGAGGGCTCTTGTCAACCTTCACTCTAAAGTCTGGTGTCTTTTCCTCAAACAGTAAATCTACTGCATCTTATCATCTCTCAGTTGGTTGTACCCATCCCCGATCTAGGCACTATATACACATAATTATGATATTATGTTTGGTTGTTATGTTATTTTCCCATCACTATAACTAAATACTGAGATATCTAACTTATAAGAAGGTTTATTTTGGCTCACAGTTTGGGATGTATCAATCCATGAACAACTCTCCCCAAGGCAAGTCACTTCATCATGGAGAGGACATGCAGCAGCTCAGAATAACTCACTTCATCATGAGCCAGGGAGCTAAAGCAGAAACAAACAGAATCCCACAACCTCCTTCAAGAGCATCCTCAATAGCAAGACCCTCCCACCATCTCCCAATAGCACCACATTAAGGAGCAAGTTTTTAACAGGTGAATCTTTAGGAGAATATTTTTCCAATGTAGAAGTTATGGATTTACATTCATTTCTTTCATTTTGTCTATTTTTAATTTTTTGTATAAGTATTAACTATATGTTGAGTACATTCTCTTTGATACCCTCCATACTCTTTTCATATCTACTTACACTTCCTGCCCTGCCTTTGTTCTCCAAGAATGTTTTATTTCTACTTTCATGTAACATATGTGTGAATGTAAGTTAGTAAGTATATATGTATGTATGCATATATATATATACATGATTTATGTTGACATAAAATCTAAGAACCATATAAAAGAGAAAATATGATATTTTTTTTCTGAGACTGGCTTTTATTCACTTCATATAATATAATGATCTCCAGTTGTATCCATTTTCCTGTAAATGATTTAGCTTTATTCTTTATGGCTGCAAAAAAAAATTCCACTGTGTGTATATACTGCATTTTCATTACTCATTGCCCTGTTGATGGACACCTTTGTTGGTTCCATCATCCTCGTGTGAACAACGCCGCGATAAGAATCGATGTGACGGTGACTGTGCTGTGTTGACTGAGTCCTTTGAGTAAGAAGTCTGGGAACAATACAGCTGGGATGTATGGTAGATCTGTCATTAATTAACTGGTGTAAGAAACCTTCTGTAGTCATTGCTTTTTTGCTGCTATAATAAAACACCCTCACTAAAAGCAACCTTTAAAAAAGTTTATTTTAGCTCTTAGTTCCAGGGATCTAGGAGAGATTCCTGTTGGGGAGACAGTAAGGGGCAGACGTGATGGCCAGAGTGAGCTGAGAGAGCACAGCTTGCCCTGCAAGCATGAAGACAGAGAGTGAGCTGTAGCTAGGGTAAGGCTATGTCTTCTCAAAGCCTGCCCCAGAAACATACTTCCAGCAAGGCTGCCCAAACCCCCAAACAGTGCTGCAAACTGGGGATCAAGTACTCACACCCCTGAGCCTATGATGGACACATCTCCTTCAAACCACCACGCCTCTGTACTAATTTCCACAGTGGAAATTTGCACTAATTTCTAAATACAATTACAAGCAGTGTGAAAGGGTTCATTCACTGTATCTACATTTTCATCTGCATCAGCTGTTGTTTTCTTAATGGCCATCAGTGTGACTGTGATGAGTTGGAGTCTTGGTGTAGTTTTGATTTCCATTTATGTAACAGCTAATGTGGTTGAGCATTTTGTGTGTATTTGTTAGTTACTTGTATTTCATCATTTGAGAACCCTCTGTTCATTTAACTAGTCAGTTTACTGATTACATTGTTTTATTTTCTTGTTCATTCTCATCAAAGGAAAAATCCACCATGAAGACAGCATAATCCTGAACATCTATGCCCCAAATAAAAGAACATCTGCACTTGTAAATGAAACATTATTAAAGCTCAAACCACACATTGATCCCAACCCCTTAATTGTGGGAGACTTCAACACTCCACTCTCATAAAGGGACAGATTATCAAGACAGAAGCTAAATAGGGAAATAATGACACTTACAAAGGTCCTAAATCAAATGGACCTAATAGATGTCTACAGAACTTTTCACCCAAACTCAAAAGAGTATACCTTCTTCTCAGCGCCCTGTGGAACCTTCTCCAAAATTGACTATAGAAACAGACACAAAGCAAGCCTCAAAAGATACGAGAAAATTGAAATAATCCCTTGTATCCTATCAGACCACCATGGCCTAAAACCAGACGTCAACAACAACAGAAATAACGAAAAGCCTACACATGCTTGGAAACTAAACAACTCTCTACTCAATGACAGCTGAACCAGGGAAGAAATTAAAAAAAAAAAAGAAATTAAAGACTTCCTAAAATTCAATGGAAATGAAAGTACAACTTATCCGAACTTATGGGACACAATGAAAGCAATGCTAACAGGAAAGTTCAGTATTTTTTTTTAGTTCTTTGAATATTCCAGATATTTATTACTTGTCAGATGTATAGCTAGCAAAAATATTCTCCCACTCTGTAGGTGGCCTCTTTACAGAACAGTTTCCTTTGCTGTATAGAAGCTTCTTTATTTCCAGAGGAACCCCTTGTTTACTGACTTATTTTTGAGTGCCTGGAGTCCTAGCAGTTGTGTTTAAGTATCTGTCTACCCCTTTAAGATGCCATGAATTCAACTGTCCTGCAGCACACTTTGGCCAGAATCACCACTGCCCCTCCAAAACCAACAAAAAAACAAAATAAAAAACACCAAAAACCAACTAACCAAACAAACAAACAAACAAAACAGAGTAAGTAGATACTGAATCATCAAAAAAAATCATCCAATATACTTTATAGAGATTACTGTACATGATCAATAGAGGCTAAGATTTAGAGATGTGTGGAGATTGAATGGTAAGAAGGAAAGTTTTGGTGTACCAGCGGAAAAAGCATTCTATACTAGCTAGCCATGAAAAGAAGCCCGAGTGTCCATGAAGGATTTTCTAGACAAACAGACAGGGTTAGGGAATAAAGCTGCCATGAACAGAAATAACAGGTTCAGTGTGTTCCCAAAATGGGGTCAAAGGAGACTGTGGACACCAAAGAAGTCCTTCTGGGAGTCAGTGTTTTTATCAGGGCCTTGCTTTGGGTAATCATTAGATAGATAGATAGATAGATAGATAGATAGATAGATAGATAGATAGATAGATAGATAGATAGATAGATTGGATTGATGGATGGATGGATGGATGGATGGATGGATGGATAGATGGATGGATAGAAGACAGATTGTGTGTGTGTGTGTGTGTGTGTGTGTGTCTGTGAGTGTTTGGCAGAATGAGAAAAAAAGTGAACAGAAAATGAAATCCCCAAGAAACTGTTATTCCAGAGAGCTAGGATAGTGGCTTGAACTGTTATCCAAAGCTATGGCCCCAGGAATGAACTTTTAAAAATATTAGTTATAGTTTATTAACTATGTATCCCTGCTGTATCCCGCTCCCTCATTCCCTCCCAATCCCACCCTCCCTCCCTCATCTCCCTGCCCCTTCCCAAGCCCACTGATAGGGGAGGACCTATCAATTATACATATATAATTGTATATGTTTTATATACTATTTTAAAAATGAAGTTAAAAGCCCCTAATGCGCTTCCGCAGGGGCAGGTCACAACAGAACACAGAAGGAGGAGTCTAGAGCTGGAGGGAGAAGGCAGACCAAAGTGGATGAAGAGACACCATTGGGTGGGAACGGAACGGAGGGAGCTGGTATTGGATGCAGGTATAAACCACAGGACTAAACAGAGTTGGAAAGGGAAGATGCAACATGGAGAGGGTTAGGGGCTAAAAGAGTTCTCACACTGCTACATTCTGTGACCACTAACTAATGTGCATGCCACTCTGCCCCGTGAGCTTTGGAAAATATTGCTGTGTTAAGGTTTCCTGCACTCATCCCCAAGGGCCACCAGTCTCCCATCAAGAAAAGATTCCAACCACAACCTCTTTCTTATCTACAATGTCCTTAAAAAAATAGAACATGACATATAGAAGGTGAAGAGGGGGTTAGAATTATTTATAAAATGTCAGTGGCAGTATCTGAGACAACACAAATGAGAACGTGGAAATCATCTCCAGCCTTTTCATCTCTCAGCCAAATTTATTTTTTTAATTCAAATATATAAAACTTGAAAGTCAGTGAATGTCTTAGAGTCATGAAATCTGTAGGACTGCAAGGCCCTCCATGTAAACATGTGTCCAACAAATCACAGAGCCCAATTTTCCAACCCTTCCTTCCAAGAAAAGGCTTACTTGAGCGGGGGCCTTCATTCCCCTGGCAGGGGCAGTACTTGAGTGGGGACATTCAGACCACAGAGTTTTCTGAAAGCTGTGCACGGGAAGTTTGGCTCTTCATTCTCGGGGAGGATTTATCTGTCAGCATCTGACCAGGAAGCATAAGAATCTGACCCTTTAAAGAGGCTATTGCACCAGCCAGAGACAGAGAAGTGATAGGCCAAAGGGAACAGTGAAGTGACCCCAAGATTAGCAAAGGAGACATTCCTACCACCCCAAGAGAAGGACAAGGAAGAGGGAGAGTCACAGTGCCACGGGTCCAGACCACCCACAGTAGCTAAAACGTGATGGCTTGCCTGATGGCAGTGGGGGCCACGAAAGCTCCCACTCCTCACAGGAGCTATGAGGAAGCATCCGGAAGCAGGAGAGAAAGGCCCAAGCAGAGATCATGGTTTGCATAATGTTTGAGTATGTTCCCTAAGACCTCATGAGCAGAAATGAAAATCTTCAATAAGGTGCTCAGAGGATGGAAACCTAACACAATTATGATGTTTATGGATAAGACCTTTGGGAAGTAATTAGAATTAGAGTCATCAAGGTGGTCATCATAACTGGATCTGGATAGATCTATAAGAAGAGGAGAGAAACCAGACAGACACACAGACATGTGTTCCTTAGCACTCAACATATGATACCCAGAGTAACCTTCTGGAAGTAAACAGCTCATTGCCATATGTAGTCATTTAACTTGGGACTGGAACCTCTCTTCTTTATAAAGTGCCCTACCCCAAGTATTTCATTGTAATAATGACAAATGGACCAGATAACTACAGCCCTCTCTCCCTCTCCCTCTTTGTTTCTCTCTGTCTCTCTGTCTCTCTGTCTCTCTGTCTCTTTGTCTCTCTCTCTCTCTCTCTCTCTCTCTCTCTCTCTCTCTTTCTCTCTCGAATTTCTGAACCCTTATTGTCCCATTAAAAGCTCTCAACATAGACCCAAGGCTGAACCTAGCTGACTTGGGAGCCCAAAGAATATAGAGGGCAAGAGGCTCCCTATGCCCAAGAAAGAAAGGGCCTAAAAATAGACTGACAGTCTACAGTTAGACTGGTCATGCCTACAGTTATATATAATGAAAATAAATTCAAATAATTGTTTTTCCAGATAATATGCTTTTCCAGCCTTTCCATTTGGTTGGGCATCAGGCAACATGTGTGCACTGGCCATGTCTGTCTTGGGACCACAAATTTCCCATGAGTCACAGAGATACTTGATTGTGACTTTGTAGCTGTTGGGAGAATAAATCTTCTCCATTCCTTTCTAGTCCCTGAAGAATTTCCACCTTGCTTCTTTTTGTAGTTCACCACTTTAGCCTGGCCTCCAATATCCCTAAAAGGACCATTCTAGAACAAAGCCTTGCACCAAACAGCAAGACTTTGACTAATGATGTACATTAGTATATGCAAGGCTGTCCCATGAGATCATAACACCCAGTACTGTCTCATCCATGTGTGAGTGTGCGTGTGTGTGTGTGTATGTGCATGCTCATGTGCATGTGTGTGTGTGTGCTCTGTGGTGTTATCACAATGATAACCATTTAGCTTCATATTTCTTAGACTATAACGTCATTGCTGACATTTAAGAGACATTTAGGTGACTTTTCTCCAGTCACTGGCCACCAAAAGAGAATGAATGAATAAGTGTGAGGAAGGACTTGCACAGCAGCTGCTCCTAGGGCCTCCCAGCTTTTCTGTGGTGAAGATATCCTGCCCATAGAAGAAAGATGTTGTGAGTCTTAATATCTGCTTTGATACATTGCTAGTTAGAGTCTTTCAGAGGCCCTCTGTGGTAGGCTCCTGTCCTGTTGCCTGTTTTCTCCTACATTCAATGTCCATCCCATTTGTCCATCTAAGCGAGGATTGATCATTCCACCCTGGGTCCTCCTTCTTGCTTATCTTCCCTAGGTGTATAGATTTCAGCATGACCTTCCTATCCTATAGGTCTATATAAGTGAGTATATACCAAGTGTTTCTTTCTGCTTTTGGGATACCTCACTCAGGATGATCGTTTCCAGATCCAACCATTCGGCAGAGTGCAGGGAATCATATGAAAAAAGGGGGAGTTAGTAAGACTTGGCAAGGACAAGAAGCTCCACAAAGACCAAATAGATCAGGGCACAGGGGTCTTTTATGAGACTGTTTCTCCAACAAAGGACCATGTATGGATATAACCTAGAACCCCTGCTTGGATGTGGCCCAAGGGAGCTCAGTATCCAACTGAGTACTCTAGTAAGGGGAACAGGGACTATTTCAGTCATGAACTCAATGGCTGGCTCTTCGACTCTCCTCTCCCCCACAACCTGAGGGAGGAGCAGCCTAGCTAGATCCCAGAAGAGGACATTGCAGTCAGCCCTGAAGAGACCTGATAAGCTAGGGTCAGATGGAAGGGGGGGGAGGTCCTCCCCTATCAGTGGACTTTGAGGGGGGGAAGGGAGGAGATGTGGGAGGGACGGGTAGAGTGGGAGGAAATGAGGGAGGGGCTACGGCTGGGATACAAAGTACATAACCTGTGCTTAATATAAAAATAAATAAATTACTTTTAAAAAAGAAGAAAGCTGTTGTCCCACAGCCATACATGCATGCGTGTATGTGAGGAGGGAGGGTGTTAGGGGTGTACTCAGGATTTTGCACATGTAAGTGCTCTACCTCTAAACCACACCTCCCAAGACCAACTCATTATTTGGATAATCTTGGCATCATTTCTCTTTCTCAAGCCCCAGTCCATGCAAAAAGATCTACTTGTAGAACTGCTGAGCCATCTGGTTTTGCTTTGGTCCAGGCATCGCCCGCATTCCCTCTGCTTTGATTCACACCGAATGGGAACTCCCCTAGCTTCAGGGGTGGCGTATTCCCCACCCCACCCACTTCCACCTGACCACGCTCCTGTCTGATTCCTGCTGCTCTTCTGCAATCAGAATTCACATGAGCCTAGAGGATCTTTTTTTTTTTTCTTTTTGGTGCCTTGCATAGCCTGCATTTACCCCATTTTTTTAAACTTTTTTTCATAGTTCCTTCAGGAATGCTAAGGTCAAGGCCACAGCTCCAGGACGTGGGAAAGAGGGTTAGCAAGACAGGAGGCTCTGGACTGAGAAGATGGTAGGAGCCCCAATTCCAACCTGACATAGCACCTGTTCTTACAGGCTCCAGGCTCTGCAGGTTTTCTAGCACACACGCACACACGCTCGCGCGCGCGCGCGCGCGCGCGCGCACACACACACACACATGCCTCCGAGGCTATGTCTCTGGGTTAAATGGTTCTGCAGATTTGCTGTTTCTCATAATAACTTTCAGAGATTCTGAGCTAGCGTGATCTGAACGATGGGAAGCAGCCTGGAAGCTCCTGGAAGAGCAAGTGAGTTCCAAACGGTCAAGGAGGAGCCCTTGAAGGGCATGGTGAGCTGGAAGGGGCATCTGAGCAGTTTCCAAAAACAACTGAAGAGCCCCTCTCTATAAAATGTGTGGCCTTTGCTCCCAACTCTTGCCTTGTGGGAAACAACTTCCCATGTCAGGAAACTTCACTGCAGGGGTGAATCAACCCCCGAGAGGAAAACCACCCAAGCTGGGCCTTGTTTGAGTTGAATGGTGCCCTCCCCACCAAAGATATATTGCAACTTTAACCCTCAGTACCAAAGACTACGATCTTGTTTGGAGATAAGGTCTTTAACAAGGTAATGAAGTTAGAAATGAAGTGGTCAAGGTCAGTTGTAATCCAGTTGACTGGCGACCTTATAAAAACAGGGCGGGGGGGGGGGAGTTTAGACACATTAGACAGGGGGAAGCTGAAGAGAAAAGATGCAGGGATGAGGAGGAACAGAAGAGGGGGGTGGAGATGAGCATCCACCACGCAAGAAATGAGAAACCATGAGAAGTTAGCAGCTCCATGGAACAGAGCCTTCCTTCCGGCAGCTGGCCTTGAGGACCCCCTGATCTTAGATGTCTCCCTCCCAAATGCCAACATGAAAAGTTCCTCTTGTCTGCTTCATAAAGCATCCCTGGGAAATTGATGCTGACCTTAAAAGGTCAGATGCAAATTGGAGAGAGGGGTAACAGACTTGGGGAGTGAAGCGGTGGAGTCGGTGGGGATCCAGTGGGGAATGAAATAGTGATAGCCATAGAAGGCAAGGGTCAGCTGTGTGCAGTAGTGAAGTTCCTCCTCATGTCCTTTTTATAAATGTGAGTTCGGGGATTTGAACTTCTGGTTACCAACTTCACCTGGCTAGAACCTTTACCCGCTGAGCCACCTCCCCAGCCCAGAAGTACTTCATTTGATTGACAATTTGGAGGCTTACAGTCTCCATATCTGTGAGTAGGCGGGGCCAGCCATACAGTTTCAGCATCAAAGTGCGAGGTTGTCTTAGCCCATTTGATGTTGCTATTCCAAACTACCAAGCCTGAAGAGTTTAAAAAGAATAAAGGTTAGGGTCCCATGGTGAGTATGAGGGGGATAAGAAAGGGAAACAGAAGGTGGGTGCAATCAAAATACGTTGTATGTAGATGAGAAGTTTTTGAATAGATAAAGAATTGTTTAAGAAAAAAGAACGAAAGCTTATTGGGCTCATGGTGTCCGTGTTTCCTTGGCATGTGGTGAGAGCCCTCCAACACAGAGAAGGGTCTCACATGGGGAGAAAGCCACTGGTGCTGTGTTGGACACCCCAGACTATCATCATCATCTTATCTTAGCCTATCTTCCTCCAAAGACTTCTAGTCCAAAACAAGAACTTTGCAGGGATACTTTCAAACCCAATCGTCCTTGCTAAACAATGGCTGAGATGGTCAAGGCAGCCATTGCAGGAAGGCGCATGAAGCCAAATGCAAGTCATTGGGATGTCCCAGGTTACAAACTCTCTGGGCCAGCTCCTCCTAGGTGACAGCAAGGCCACCCAACATGCCTGGAACACGTCCTTGCAGATCCTGTCACACAACGATATATCTTTTGTGATTTCACTTTAGATTAAACTCTTGCACCAATCAGGAGTTCCTTTGCTTTATGATCTGATGTCAATTAATTAAATATTTTTAAGGAGAGACACATAACTGTCCTGACAACTCTCTCTGAAAATATGAAATAGACCAGATTCTCCACTGTGGTCTTGCCAGTCTGTCTAATTGGGTACTCATTGCATACCATACTTATTGCACTCCTAGAAATGGCTTTGTGTGGGTCTCTTTCTTCATGTTCTTGATTATTTGCTCAGAAATTTTCTCTTGCTTTCTCTTTAAAGTCAAACTCTAAGGTCATATATTCAGGTTTAATAGGGAGAGTTTCTCTGGAGCACAAGCTACTGTGGCCAGGATCTTGAGGTGGTTCTTAGACACATGGTCAATAGTTCTGCCATGTAATGAACGCTAGATGAGGTGACTTGGTTCCCACAAACTCTATCTGTAGCTCTCCTAGGAACATATGCCAGGTACATCGCAGTGCATTCTCAATCATTTGGTTTCTGCTTTCCATGGCTTTTGACTCACTCTCTACTTCTCTGACTCGTGCCTTCTCATGATCCTTTTCCATTTGTGCCTCAGAATTTAATGGTAGGTTTTATAACCATGGTGCCAATGTGAAGGTGACCCTGCACTTTGCGCAAATGATACTGATGTCTACTAAATGATACTGATGAATTAGCATTTCCCCCTGTGTTGTTTTGCATGAAGGCCAGGGAACACAGATTTAAGTTGCCACAAGGTCCACCATTCCAATGTGGAAGCAGTTCCATGGCATTTCTATGATGACTGAACAAAGAAAGTTATAGATCAAGGCATTCATAAAATACACTAGAGGAAATATAAGAGGCGGCTTACAAGATGGGGAAAAGTTTAGCTATAGGCCTTGGATTTTGTCTGACAATGCCCCTAGCCCTTTGACTGGTGGGAAACTAGGGTTATGTTAATATAGTCCAAAAGTTTGTCTTTTATCTATTTGTTGGGATGTTAAGTCTGCTAGTGGCCGAATGTTAGGTCAGACACAGAATGGGTACAGAAAGTGGCTAATGATCACCCAAGGTAAATTTTAATTAGGCTCTGAATTCACAACACAGGGGCAGCTTCCTGTCAGGAATTCTCCGTCAACTGGGCAAGTGGACAATGTAGAAGAATAGAAGATGGAGATGTGTTCCCAAAGAAATTCTAACTACACTGAAGAAGGCCATGTACTACAAACTACACTAAAAGATAAACATGCTTGAATCGATGAAGGAGCCTGTTCACAAGCCTTCACAGAAACTTGAAGAAAAAGACATGGCCCCATAGTGGAGACCATCTTACCTCAGCTCCAGCATGAAAGTTGTATGACCTGTGTCTATAGAGAGATAGAGAAAGATAGAAAAAAACCCAGGCAAAGACAAATACATCCCCCGTGTACCCACAGAAGGTGGGCTGCAGGACACATCCCACCATGAATACCAAAATCCAGAGGTGCTCTAATAGAAGGCACCATAACCTTTGTGTATAATCTGCATATCACAGACTAAACACTTCTAAGAAGAGCACACATGCTAGGTGGATGGTTGTTATTTTGTATCGTTTAAGGAATAATGACAAGAAGGAATGAGCCTGTATATGTTCCGTACAGATGATACTGTTTCTCAAATGCTTTCATTCTGCTGCGGGTTGGATCTGTGAATTTCGAACTCCCAGATTTGAGGAGCCACCCAGGAGTGTGTGTGGCAAGCAGCATGAGAGGGCTTGATATGCAAGGTGATCACACTACGGAGTAGCTGGATCTAGAGTGCACAGACTGTGAACATTGCCTTGGCTCTACCGGTACAAGTAAGAGCATCTTAGTGGACAAAGTCAGGAGCAAGCCTTGTCTCAACAAGGTGAGTGCAGGCATAGCACATACTCTAGATGGCGGTGTGAAGCCTCTCTGTGCTCGGTACCAGTATCACAGGCTGCTTAGGTGATGGCGGAGCTGACTAGAAATGCTGCAATCATCCTGGTAAGCAGGAGAAGGAAGACAACAGATGGTAACTTCACCATTAGGTGTGTTTACCTTTCAAAATGTGTCCTTATATTGTTTGGATTTGGTACCCTCAGGTCTGTGACTTAGATGAAAATCAATGATGATATAATAGGTTGGGTTTTTTTTTTCTATTTACAAGATTAAACACATTCTCAGTGGTAGGACTAAAAGGGTTAGAAACTAGGTTTCTGTGGCTGTAACCCTTGATTTGTCTAATTTGTCATCTCCCTTTCCAGAATGAAGGCAAAGCACTGTCAAAGAAGCTATAGATTCATGTCGTTTGTCCCAGAGAAAGTTTATTTGCCTTCCCAGCTTTGCCATATGCATCATCAAAACCATAAGGGCAAACCTCTTTGGAGCAATTATCCCGCCCCCCATCCCCTTCTCCTGCCTAATGTGGGGATGAGGTTTGCATCATGGCTCTATCCAAGTGCACCAGCCACTAGCCTGCAGCCTCCTGTGGGGAGTCTGGCTTTGATTACTTGGAGACAAAAATAATCTCAGCTTGAAGAGAGATCCCAATCACAACTTTCTAAATAATAGACACCAAAATATCCAATACTCTAAATAGACGAACTCAACCCTTGCTCCTTCTGCAAGAGGCAATCCACAGACGTCACAAGGGGGCTATGGTGCCAAGAACGCATTATACTTCCCAGATGCACACACTGACACACTAAGCAAACTATGTATGAAATTTCTCTGGAAGAGTCAAGAAAAACAGCAGCCCCCCAGCATCCTGCCACCATCACCGGAATTAACTGAAGAAACTCATTCAGAGCAACCAGAGAGCAGATCTGGGCACCATGACATGGATGCTATGAGGGGACTTGTTCTTATCTGCAATGCCATTTGCTAAGTCTCTAAGCTTTCCCTTTATTCCAATAGCCACCTAGGTGTGGGAACTCCTTAAACAGGCAGCAATGCCGTCGTAGGACATAAGGCTGTAAAGTTCCTCTGACTCCCGCTTTGGGAACAAGAAACTGTTATTTGGTGAAGAACCTAAGGGGATTAAATCTAAGCTACATCTACTTACTCTTACAATGTTCAAGAGTGCTTGCATGCACACACACACACTACCAGTAATGGATATACAATAACTTTATAGATGTCATAGTCTCAAGAGAAACAGAAGATGAGGTCAAAGATATTTACACAGAGGTTTATTGGGAGCTGGGAAGGTGCTTGGTTGCTGAAATGCATGCTATGTGAGGGTGAGCACCTATGTTAGATCCCCAGCACTTGTGTGAAAAGGATATTCACCCGTGTGCACCTGTGATCCCAGCACTGGGCAGGTAAAGACTGAAGGATCCTAAGGGATCGACAGCTAGGCAGTTTAGCTGAATTGGTGAGCCCCATGTTCAGTGAGAGACCCTGCTTCAGAAACTGAGAGAGAGATCAGCTAAGGAATATACTCAACATTGACTTCAAGACTCCACACACGTTCACGAGCAACCACATATACATGCTTATGGACGTGTGTGCGCGCACACACACACTCCAAAATGAAAACTTGGAGATTTATCTCTAACTAGCCACTGTTCAACTCAGGCTGGGTCTTTCTAACCACTACCTTTGAACAGGAGTGTGTAGGAAGTGTAGTTGGTGTGATTGACCCCTAGAACTCTTTCTTAAAAACATAGTCTGTCTAGGTTCTCTTTCATAGAGATCTTATAACCGTTTCCAGTATCCACAATATCCTCTGCTGGGGAGGCAAGCGACAGGGATTCTGGGTAGAAGAAGGATCCAGTGTTAAGCAGGGGGAATTCCGCAGGAAGCTGCTTGTGCTATAGTCTTCTCCCCAACACCCCAACGCTTGGCTCTCAAGGGAAGGGAGGTACTTTGGAGCACTCTGGTTGGTTGGTTGCTTAGTTTCTATGGAAGGTTTCCCGTCAAAAGCTGAATGTTAGCACATATGATAAAGATATAAACTCATACAAGTAAGAAACCTTTTTTAAACATGGCAACAGAAAAAAAAATGAGTGAAATGATCAGAAAAAAATTCATTGTCTCCCCAGGGCTGTCTTGTTATACAGTGTTCTCTCAGTTTCCCTCTTCCCTCTGCACCCAGCATGTGTAACAAGCATGTGAACTTTCTTTTTCTTAACTAGCAAACATGTTAGGATTGAACAAGTTCAGATCCCTTTGGGAAGCTGTTTCTTCCTCAACTTGGGGAACGGCAAGGCATTTCAAAGCATGTGCACAGGAGATGTGACCCAGCATACAAGCTTGGGAGTGTTTGTTTCAAGGGGTTTTCATTTGGTATTTTGTTTGGGAGTTTTGCCATTGTTGTTTGTTAAACCAGCTTCTCTCCTTTTCTATGCATCCCTGCCAGCAGACCTCTCAACCGTACTAGGAAAGGCAGCTTGTCAGAGAATATAGCCAACAGTGTTCTACCAGTTTTCAATAAATTGTCTGGTTAATCAGCCTTTAGGGAGCAGCGATTCTCTTCATCTGCATCCACACGCAGCATCTTCTCAGCAGGCTAACAGCAGGGAACTCCTACCTACCGCCCTGAAATGCCTTTAATTTCTAAACTAGTCAACAAGTGGCCCTACAAAGAAACGGCCCATTTCTATGAATAGAAACATGAAGAATGTGGAGTCTAACAAATTCCCACTTGGACATCCAATTCAAGACTAAATCCAAATAGAGGACACGTTTCAGAAACACAGTTTACCTGCTCACCATGCTACAAAAACCAGCATACAAAAATTTCTCCCTGTTACGACCTGTTGGGTGTTATATCTGTTTTGTGATGAGTCTGGGAGAGCAAAAAGTTGGGAAAGGACCTGGGAGGTGTTGGGGAGGAAAAAATAATCAAAATATATTGTATGAAAAAAATAATTAAAAAAGAAGGCAACTGCTTTCCTTATTAATAAAAGCCACAAGAGTTATTTCTAGAAAAAATGTCAAAAAACTACAGTGAAATTCAGTAAATGTAAACAATTCCACTAGTGTGAAGAATTAAAAAGACCTAAGATAGAATAACTTTGTGCCAGTGTGTGTGTGTGTGTATATATACATATATAAATATCTACTTATTTATTCATTTATTTATTATTTCTCATGCTTTCTCAGAGACAAACATTGCATTGTAAGAAAGAAGAATTATCAGGGTTTTTTTTTCCTGTCAGAAGTAATCTGCAGTCTTGTTTAAGCACAAGAAAATAAGATTAACGACACTGGGTCTATGTTATCAGGAACCTATCATGACCCAAAAGGGTTTTATAACTCATGTCTGAAGACATAGAAATTTTCTGCTCTTAGCTGTGATACACTAGCTTGTATCTCCCACGCGGTCAACCAATCTTATAAAGGAAAAAAAAAAAGACAAATAAAAGCCATCAGTTTAAAGGAGGCAGAGAGATAAGAAGTAGCCAGAAGATGACTCAAGGCCGCCGACAGAAGTGAATCAAGGCCCTGGCTACCTCATCAGCATATGCGGGCTGATATATTCAGAGGCAAATTGGCCAGAGGATGGGGCTGAGACTGTTTATAGCTTATCATGCACAGTGTCCAACAATCAGTCAGAAAATGTCAGAGATGTAAGGATATAGGACTGCGCAGCCAAAAGGAAGAGATAGTTATGAGGGACAAACCCACTCTGATACAGATGGTGCAAGTTATCTTCTATGGTTTCCAAAACAACTGACACAAAAACGGTCAGCAAAGCAAGAGAAGGGCAGTGGAGAAGCAACACCTGCGAGGAACACTCCTTATAACACAGGAAACTGAAAACTTGGTACATGATGCTGAACAGCTCAGTCGGTGGCTTCAGCAGCAGACCAAGAGCACAGTGAGGGAGGACGACAGACAAAGCTGCGCTGCCAGGCCATCAAGCCACACAGATTCAAGAAATGTAATGGCATCCAATTAGAATGGAAACAAATTATACCTTCATAGAAGGGCTAAAACCGAGAGAGAGAGAATATACTCTCTCCTTCAAAGGATCACCAATAGAACTCACTGGTGAATTCTGAATGGAAAAGATAGATTAAGATATTCCGATCTGTGAGGCCCCTCAAAGACCCATGCACTAAAGTCGGTCATGGAAATGGCCCCACTGGCAGGTGATAGAACACAGGTTTTGGGCAGGGGGCGGTCTCTAGAGAGAGAGCGGTCGGTGAATTTAAATGCCTTTTAGCACAATAACAATACCATACAGATTAGCTATGCAAATATTAAAGCTCATGAGAATAACACCCAAGTGTTATGCTCACAGTGTTATATTCTTTCACACAATGGGATCATGTCATTGTCCCTCAGAGTAGCCACTGAAGGAATGTCAGAGGATTAGTAGCTAACAATTAATAATAAAAATGCAAACTAATAAAAATGCTGGTTCATCACAAAGCTCGAAAATAAAGAAAAGTAATAGATTTAAATTAATTTCATTCAATAACTACTGAGATGAGACTATAAAATATTAGTTAAAATATGGGAAATTGGTACAGAAGTCACAGTAAACTTACATGAAACACTGAACTCAGCAACTACAGAGGACACACATTCTCAGATTTACATGGAGCACCATAGAGCTAATCCAGATGCTATACCCTAGACCCTAAGACAGAGTTCAATGATTTAAAGAATCCAGTGGATGAAGAGAGGACACAGTTGTTAAAATGCCTACCACAGAAACACACGGACCAAAATTTGAATTCCCAGAACCAGCATAAATGCCAGGTAGGTAGGTCTGGAGGGCCAGACCTAATTCCAGCATTCTGAAGGCAGAGACAAAGGAGGCCCCAGCGCAGGCTGGCTAGCCAGATGGTGTCTACCTGTGACCTCTAGGTTCAATTCAACTGAGAGTCATGTCTCAGTGAATGAGGGGGAGAACAACCGAGGAAGACTCCCAAAGTCAACTTTTGGGCCTCCACACAGCCTTCCATATGCATGTGTGCTCACATACATGCACACCTATACACACCAGTGCATGTGCCCACATACACACAGGAAGTCCTACACAGCGTGTTCTCTGAGACTGCAAGAATTACATTAGAAATTATGAATGGGAACCCTCAGAAAGAAGCAGTGTCTGCAGAGGCTGATGGACTGATTAGCACTGCAGTTCTTTGAAGACAATGGGATGCTCCGGGTCTTGAGGCAAATCATTTTATCTTGGGCTAGTTGTTGCTGCCCTTGTCCACCTTTGTGTCAGATTTACCATCCTGTGACTAACAAACACAAACCTTTTAGGACCTGTTAACTTTGCAGATTCCTAGTTTCTACCAACCCAGAACCCAATAATGCCATCAGATAACACCGTGAGCCTAGAACAAAGCTTCCCCCATCTTGCCATAACCACCTCTCTGATGTACCCACAAATATATTTTAAATTTGCTTTGACTTATGACTTTCAATGTTGTCTAAAACTATAAAACTTCATCATATTCCTTCCACAGGGAAATATGGTATTTAGGGTAACCAAAATCTGTGTTCCTGGGCCACAGTCACTCAAAAATGGTTGTAAAATAAACTGTCCCTTATTCCCTTTAAAATGAGGGCTGTGATTTTGCATCACATCGTCAATACATAGACGTTAGTTTCTACAAATGATTAATAATTTATCAAGATTTTTCTAATGTGAAAGGAGAAATGATATTGGACATCAGAAAACAAATTGGAGAGAGAAAGAATGAATCATAGCATATTAAAACTTTGGGCCATCACACACACAGGGCTTGCAAGAAACCTGAAGCTTTGTGAAAGAGAAAGAGATTAAAAAGCTCTTGGTATCTGTCTTAAGATCACATAGATGAGAAAAGAAGGAAATTATAATTAGAAAGTTTGGGTTTGTGACCTAGAAAAGATATATAAAGTCAGAAATCATCATTTTGGAAAAAAAAAGAAAAGATTTTATTAAAAATACAACCTGTGTGACAGGAGGAGAGGTTCTGATGCTGAACCTGAAAAGAAAAACATCACCACAGACCCTTTAGATAGTCAAAAGGCAAGGAAGGTTTTTACCAAGTTGTGCAGACTCATTTAAAAATCTTAAATCATGTCACATAATTAGAAAAAGTATAATTTATAAAACTTACATAAGAAGAAACAGAAAATTTAAACAATCCTAAATGTAATAAAGAAATCAAATACACAATTTAGAACATCCTCATAAATAAATAGTCACAGAGAGCTTCATTGCTAAGACCTAGTAAATATTTAAGAAAAAAATATCAATTTTACTCAAAATCCTAATGACAAAGGGGACTCACATAGAGCACTTCCCAACAATGTAATGCTGTTGCCAATACAATTTCACTACCAGAACTTGGCAAGGATCTAAGAGATAACAGAAGTAAAACTATAGGACAGGGCCTGTTGTGAACACAATCAGAAAAGTTCTTAACCAAAGGGTAGTGAGTCAAAATCCACAATACAAAAATAATATATGATGGCAAAGCGGGCTCCCGGCAGCAAGTATTCTAACCACATAGAGTGAAGTGATTTAAAGGGTAGGAAATTTTGCTTATTCATGGATAGAAGGATTATGTGCATAAGAAATCCCAACGATCTTATATTTTATTAGAATTATAAGTGAAACTGGCAAAATTTAAATATAAGCTCAGTATGTTAAACCACATTGTTTTACTATTCAAAAGCAACACAAATGAGAAAGAGAAGTACTAAAATGCTAATGAAACAGCACGAAAAATGTCTATTTTAAAATGCCTAGTAAAAAACCAAATGGATGATAGGAAATGCTGTTATTCCATAAAATTAGAAAACATTACTGAGAGAAACAGAAAATGATCTAAACAATAAATAGAGACATATGCCAAGTCTATGCAATAAAATAGTAGATAATACACATTGCAAATCTACTTCTGGCCTTGCCCAGATCAAACCCAAGCTTTGTGAATGATAGCAAGTGTTCTTTGGAGTTTTGTTGTTGTTGTTTTGTTTAATTTTTAAGATTTATTTATTATTTATTTGTACAGTGTTCTTTCTGCATGTGTGCCTGTGCACCAGAAGAGGGCACCAGATCTCACTATAGATGGTTGTGAGCCTCCATGTGGTTGCTGGGAATTGAACTCGGAACCTTAGGAAGAGCAGCCAGTGTTCTAGAGCCATCTCTCCGGCCCCTAGGGAAGTGTTCTAATCATAGAGTTACATCACCAGCCCTTATGTGGTGTGTATGTACATATACATACATACACATCCAGGACATATATGTACTTTGCTATGCAGTCCACAGAGTCCAGTAGTTGTTTGTGTGTGCATGTGTACATGCATTCATGTGTGTAGGTGTATGTGTGCGTGCACATGTGTGTATGCTGAGGTGATTCTAATGTTAAAGTTCAAGATAATCTTGAAAAATATGCTCATATTTCCAAGTGTATGAGATACTATAAAGCTTCCATAACTAAACAATGTGGTATTGGCATAAGAATAGACACAGCCCATACCCAAGTAGCCTTGAAGAATGTGTACCATATCAGTACAAAATAAATCATAAATCTCATCACATATAACACATGTTCCAGAAAGATAACAGCCCCTTATGCAAATAGTTAAACATCAAGTTTAAAAAATTATAGATACATTTGTATATAAAATAATTGAATCCAGGATACACATTTGCATTTTTAATTTTATGAGTGTTTTGCCTACGTGTAGGTCTGTGTGTGCCTATGAAGGTTAGAAGAGGGCATTAGAGCAACTGGAACTATAGTTACAGGTGGTTGTGAGCCACAAGATAGGTGCTGAGAACCGAACCCAGAAGAGCAGCCAATACTCTAACTACTGAGCTGGTTCTCCAGCCTCTGGGATATACATTTGTAGAACCATTCAAAACCATATCTGCCATAACAATGGAAACAGATTGTGACCTGTGGTACATTCTTCTACTGGGTATGGTCTGGGTCTGTTCTCATGAAATACCACTGGAATTGAATGACTAATACCACATCTAATGATGGGGTAACACTCATAGATGTAATACAGCACATTAGTTGTGCATAACTGTGATCAAAATTCCTGAGAGAAAACCTTAAAAGAGGGAAGATTTACTCGGGCTCATTTTTCAGATGGCTGAGCTCCTTGTTGCTAGGTCCCATGGGCTTGGGTAAAAGATTGTGGTGGCCAGAGCATGTGTCAGAGAGGGCTGTAATGCATACCCTAGTGACCTAGTGACCTACTTCTTCGAGCTAGGCTCCAACAGCTAAAATTTCCACAACCTTCTGAAGGGGCACAACAGGCCGAGGCCAAGTATTCAACAGAGGAGCCTGTGGGGGACACTTATCCTCCAAACAAACCATTTCCCCCAAACACCAGACACTCAAATGACCAGGCCAAACGAATCAATGATGACTGAAGGCGGGATTGCATGTCAGCCACATTTGAGGTCCAATGGCAGAAAAGAAAGTCAATAGGGATAGCAGAGCTGAGCCGCATGGGAAACCAGGCTCTAGGGACAGTGCTGAGACCTGGCACTTGAGCACATCTAAGTGAGTCTGCCGTGTGTCTGTCATTTGCACACGTCTTGAAAGCTACCTCCTGTAAAATCTGAACCTTAAAACATCATTTCCTCCATTTGTAACAGAGGAAACAGAAGTAGCAGGGCTTTTAAAATATATATTTTTAAACCTGTCAGAGTTTATACTTTGCTGGCTGTAGTTCCCTTACCCAAAAAAAGTGGGAATCTGAGTTTGTGAGCAGCCTGGATTCTGTGTTTTTGCAACACGTTATTTTGTCCTGTGTGGGGACCTTAAAGCATATCACAGGATATCCCAAATACTAATTTCTTCCAGGTGTCATGAATGCTGTGAGGCCATCTCTCACCTTTGATGATGGCTTCAGTCTTGGCCCCTAAACAGAGACATTGAAATCCTAACTCTCGGTACCTATGACTGCACCATTATCTGGGAATGGACATTATCTGGAAATTCCATGGCATGCTAGGGTGGCATCATACTGGAGTAAGGTGGGTTCTGACACAATTAGACAGAGGACTGTGAAAAGGTGGCAGCAGGAAGTACCATCATCCAGATAGTTCCTTAGATGCTGGGTGAGAAGGCCAGATGGAAAGTACGGATAGAGAGAAATGAGCATGTAAAGGAAGAGGACAGGCTATTGTAACTGCTCCTGGGGCATGCAGCGAGAGCTCAGAAGCCCTGCAGCCTGCCCCAAGACACTCAGGGATGTCAAGCTTTTAAACCGGGTGCATAGCTAAGGCTTGACATCCCTGAGTGTCTTGGGGAAACTTCTCAGATGACTAAATGAAGGGTTGTTGGTGTTTTAAGGTTTTCATCTTCCCCGGCAGAGCCAGGGAAAGAAAGAGAGCAGGAGCCCTGGTGTGGAAAAGATGCTTTTACAAACAGAAATTAAACACCACCAGCAACCCTACTGAAGATTATGGGTGGCAGTTCTCAAAAGTGCACCCGGGCTGTCTCTTGCTTTAATATTCTCCAATGATGCGAGAGCCGGGGGAAGATAACCTCGGTTCAACTCGAAGCATATTTCTTGAGCTTGAGTCCATGATGAGCAAACAGAGCCCGGTTCTTGAGAAGACCCTCCCCACTTGAAGAGGGCAGAAACTGTGGCTTCAACTCAGAATATGAGGCAGAGAAGGGTGCTCTATTAGACTAAGCTGCACGTAGCAACCCGGGCTTGGGTTGAGCATGCTCCGTGTGTCAGTCATGAGCACAGGCAGCTGGTGTCCACTCGGTTCTTCAGACATCTTTACTGTTTTGACGTTTGTTTTACAATTAAGACCATAGTTTAAGTTACCTGCCCAGGTAGCAAAACAGGCGGACAGCGTCACAGGCATGAGTAACTGTTGTCGCCAGGGCCCACACTTCACCACTGTGCTGGTTCTTACACAGTGTGATTCTGTCTGGTGGTAGGCTACGATGGTTAGTTTTTGTTGTTGCTGCTGCTGTTGTTTTTATTAATTTGACACAAGCTAAAGTCATCTGGAAAAGGGGAACCCCAATTAAGAAAATGCCTCCATCAGATTGGCTTGTAGGCAAGTCTGTGTGGAGCATTTTCTTAATTAATGATTGATGCGGGAGAGCAAAGCCTACTTTGGATGGTGGCCGACCTGGGAAGGGGGTTCTGGGTTGCATGAAATGGCAGGCTGAGTAAGCCATGGAGAACAATCCAGCAAACAGTGTTCCTCCGTGAACTCTTTTTCAGATCCTGCCTTGAATTCTTGCCTTGACTTCCCTTCATGAGGAACCATAAGCTATAGATGAAAACAACCCTTTTCTCCCCACATTGCTTTTGACTGTGGTGTTTATCACAGCGACAGAAAGCCATCCGGAAGATAAGGTTAGATGGATCTAAGATTAGTTTCGACAGAGAAGAGCATCCTTTGGGAGGTGCTAGAAACAAAAGTGGGCAGTAAGAGGAATCTAAACCATGCCCAGAGGGGGCAGGCATCCTAAAGTACCCACACAGTCCTAGAATATGGTGTCTACCTGGGACTAGACTAACTGACCAATTGCCAAAGTCCCTTCTGCTTCCCAGACTGTGACTAGATGAGGCTCAAAGTACAATAGCCACTGAATCTATGGGAGCCTGTGGGCCACTTAGAACACAGACAAGTGAAGCCTGGGAACACTGTGGATTCTGACCTGGCAACAGCAACTGTATCTACGAACTTAAAGAGCCAATCACCAACTCTGCCCTTCCTGGCTTCATATTTATTGTTAAGGTCTGAAAAGTCACCTTCTTCCAAATTAATCTTTCCAGGTAAATATTATGTCAGAGACTTCGAGCCGTGGAGAATGTGCTGGCTGTGTGACACAGACGAAGGCAATGCCACCTGACCTAGCAGCCAACGTTGTGACAAAGTCCATCAAAATGGACATCCTGAAGATAAATAACTAGAAAGGAGGAAACAGAAAACCAGAAATGTGATTCCCCTTTGGCGCCATTTAGTCTAAGGCTCGCCCTGGTGAGAGGAAGGGAAGGGAACTATGAGTTCCCTATTTTTCCTACTGGGTCGAGGCCCACTGCCATCACAGGGTCGACATTAGCTCCAATTCTTTATTTAGTAAAACGAAAACTCCATGAACGTTCTGGCACTCCAAGGCACGAGCTGGCTCCTCCGAACTGAGACCTCTGCTATTTAGGGACTCTACAAAACAGAAAAAAAATGCGTATTACCAAATAACTATTTAGAGAAAATATTGAAAAAAGATTGAGAGGGAACTGTTTGTTTTAATATGGTCTGTTTACAATGCATTATTGCTGGACTGCAGAGTGTGTGCTAACAGGACAAAAATGCATTTGCATTCTTTCAGGGTCAAAATAGCCATGTTCAGACAGCACACGACAATCTCTCTTGCAGTGATTTTTCTTCTCTCTTTTTTTCTGGCAT
Organism: Pachyuromys duprasi; assembly: GCA_028658305.1. Lineage (NCBI taxonomy): Eukaryota > Metazoa > Chordata > Mammalia > Rodentia > Muridae > Pachyuromys > Pachyuromys duprasi. The sequence goes on from CM053757.1 coordinate 51,003,878, forward strand.
TTGATAGACTCTAGAAGGTCATTGAACCCAACCTTTGGCTAAACTGTCAATATTGCTATAAAAAAGAAAATATCCTCTCTTCAGTTGTCATGAAGCATCGGTTTCTCTACATCAATGTCTCCCCAGTGTTCACGTGTGGTGGAAACACCTAAGGAGTTCGTGAAATGAGTGCCCGCTCCATCCCTTGATTTTCTGAATTGAACTTCCTGTGGACTAGGAAGGTGACACAGATGCCCCTGGTTGAAGGATCACACTTTACCATCACTGTTCACTCACAGAGCAAAAGTAGAGTACAGTCCTAGATACACTAGTGTGACTCAAAGGGGTTTGGGTATACACTGAGACGTAAATCCAGCCAATGTGACCCTTTACCCCATCCTACCTCCTGAGCTCTGGAATTGGTATAGAAATGCCATTGGAGCCCTAGCCAGATCAATGATCCAAGCTCTGGGCTTTGACTCCACTCTCGAGAGAGAAACATTTCATGTGCTCCCAGATAGGAATCCAAGATCTGAGTCAGCAATAGCCTGCCCCTGTGAGAACAACCTGGGCAACAGCAAGTGTATATAGCAATGTAGGCATCCACATAGAGACCAGGAAAATCCAATTCCTTTGTTTGCATCGTAGCATCAACCAGACCTCGATCTTACTGCTGATGGAAAGCAGTTGATTATCTTTTCTGTTAAAGGATGTGGGATTTGTGTTAGTTGCTTTTCTACTGCTGTAATAAAACACTGCGACCAAGGCAACTTACAGAAAAGGGAGCCCATCTGGGTTAGAGTCTGGCGGAGCAGAGGCGTCAGGAGGCGGGCACAGAACCTGAGGGCTCACATCTTGAACCACAAGTATGAAACAGAAAGAGAGAACTGTAAATAAGGTGACTCTTGAAACTGTCAAAACACACCCCCTTTGACATCTTCACTCCTGCAACGCTACACCTCCTAAACTTCCTGAAACGTTATCATCAACTGGGGAACAAGTTTTCAAAAGCCTGACACTATGATACACTTATAACATTCAAGCCACCACAGATGGGTTTTGTTCTATTTTCAGGAAAAGAATATTAGATAACACACCTGTTTAATGAAGTTTTTATTATTGTTACCTTTTATTCAATTGGTATCCTGGCTGTGGCCCCCTCCCTCATTTCCTCCCAATCCCACCCTCCTTCCTCTTCTCCCCCATGCTCTTCCCCTAGTCCACTGATCGGGGAGGTCCTCCTCCCTTTCTATCTGACCCTAGCCTATCAGGTCTCATCAGAACTGACTGCATTGTCTTCCTCTGTGGCCTGGCAAGGCTGCACCTCCCAGGGGGAGGTGATCAGAGAGTCTGCCACTGAGTTCATGGCAGAGATAGTCCCTGATCCCCTTACTAGGGCACCTACTTGGAGACTGAGACTATGGGCTACATCTGAGACAGGGTTTTCAGGATGGCTAAGATAAAAAACTCAAGTGACAACACATGCTGGAGAGGATGTCTCTCCTCCATTGTTGGTGGGAATATAAACTTGTAACCCACTTTGGAAATTAATCTGGTGCTCTCTCAGACAATTAGGAATAGTGCTACCTCGGGATCCAGCTATACCACTCCTGGGCATATATCTGAAACATGCTCAACTACACAACAAAAACATTTGCTCAACCATGTTTATAGCAGCTCTATTCATAACAGCCAGAATCTGAAAACAAACTAGATGTCCCTCAATGGAGGAATGGATACAGAAATTGCACATTTACACAATAGGATAGTGCTCAGCTATTAAAAACAAGAAAATCATGAAATTTGCAGGCAAATGGTGGGAACTAGAAAAGATCATCTTGAGTGAAAAACATACATGGTATATACTCACTCATAAGTGATATTTAGACATATAATATAGGATAAACATACTAAAATCTATAATCCTAAAGAAGCTAAACAACAAGAAGAACCCCAGGGAAGATGCTCAATCCTCATTCAGAAGGGCAAATGTAATAGACATCAGAAGCAGAAGACAGGGAACAGGACAGGAGCTTACCACAGAGGGCCTCCAAAAGACTACCCAGCAGAGCATAGAAGCAGAGTCTGGGACTTATAGCCAAACTTTGGGAAGAATGCATGGAATTTTATGAAAGAAGGGGAAGATAGATAGACTTGGAGAAAGGAGAGCCAAAAAAAAAAAAAAAAAGAGCCCTGGGGGCCCTGAGGACAATGATACCCCAGCCAAGGACCATGCATGGAGAGGACCTAAAACCTTGGCTCAGATGTTTAGTGAACTTTTAAGTTTAAGATTTTTAAATTTTAAGATTGAGAAATCTTAATGCTCATTAGTATTTTTATTATTTATTGTTGTCAAGGGAGTACGTTAACATAATTGTCTTAAATTCATATTTAATAATTCAAGCTTCCAAGTACGCTATCTCTTCACCTTGCTTTTTCCTCAGTAATTAACCTAACTCAGAAACTTCTACTATCCAAATCACAAACTACCAAACCCTGACTTCATTGCTCTGTCTAGACGCTAGAGAAAACATATCTATGTTTGTAACTTATTTGCAGACCTCCCTGGATTAATACTGAAGCATACACTCCTCTGTGCAACTACATTTCAAAATCAGAGTCTGAGAAGATGGCTCAGGATGGTTAAAAGTGCATGCTGCTCTTGCAGGGGATCTGAATACAGTTCCTAGTACGCCCATCAACCGGCTCTCAACCATCTCTAACTCCGGGATCCGAGATCCGCTGCTGTCTTGTGTACTCTAAGGGTACTGACTCATGTATTATATGCACACACGCATACATGCACACACCCACAATGATAAAAAATATACATCTGGAGGCTGGAGAGATGGCTCAGAGGTTAAGGGCACTGGTTGTTCTTCCAGAGTCCTGAGTTCAATTCCCAACAACCACATGGTGGCTCACAACCATCTATAATGAGATCTGGTGCCCTCTTCTAGCTTGCAGATTTATATGCAGACAGAACATTGTATACATAATAAATAAAGAAATCTTTTTTAAAAAATACATCTGAAATCAGTAGCAGGTAGCATCTCCTTACTAAGTAAAGTCGAGGGGATCTGATGACTCTACATCTCATAGCTGATTCAGTCTCCTGAGTCAAAAGAACAATAACAAAGTTATCTTTTGGGTAGTTCTTAGAATCCAATAACTTTAGGGTCTTTAGAGTTGACTCAGAGGCTAGTCTAAAAAAAGAAAAACTCTATTCCTAAGAACATCCTAGCACATTCTGGCATTAAGATGAGTATTCAACAATCGTCTCATATGATTAGTTGTCCATGAATGTGTGAGACGTCAGTCATAGCATTCTGAAATTTGTACAGATATAAAACATGAGGAATTAAATTGATTCCAGTTTAATCCATAAATAGATACAGCCTTAGTTCTCAGAAAACGTACCACCTCATAAACACACAGAAATATAAACACAATTCTTATCTTAAGGGAAAGCAAATCTAATAAGAAATAAAAAAGACCAAACACTAACAAAAATTTGGTAACACTACTAGTATTTTTTAAATGTGGTCCTAGAGCATGACTGTCCAGATTAATGCACTTTGCCCTAACGAGGATGCCACCCATCACTTTCCAGCCCCTTCAGGGACTGTCAGCATAGCCTACCACCCACCACGCTGATAATGAACGCTGGCTGCCCACCTCACTCCTCTTTCCGCTTTGCTGCCAGGCTCCCCAAACTCATCAGAGAAAATCGAAAGCTCCAGTCTGATCTCTGGGTCATGATGGGCCCAAACCAGTCACGACAAGACCGTTTGCTATTTTCCCAACATCACACCGAATGGGACGTCACGGTGTGCCGGTTCTTACCAATGACTGGGGCAATCACTGTGAGTCTCGATGAGCAGAGAAAAGGACCGGCAGCCTTCCTCACACCGCACGGGCACAAGTGGTGCCTGGGCGGTGATGCCGAAAGACTCAAAGAATTGCAGCCTAGCCAACTCTGACGTCAGCCGGCAACTTCACAAATGCCAGCGGTGCGGGTCTTTTGAGTATAGAAGGGCTAACCTGGTCATTTTAGCCATTATTATATGACTTGTGGCTGAACTCGGCGTTTGAAGACAGAACGCTCTCATTTTGCACTAATCATCTGTGTTCTCAAACGTTGTCCCAAAACTTCAAATTTCTTTAAATTGTTGCCAAAACATATACTCTTTTTCAAAGTATAATGAAGACACCAGAAGGAATGCATTGTCAACCCTGATGTTAATTTTGCAAGGCCACTTTGAGAGATGTTTCCAACTATGGACTTTTTAATTTTTTTGTTTTTAGTTTTGCAAATGAGTGGCCTCACAGAAGACTCTCTGGGTTACAACCCTTGGCTCAAAAAGAGTCATGTATTTGGCATCACATCTCAAATGTACTACAACCAAATTAAATGATGATCAAAGCCATAAAGCCATAGTACAGAAAGATTTGTGAGTGCATTCTTCACTTAGCATCCTTGTTTTTATTCGGTTGACAAAAGGCAATGTTTAGTCTGCTTAGACCGTATGTAAGGTGGCTGGGTGGAAGTAGATCCATTGGCTTTCACCCTGTGTCACTGAGATTCATCATGCTCTAGGTCTTTCGTTAGCGATTTAAAAATAAGGATGTTTCAATGGTTTACTAACTTTCCCCAGCAGTTTCACCAAAACTTCCAGTTCCGTATCTTTGTCAGTGACAAAATGGAATGGTTTTGTAATGTGTATTTTGAAAATTATAAAATCAAGAAAGCCAAGCAGAGATGAATTCACAGTCACATCACCACTGTCACAGAACAAGCTTTCAAAGAGCAAAACATACAGAAAACAGAATTCTAGTGACAAATCAATGCCCTTCAAGCCAACTTCAGCACATGGAAAACCACATGTTAATCCTAAAATGACTAGAAATACACTGCTGAGTACACATGCAATTTCAATGTGGAGCAACACTGAACACAAAACCAAAGAGAAGGGTTTAAAAGGAAATAACAATTAAGACTGTCTGGGAGAAACTGTTGGAACCTGTATGTGTCTCACATACGAGAAAGGGAAGAGGACAGTGGGGTAAAGGACAGGAGTAACACAGAGACTGCTTGAAAATAGGCAGAGCAGGTATTCAACAGAAAAAAATGGGTTTATTTCTAATGGAATAGAAGTGCAAAGTGCAGCCAAGAAGAAATGCATGTTACCAATAGACATTTGCTTAACATGAGCCATAGCACTAAACACAGGGCTCAGGGCACTCACAGTGGTTATTGGGAAGTGGAGAATGCTAAGCAATAAAATAAATTAATAATGATAACACAAAGCCATCACCTGTCTGTTGTGAATGTAGCTAACCTCGGAGGTGTCAACAGGAACTGAAATGGGTACATAGTAGCCACCGTGCTTTCTAAGAGGGTGGAAAGCATTCAGAAAGACAACTGAGCACAGTCTATCAGAATCCTTAAAATAGGGCTGGAGAGATGGCTCAGGAGTTATAAGTACATACTGATCCTTCAGAGGACCTAAGTTCATTTCCCAACACCCACTTAGGGCGGCTCCCAGCTGCCGGTAACTGTAGCTTTATGTTTCTGGCCTCCGTGGACGCCTACACATAATCACATAGCCACATACAGACATACTGATGCATAACTGAAAAAAAAACGAAAAATAAATCCTTAAGATGCTGCATGTTCTTTGATATGGAAAATCTACATTTAAGAAATTATTCAAGAGGAGATCCAAGATGGCTCCCACGAGAGAACACTGTGTCCGAGGAGTAGGAGAGCAGAAACAACGCAGCGACCAGGAGACTGAACTCTGGGACCTAAAACGCCAGCATTGTGAGTGCCAGGTGAGTGGAACTCCTACGGTGAGAAAATAAAGTGGGAAAACCCTAGGGACACCCAGTTATTACCTGGAGAAATTTCCCTGTGACCAGCGGCGCACAGCTCTGATCTGACCGAGCGGCTGCGCTAGGCGCCCACACCCGCCATTATAGATTGGATCGCACAGTCTCGCGGGCAGTCTCCTGAGGAACCAGGAGCCGTTTTCACTGAACTGCACACTGTGAGCACACACTGCACCCAGGTTCTGCTTCGACCCACGGGTGTACTGCGGGTTCAGTCCGATCATCGGAACCACACCAGACTGAGTGGATTGGGGGACCATTCTGACCAGTCCGCACACTGCAAAAACTCAGTCAGTGTGTGAGTCCGCCGGCGGATCTGGGAAGAACCCGAGTTCTGTCTCAACCCACGGCTGAGAGGATCCTGGGACCATCTTGACCAGACTGCACACTGAGGGCGAAAGCTGCACGCATCCGCCAGCAAAAACCCCAGTTCAGGTGTCTGTCCACGGGCCAGACAGAGAAGGC
>CM053757.1:51010716-51046851 GCA_028658305.1 Pachyuromys duprasi
ATCTCAAGATTACACAGAAAGAAAGAAACAGAGAAGAGAGAGAGGGAGGGAGGGAGGGAGGGAGGGAGAAAGGAAGTAATGAAGGAAGGAAAAGACTAGTCTAGGATCAATATTGTTGAGATCTGGGGAAAGAGAAACACATAAAAAACTAAAACATCAAAAACTGACTCACTAAATTATTATTGTTATAATAGAGTAATATATTTAATATGTACATGTACTAAATGTCATATATTTAATATGCAATATAATGTAGTGATATGTATAATTACATATTATTACTAGACAGACAAAGATGCCATTGAAATCTACCCTATGCATGAACCTCAGCAGCAATATCACCTATATAAACCCAATCACATCATGAAATTATTAACCACATGTGTATATCACATGCGTGAGCCCATTTTCATCATGAAACTATTAACACAAACACACTATACAGATTCAGAAGAGATATGATGAGATATCAGAAACACAACTAAAAACAGAATATGAAGCAAGGGTCAGTAAAAGGGCATAGGCCACCCTAAATACACCATGGTAGAGACAGGGCTATAGCAAACATGAAGGACAAGACTAAGGAAGCAGAATTAACAGGAGACAGATACATCAAAGTTGGTACCCCTGGAGATAACTGCAGAACAATAAAAAGAATTAAAACAAAACAAAACATAGAATATATAACTCAAGAAAACATTCCAGAGAAGATGACTTGACTTTACACATTAAAAAATGATATGGGACAGTGAAAAGAAGGTAGAAGACATCTAAGAGGAGGAAAGCATTAAGCTAGCTATACATAGACTTCTCCACAATTAGAAGGCAATGAGGTGATAGCCGTGAGTCTGTGAGGCAGGCCTTTGAAGGGCTTTGCTGCAAAGCGTTGCCTGCTCTTCCGAGTTACTCCTCCGCTTCCCATCTCCTTCAAAAGAGAAAGAAAAAATAAAAATACACAAGATAGCCATATTGTACTGTATACAAGGATCAGGCCTTGACAGATTCTCTGAGGAGGTTAGCCTCTGCACTTGGCTGTGAAGGATGATCTAGATTAGGTTCATAGACATGGGGTTCACCTTTGTGTAGGCTAGAGCCTGAACCAAAAGGGGAAAGTGAACTGAGCAGCCATCACTCGGTGCTTCCTGACTGCAAATGTAGCTTGACCAGCTGCCTCATTCCTGCTGTGATGAGTTCCCTCCCATGAGAGACTGCACCCTCAAGCGTGAGCCCCTAAAAGCACACACACACACTCACACACACACACACAGCCAACCTTCCTTCCTTAAGTTGCCTTCTTCCGGCTCTTTTAGCACAGCAATAGGAAAAGTGACAAATACAGTCTGCCTCCACTCACCTGTCATTCACACCAGATGGAGAAACACTAGGACTTCATTGGAGAAGGGGAGTAAGGCCTATTGCCATCAAGTTTAATTCTGACATGAATGCACTAACCAATTGCCTAGCCAGGAGCAAGAAAAGCATACGCATCTTGAAAGGAAGGAAAGAATGTTACTATTGACAATAGCACCAGGGTGAGCCTAAGCACTAAAGGGATTTACTTGAAATCTATTATAACAATAGGAAAATTCAATGACAGTTTTTAAAAAAACATGTAAGTATTGTGTCTGCTACTCTAGAGGCTGCAAGTAGTTAGAAAATACAGTGAGAGGGTGATTGATGGGGCTGGAGAGACAGCTCTTGAGAATACTGGCTGCTCTTCCAGAGGTCCTGACTTCAATTCCCAGCACCCACACCATGGCTCACAACCCTCTATAGTGATATCTGGCACCCTCTTCTGGCATGCAGGTGTACACACAGGCAGAACACTGTACACATAATAAATAAATCTAAAAAAAAAAGAAAAAGAAGAAAATAAAAGAAAGAAAGAAAGAAAGAAAGAAAGAAAGAAAGAAAGAAAGAAAGAAAGAAAGAAAGAAAGAAAGAAAGAAAGAAAGAAAGAAAATACAATGAGGAGCTTCACTCAGCCCCCGCAGTATGAAAAGAAAGTTATCCCCACCTGGGAATAACTATGAAGAAGGTCTGCTAGAGGTATATCATGAAAACATAATATAAGCTCAACTGAGTTAAAAATAAGCAGGTGAGGTGGCCAAGAGGTGAAAGAGTCAATTTTTCTGCATTTTAATACATTCTACACACAAAAGAGAGAAAGCGTCATAAATCCACAAAGAAATGAAAGAATTGAAAGGGACTAGGAGAGAAAAGGCACATGATTGCAGAGAATCTGTCTGTCTGTGGCATTGGTGGTATGAGAAAACATGGTTAGAGTCTGCCCTGCCAGGCTGCTTCAAGCCTGGCACAACGCCCGCACTGCCCTGGGCTCCAGCACCCAGAAGATCACTGCTGGGATCCCAAATTAGAGGCTGAACTGTCCCCAGCAGACGTTGGGGTTTTCTATCCTGCCTCCTCCAAGAGAGCCCAGGGAAACAAGGGGAGTACCACATGACTGAACCAGACTGCAAGAGGAGATTTGGGCTCTGCAAAAGCTGACCTCTCTCCGCAGGAGTCACCCAAAAATGGAGAACGGCTCAACAGCCCACCAACACAGCTCCAGAGAAAAGGTAGGGACACTGAAGTTGGGCAGTATTGCCACACAGTAGCCCTTCAGAGGCACTGGAAGCAGCTGGGCAGAATACAGGACTTGTTGCATCAAGGTAAGAACAATAGCCCCCAAGACACAGAGATTTGTGGACTGGAGACAGCAGAAAAATGACAAGGAAGCTTGAAGGCAAGAAATGCTCAACAACCCCTCCCGACAACCCTCCCCAACACACACACACCAGCTATAGCAGGGAGAAACTATAAGACTACAGAAAGATTGTGTGGGTATCTTGACTGACAGAGTTGTAGAATTAGGGGTCTTAACACTCTTGTCTCCAAACCTTATAAGGGACATGAGCTGAGAGTACAGTATCTTCTCCTGCAGCTAACACTGGGACTTCTGTCAAACCATTATAGTTGTCACTGAGGTTGGCTTACCCAGTGAACATAAATCCAAGTGAAGACAAGGCACCAGGAGGATTCACATAAAATAAAGAAAAACAAAGCCAGTGGGAAAGAAAGAAAAGCTATGAAGTGAGTAAATACATCCCAGCAGATGAGCAAAACACAGCAAAGAAACACACAAGAAGATGACAACACTCCGTCAGATAGCTTCACAACACTAGACAAATGAGAGAGCAGAAATGCCAGGAAAATATTCCGGAGTTTCACAGTCCTATTTTTAACAAGTTTCAAGGACCAGATAGACAACTCAAATAAACAGATAGGGAATTTAATTTAAGACCTGGAAAAGAAACTCACAAGCTCAATTCAAGACGAAGGCAAGAGTGAGACCAAAATGGGTGAAAAGATTCAGGAACTTAGAAGAAATGTTTTAGAATATGAGGGAAAGTTCAGCAAGAAAATAGAGATACTAAAAAAAGATGTAAACAGAAATTCTGAAAATAAAAGAATCAATCAAATAAATATCAGAAAGCATCAGCGACAGACAAGGGTAAACCCAACCATGAACATCAGGAATGGAGGACAAGGTTCAGATGGTAATACACAGACATAATATAGAAAAGAACAGCAATAAACATGACCAAAACTCCCAAAGAGTCTGTTATGCACTCGAGAGACAAAACCTAAGAATCCATTAGAATGAAGAAGGAGCTGAACTTGAGATCAAATCTGGTGAGCAACTGGGGAGACGACTCAGTGGGTAAAGTGCTCCCCAGGCAAGGCTGAAGACTTGAGCTCAGATCCCAGAACCTACATGAAACAGGGGCTCCTCGTTATATAGCAACTACTCCAAATTGATGCATCCCTCCCTGGAGGGATGAGAGAAACTTGTGGGGTTCAGAAAAGCAAATAAACCCCACAAAACCAAAAAGGTAGAAACTAAACAGGATTCAAAAGACCCCTCCCTAAGATTCTAGAAACAGCAAACAGTTGCTGGGGAGAAAAGGCTCTGACCTACCAAGAGCCTTGCAGAAAGTCTCTGCCAATTTCCAGTGGTCTTTAGAGAACTAGAATTGCAGGGAACTCTGGGATTATAGCTTTTGGGAGTCATCACCCACACAGGAGTGGGCTCTCTGGTGATGTAATTACCTCTGTCTCCTATGTTTGTAGGTAACCTCTCACCTTATTATTGTAAATAATCCTTTATGGGCTCATTGACTTCAAAAGTTGGGCTTTGGTGGAATCATTTCCTTGGTCTGTGCCAAGGATGCCAAGGATGGCACATCAGTGCCAAGGATGTGCATACTTTTTTTTCACATGTCTCTAGGAAGTCTTATGTAACATGTGCATCTATAATTCTAGAACTCTTACAGTGAGATAGAAAGAGAAGACAAGAGAATGGCCATAAGCTCCCAGACCAGCTAGCATGGAGTATACAATAGAGAACAAGCGATCCTGTCTCAAATAATGAAAGCCCAACACGGGTTTTTCCTCTGACTTACACACACACAGACACACACAGAGAGAGACTTATAGAGATTTAAATGGATTTGTCAAATGGCTTACACAAACTATTCAATAAAATAGTAGCCAAGAATTATCCAAACCTAGAGAAAGAAGCACACATCTAAACATGTAAAGCATTTAATGCCTCAAATGAACATGACCAGAGAAGAACTTATCCATGGCATACCATACTCAAGATGTCAAAAATTAAAGCAAAAAAGGAATACTAAAAGCTGTAAGGGAAAAGTGCCAATTAACATACAGAGTAGGAAGAGACATCAGAGTAACATCAGATCTGTTGTCAGCAATCCCAAAAGCTAGGAAGCAAGCATGAGATGATGCTTTTCAAGCCTTTAAAGTAAATAACTATCAACCAGGATTGTTTTGCCTAGCAAAATTATTTATAAAAACAGATGGACAAATAAGACTATTCTGAGACAAACACAGGTTAAGTCAGCTCTGTAGAAAAAAAACGTTAAAGAACATTATACACAGAGAAAGAAAAAAAGATATTTTCACACATCACAAAAATTCATTACATTAAAGCAACAGACATGAAAAATAACTAGGGCAGAATCAGCCAGATCAAATACTGCAAACCACCAAACATCCAGCCCTACCAAGAAAGAGAGAAAAGATCCCTCAATTAACCAACCAATAAAAACAAACAAACAAACATAAACAATAGTAAATCCTTCCCAATTATATTCTTGGATACAAAAGGCCTTAACTCACCAATGAAAAGACTTAGGGATAGGATTAAAGAACATGACCCAACTCACTGCTGTCTCTAAGAAGCTTGCAAAGCTAGGAAAGTCATCTATCAACTGAAAGTCAAAGGTTGGAAATCAATCTGCCAAGCAAATGAAAGTCACAGACAGAAAGCTGGCATAGAATGTCTTTTAGCTGATAAAGTAGACTTCAAACCCAAACTCTTCAGAAGTAATAAAGAGGGCTGCAGTGTATTTATAAAAGGAACAATTCACCAAGAGGATGCAACTATTGAAAATATTTAAACACAAATCTTGGACTCCCAATTTCACAAAACAAATATGAAGAGACATAGAAGATCACATAGATCTAGTCACAATAATAATGGGAGACGTTGACAACACATTTTCACATCTCACATCTGCTACAAAACAAAACAAACAAACAAAAAAAAAAACAGCCGAGAAGCCTTAGGGCTAAATTACACCGGAGATCAAGTGGATTTAACAGCTATCTACAGAACATTCCATTGTTCATTCTCAGCAGGGCATGGAATTTTCTTCAAAACTGACCACATTCTACTCCACAAAAGCAAGCCCTGACAGATTATTAAAATCAGAATAATTCCCTCCATTCTGTCAGATCATTGTGAAATAAAATGGGTAATTAATACCAAAACTAATCTCAGGAAACACACAAATACTTGAAAACTAAACAATGCACGTTGAACAAGCAGTGGTTCTTTAAAGAAATCAGGAGGGACTCGTAGACTCAATTGAAAGTGAACACACAACTTACGAGAACTACTTCTGCGATGAAGCCACTGTAATCACAAGAAGGCTGTGTGCTCTCACACTAAACAATCAGAGTAATTTCTAACGACCTCAAAGCTCTCAAAGAGCAAAAAAGCCAAACCCACATGCAGCAGATGGCAATAGACAATAAAGCTTAGGGCAGAAGTTAATAACAGAGACCAAAATGCATAAAATTCATCAAAGTGTTGGTTCTTTAAAAAGGCTAAGAAGAATGACGAACTCTTAGCCGACTTGCAGAGAGAAATCTGTAACTTTTTGTTCTGTTTTTTTTAAAAACACAGAAATATTATGGGAATATGTTTTTGTTTTAATCCTAGGTGTGGGTATAAGAGGCTGTTCCACAGCAGGCGACTATGATTTGCTTTGTGCTCTAGCAGGGGTGTGGTTTTGCCAGCTGCAGGTAGTTTCTGTGATTGTGTGATATTTAGAATTCTGGGGACTTCTCAGAGGCTATAGAAATGCTAGCACCCCAATAGATGAGGTTGCTATTGTTGGCTGGTGGCTAGTTTGACGCTATTGGTTGCAGTTTTTTTGCAGTTTGTCAAGTAGTTGTGGACAAAGAAACAAGACGAAGAAATCAGATATCCTGACAGAGAAAACCAGACTTGCCTCAAGGAACTCAATGCTCCTAATCAGCAGGAAGTGGTCTCACCATAATGACACCCCTTTCTCTGACTATCCTTTTTTCTCTCCTATCTAGTGTTTGTGGTTGCAAGGGAAGAAATATAGGGATGGAGAAGGGTAGAAGACAGAAAAAGGAACCCACAAACTAGCAAGTGCCAACTACACAAACTAGCCAGAAGAAAGAGAGGGAAAAAAAAACCCTAAGATTATAAAATTTGAGATGAAAAGGGAGTAGTTAGATATCATATTCTAATGATATCCAGATCATCAGAGAATACTTTAAGAACTTACTTTAAGAACAAGTTAGAAAATCTAGAAATAATGAATCAATTTCTTAATGCATGTTACTGAAATTAAAGACTGAAGGCAACAGAACCAACCAGACCCATAACGACAAGATAAAAGCTATAATTTTTTTCCACAAAGAAAATCCCAGGTTTAGATGGAGCTACAGCTAAATTCTACCTTCAAACTTTTCAGAAAAAGCCAATATCAACACTTACATCAAACACTTTGTTTCACAAAACAGAAAGGGAAGAAACACAACCAAACTCATACTACCAAAAAATAAATTTACAAAAAAGAAAAGAATACTACAGAACAATCTCTGTGATTAAAACTATTCAATAAATTAAAAATGCATTCAACAATCATATATAATGATGAAGGTGGTTTTATCCTGCAAGATGGATTCAACATAAATAAGTTAATAAATGGAGTACGCCACACTAATATATTTGGAGACAGATATCACATGATCATCTTGACAAATCCAGAAAAGTAATTTGTTGAAGTTCAATAGGCCTAAAGAAAAATCCTAAAGAAAACAGGAATACTGAAGAGGAAGTTTCCGGTTTCTTTGAAGACTAAGTTTTGTCATGTGATGTTTTGCTGCATGCTCTAATGTGTGAAGGGCATTACTTTGGCCAGCTGAGAACATCTGTGGGTGGACTCTGAGGAGAGGAAATATATAGAGGCCCACTCACAGTGAGACTCACCCCGTAGCCTATCTGACCACTGTAGGTTGAAGTTGGGCATCAAGAAAGGATTTTGAAAAGTTCCTATTATTAGATGAAAGTAAAAACAGCATACCAAAAGCTCTGAGACACAGTGAAGGTGGTCCTAAGGAAAAAGTTTATAGCAGTATGCACCTACATCAAAAAATATTAAGAGTTCTCATATCAATAATTTAATGCATGCCTGAGAAAAGCAATAACAAGCAACAATAAAAAAGTAGACAGCACGGTCTCTGGTTTTGTGTTTTTATGGAATGTGTGTGTTTCTTGTGCTTTTTCTTTGTTTATTATTATGGTCTGTTTGGCTTGCTTTGCTTATTTATTTGTTTATTTTTGTTGCCTGTTTTCTAAACAGAGAGGGAAATAAAGGATTACCTCTATTAGAATTGTTGACCTATGATGCTCCGTGAATCCCTAAACATTATAGGCTATTGCCATTGTTCGTGGATGCCCCTCCAGAACTTGACACTAAGACCCTATTGCAGCAGCCGTAATATGTCTGGATCATAGAACATGGAGAAATCGAGCCAGTATTAACCTGAAAGCTCATCCGTACTGGCTAGCTTTTATAGTAGTGCTGGAAGGGGTTATGCATGCCAACAGAGGAAAGGTGTCATGCGCATTATTCAGCTATGAAACCTTGCCAGCAACAATAAAGGCATGCCAGGAGGTAAGTGTCCACTGGCCCTATAGTCGCACACATGTCAGAGGAGTAACCAACCACTTTGTGCTTTGATTTAATGCTTGTTCCACAAGATGGATCCTATACCTGCCATAATTATGGTGGCAAGAATCTTTAGCTAGGCAAGGTCAGGGGCCATAGGGGCAAAACAATCACTACTACTCTGCTGTGGGACACGGGGTTTAATCAGTTCCTGCTGGCTCCTCCTTATTTCTATAGCTCAGCTTCTCCCTCAAACCTCATGAGAGAAGCTTCCTTTTGCAGTAGGCGCTGGTTAACACAGAGGCACATGACAGGTTCAGGTGCAGAGAATAAGTGACTGTGGCCCTAGGTGAGGAATTGTGTCATACTCCTCCCTTCCCAAGGCTCAGGGATCACTGCTGAAGAGAAGGTGGAAAGACTGTAACCAGGCGTGTACATAACTACAAAGAAACAGTCTTTTCTGTACACAATAGTAGCTACTGGAAGAGGGAGACTTTACTCTCTTTAAGGGGGTCCAACATGCTCCGGGGAATAGCCTCACACCTAAGAACATATATGTGTGTGTATATATATATTCTGTATCTATGGCTGTGTGTTTGTGTGTACATTATATACATGTATATGTAGATGTGTATATAAATGATTATATGTGTGTATATGTATATATTATATATGTATATATATATTTATTTAAAAATACAGTCACTCATTTTAAACTCAACTACCCCAGACACTCCCTTTCCAGCCTGCCCAAAAGATAGACTTGTCTACAGTCTTGTTGTGGAATAGGATCCTACTGGAAGATGCTCATCACATAGTTATTTAGTGTTTGAAAATAAAAATTAGAAAAAAAAATGTCGGCATGGGAGTTGCAGGGTGCCTGAACCATCACACTGTAAGTTAATAACCCCCAGGAATCCTAGAGGCTATTTTAAAACATTGAACTCAGAGCCCTGGAGGCATCTGCTACGGATACTTAAGAAAACAAACTCCCCAGCTTGCTGGCTAGCGAAGGCAACCAGGCTACAATAGCAGGATACAGAAAGCTGAGATGTGATGCTCAGGGAAATTCAAAACCTGAATAGTCTGGGAAGAAATAAAACAGACAGTGTTTGGGCCATGAAGCTAAGAATCTCAGAAGAGGCATCCTCTGGAGGCTCGCAGCGTCACCAAGTTAAGACCTTGGAGTTCAGCTGAGTAAGTGTCCAGCCTGTGGCTAGATGCCTCTATCGTTCAGATGGCATACTGCTTCAGTTAGTATTAACACTTAGAGTGTTCTCCTAAGATCGGGAATCTATAGATCAAAGTATTTGTAAAACTTCTCCTTTGGCAGAGTGCCCTTCTTTAGTTTCTTCAGTATTTTAGAAGGGAAAATAATGGAGCTCAGAGGTAGAGCTCACACCACATTTGTCTGGTGACCTCTGAGGCTGCCCACCTGGCTAATGTACCATGCAGACTGGAGAAAAATTCAGTTATAAGTTAACATTGGACAGTGTGAAAAGCTAGCATCGGTGAGCCTCAGCATCCTTTGCCCATGTGCACTGCCAACAACACTGGGCAGTGCTGTGTGGCACTGTGGTGGCTGTGGGGACTGGGTGATGTGCTTCCTGGGAGAAGGCCTTGACATGTTCATTTGGGGGCCTCCCCTTCTCACTCACATTTTTCCCTCATGGGGACTGGTCTCGTTGCAAAAAACATAAGAGCCACAGGCAGGCCAGCCTGAGGAATTTGACTTCTAGAAAAGGGGGAGAAAGTGAAACTTACAAACACACAGAAGAAAACCATATGAAAGAAGGGGGAGTTCATATGACCTGGAGAGGACAGGAGCTCTGCAAGGACCAAATATATCTGGGCACAGGGGACTTATATGAGACTGTTTCTCCAACCAAGGACCATGTATGGATATAACCTAGAACCTCTGCTCAGATGTAGCCCATGGTAGCTCAGTATCCAAGTGGATACCCTAGTACGGGGAACACAGACTATTTCTGACATGAACTCAGTGGCTGGCTTTTTGACCTCTGCCCCCACGAGGGAGGAGCAGCCTTTCTAGGCCTCAGAGGAGGACATTGCAGCCAGTCCTGATGAGATCTGATAAGCTAGGGTCAGATGGAAGTAGAGGAGGACCTCCCCTTTCAGTGGACTTAGAGAGGGACAGGGAGGAGATGAGGGAAGGAGGTAGGATTGGAAGGGAAGGAGGGAGGGGGCTACAGCTGGGATACAAAGTTAATAAACTGTAATTAATATAAAAAATAAAAATTTAATTTAAAAAAAGAATATAGCATGCAAAATCACATAATGCAAACCACTGCCAACAGCCACCAAGCATTCCCATAATGTTTAAAAAGCTAGTGCACAAGCCATTCTACTCTGTGGTACAAAGGACCACAGACGCTGGAGCACATTGGCAGAATACTGACCCCAAATTCTAATGAAGAAGTTAACATGAAGTCAGTTGCCGTGAAGGTTCTTTATTGCTGTGTTTATAGATCATTCTGTGTCGTGTCATCGTAAAGTTCGGTAGCTTGTTTACAAGAAGCCATCCTGTAAAATTCTAAGTAATTACACCAGCTACTCCTGATGTTTGTATTACCTCAGAGCCTGCATTTTTCTACCTGTTTGAGATAGGATATTATTCAGGTCCTCTTGAATTTGGGGCCGTGGTGCTGGTAGGGATTAGGGTGGATGAGGGTGGGAGAGAAGTTTCTTTCCTATTTTACATTAATAGACATCACTTTAAGTGCATGAAGAATCCTGATATTTTCTCGGAAAATATGTTTGCTTTCTTATTAGTTATTTTAAAGTTTTTAAGCTGTCTTTGGCATTGTTAGTACAATATTCACAAATATCTAAGTTCTTATTTTTTAATGATAACATAGAGGGTCAGTGAGGTGGCTCGGTGAGAAAAAGAGCTTGCTGCCAAGGCCGCCAACTGAGTTCAAGTTCTAGAACCCACATGCAGAAGAAGAAAACCAACACATCTTTTGAACTCCATATATACGCTGTAGAATGCACACCTACCACACACAAATAAATAAAATAATATAGAGCACCTTCTGTCAGTATAATGCTCTAATGTCAATGGAGTACATAAAGAACATGTCTTGGGCTAGGATATAGCTCCATGGCTGTACACTTCCTGGGCATTCATTGTGGCCCTGGGTTCAGGCCCCAGCTCCAAGAAAAGATGGGAAGGAGGTTGCAAGGGCTGGGAAGAGGAAAAGGTAAACTCATAAAGTTATTTTATCTAATTTAACTTATAGATATGTTTATGTGTAT
Source organism: Pachyuromys duprasi (assembly GCA_028658305.1). Lineage (NCBI taxonomy): Eukaryota > Metazoa > Chordata > Mammalia > Rodentia > Muridae > Pachyuromys > Pachyuromys duprasi. Next base: position 51,022,296 of record CM053757.1, read on the forward strand.
GACTCATTTGCCTGTGTGTCTATCTATCTCTGTGTGTGTGTATGTGTATGTGTGTGTACTATACCTGAAGCCCCACAAAGGCCAAAAGAGGGAATCCCCAAAAGCTGGAGTTGCAGATGGTTGTGAGCTGCCATGTGGGAGTTGGGAGGTGAAACCAGGTCCCCTGCAAGAGCAACACGTGCTCTTAACCACCGAGTCATCTCTGCAGCCCCACAGGTTCAAGTTGTAACATGCGGCTCAAGGCTAAGCAAAGACTTGTGGGACGGATGAGCTGGCTCCGCAGGCGCTGGCACTCGCTGCACGCACTTGGCATCCTCAGTTTGATCTCCAGATGCCACATATGGGTAGAAAGGGAGAAGCAACTCCTCTGCAAAGCCGTCTTCTCATTGCACACACATGCACAAACACACGCAGTAATTATAATGAATAATTTTTTAAGTCAAGAAATGCGTTAGCAAGCGACAGAGGAAGAGTTGAGTGCAGCCGTAATCCCAAACCAACCAGGCAATGTCAAGCATCTGTTAGAGAGTCTGGTGGTTGGAAAGAGCTATATAGTCCTCCTCACTCCAGCTTCGCAATCAGCTATGATCACATCACAGAGCAGTGGTTCCCATCCTTCTTAATGCTGCAACACTTTAAGATAGTTCCTCATGTGGTGAGGCCGAACCATAAAATTATTTTCATTGCTGCTTCATAACTGTGACCTTTCTACTGTTATTTGTAGTAATGTAAATATCTGTGGCCCCTGTGTAAGGGCCTTTGGCCCTCAAAGGGGTTGTGCCCCACAAGTTGAGAACCCCTGTCATGGATGAAAATCTGTGAGTTGATTGACCAGTAGGGATGATCCACAACTTTCTATAGCTTAAGCTATAGACTTACGTGCCTCCTGCCAAATTCATGTGGAACCATTTCTTAGAAAACCTAAAAGGGCATCCACATGCCCAGGAAAGTGGGAAGCTAGTGAGACCTTCAGGGGAGGCTAATTGAATGCCTCTGGACCCAAAACATTAAGTGACACAGAAATGTGTGACTGGCCTAGACTTACATGTTACTTGAGCAAGGTTGGTGGACCCTACTATTCCATAACTGATCACACAGCTTAATGACCTAACTCAGATATCTCCCAGACCACTTCTGACTCTAATTGTGAGTGCTATAAGCCTACTGTTAATTCAGATTAAGATACTTCACTGGCTAATGATGACACATGGTATGCCCGAATATACAAGAATACTTGTGATAAAATATCTCAGCACGTTAATACCACCAATGAAGCCTCCGTTAGTCTTGTTGGTGAAAGAGGGCGCAATGATAATTGAAAAGCTATACTTATTAAGTGTTCCCCTTGTGCTAAATATTATGTCAAAGTTTGCTTTTATTTGAATATTGGAGCAACCCTATGAACAGCAGTGGGCTGGAACTGTGCCCATTGAACAAATGAGGCACTATGCCTGCGAAAACTCCCTCAAGGTCACATCATTAACTACTATTGCATCAAAGTTCAAACCTAGGCTTTCTGAACACCACCGCACATGCTATTTGAGAAATGAAACAGCATTTTTGAGTATGAAACTGAGTCGTGTGAATTTAAGCTTTAACCCAACTTGTACACAGCAGAAACGAAATTTTCCCACCATAAGTAAAATGATTTCTAAAAATCTGCTCCAATTATGAGAAATGGGGGACAATTAGAAGAGTGATCAAAATTCAGACCTTGTGAGCTGATAAGGGCTCCCTCATTTTATAGGTAATGGAGGGAGGAAGAAAAAGGAAGGGAAGCATTAATGTTACAGGCGGGATTAGAGAGGCCTCCTGAAACCCCAGGTAAATGAGTTTATCACTAATAGACTGCGGTTCCTGCTCTGCCTGACAGCAGGATGTCTATGCTGCTTAATGACGTGAAACAGGGCTTTTCTTACTCACCTGAAAAGGGGAGAGAGAAAGTCAGTTCTTTACTATGGACACCCAAGGACAAATGGCAGAAAGCAAACCACCTAATAAACACTAAGCTATTATAATAGTAGCTAAGCTGTTATAATAATTAAATGCTAATTATTCCACTAGCCTAAGAGCAGCCCTTCTCGAAGCAGCTGGTAGAATAATCCACCATGAAACTGCTGCGCATGCACCAGGTGTTCTGATATGTGCAGCAAGCACCATGCAGAGACCTGGGAGAGGGACCTCACTGTGTCTGAGAGAGGGGCATGTAACCTGCAGATACCAGAACATCATGCAGGGGTACTCAAGTGAAGATCAATCCAGGTGGAAGGAATACCACTTGTTGGTGATATATATTTGACCACTCATATCCAAAGAGGATTGATGTCAGAATACACACACACACACAGCTGCTCAGGTCCTTTATATAAAACGTCAATAGCGTCAATAGTGCAGGTAATCTCCACACACTCTCCTGTGTGTGTTAAACCTTCTCCAGACTGATTACAGTATCTCCGGCAATGTAAATGCTATGTAAATTGTCCCTAATTGTTCAGGCAGCAATGACTACAATGTGTGTGTGTTCAGTGCACATAAAAAAGTTTTAAATTACGTTCAACCCATGGTAGACTGGATTCTCAGATGCACCAGTGGATACAGTAGAGCAGCTATGGAATCAAGAATAAATGTTTTCACAAGAGATGGCAGTTGTTCTAGTTCCTCTCTGCTCCTATGACAAGACCCCTGACCACAAGCAACTGGGAGGAAGGGAGGATTTTAGTTGGCTTACTCTCCCAGGTCACAGTCTACCGTTGAGGGAAGTTGAGGCAGAAAGCCAAAGGCAGGCCTCTTTGCTGTTCCACATAGCATCCATGCTCAGCAGAAAGAGATAGAGAAGTAGGTACAGCAGAAAGTAGGTACAGCATGTGAGGATGTTGAAGGATGACCGCTTTCTTACACAGCCCAGAACAGCCTGCCTGGAAAATGACGTTGCCCACAGTTGACTGCCCCACCCCCCACATCAATCAACAATCAGGACAATCCTGCCACAGCCAATGCCCATGGGCTATAGCAACCCTCAACTAATATTCCCTTCTCAAGTGACTCTAGGCTGTGCCAGGTTAATGGTTAAAGCCACCTAGAAGACTTATCAAAACACTGACTTGGGGTCTGCAGAAATGGAACTAGGGTTAAAAGCACCAGTTGCTCTTCCAGAGGCCCAGATTTGACTACTAACACCTGCATGTGGGCTCATAACTGTCTCCAAGCACCCACATGTTGACTTAAAACCGTCTGTAACTCCAGTTCCCGGGAGTCCAGTACCCTCTGGGGGCTGCAGGCTTCCAAGAAGTACTCAGACTCGCATGCCTGCAAAACACCCATCCAGATAAGAACAGACCAGCCCAGATGCTGCCATCTTTGAGGTTTTGGTTTGGTTTGGTTTGGTTTTTTGCCATTAAGCTGTTGGTGAGGAGTAGGGGCTGGGAAAGTGACCACATTTTATGCCTACAAATTTTCCACTTCTGCAGATTTGATTTTATGATTTGCCCTATAGGAAAAAAAAATGCTCATGATGAGAATTCTCCCTGGTGGAGTAAAAGGTAAATAAATAAATAAAATAGAAAGGGAAGTTGCGCCCAGTGCAAACATTCCAGGATTGACTTACCAAGAGGATGAGACCCCTCCCATTAAAGGTGAAAGGAGTATTTTAGAATTTGCCTCTGCACCGATGTAGCCCATGGCATCTCAGTCGCCAAGAGGGCTCCCTAGTAATGAGAACAAGGACTGTCTCTGACATGAACTCAGTGGCTGGCTCTTTGATCACCTTCCCCTGAGGGGGGAACAGCCTTACCAGTCCACAGAGGAAGACAATGCAGACAGTCCTAATGAGACCTGATAGGCTAAGGTCTGATGGAAGGGGAGGAGGACCTCCCCTATCAGTGGACTGGGGAGGGGCAAGAAGGAGATGAAGAAGGGGCTGAGGGAGAGGGCTGGGTTACAAAATGAATAGAGTGTAATTAATTTTAAAAATTAATTTAAAAAAAGAATTTGCCTCTACCAGAGTATGCACCACTTCCTAAGAGCACAGAAGTATTTCTGTACACAAATCTTCAACCATGGTCGTCAGACCACTTCTGACTCTCCACTGTGTCTAGACCCATGCATCAAGGGGTCATGAACCCTCATGCTCCCGGCAACAGCTCTGAGCTGTCTGGTGGCCTTTGAAGTCTCAAGTCGGTAAAGATTCTTGCCTTAAAACCTAAGGTTCTTTTCTGTGTCTCGGCCTCTGCAAGCTACCCTGCAGAGGCAGATGTTCCGAGGCTGGCATAGTACTGGAATGACTTAACTTTGCCTCGTGTTGCCAGCTCATTGTGTTTAGGGTTTGAAGCCTTTTTGGTGTGTCTTCTTTTGATTAAAACGATGTGCCGAAAGCCATATAGAAATCAGAGGCCAGGCGTTCGCTAGCAAAGATGTTTCCCCGAATAGCGGGCTCTGCTATCCTCTTGTCGGCTTTGGTTTTTGTTTTTCCTGGGCAGATCGGCTCCAGACATGCTCTCCTCTGGCGTGCTTGATGCAGTGTGTCTAACACACAGTGACAGGGCCCACATGGGGGAGGGAGGAGTCACTGCTCAGACTCAGCCTAACCGCCGCTGGACCTCATTCCTTGGATTTCAGGTGTAGTTGAGGCAGAGAGCATCTGTTGGCGCAGGAATAGTCTAGAATATTCCTTACTCAGCCTCTCCATTGATAGGACAATTGCTTCCTTTTTACTTGCGGCACATGGCCCTCTAACTAGTGTTTTTGTTTTTTTACGGCCCCATTTTTTTTGACACATTTACAAGTGATACGTCGGTTAACCAAGGAAAACTTGATTGCCCTGCCCAGTGATGACTGACCACTGGCATCCTACTGAGGAAAGCTTTAGGCAATGATGACAGCTGGGGTAACCAGAATGGACTTCTTGTCTGAAGCAGGCGACCGTTTCTCAGCCTCAGCCAATGTGAGCAATCTTATAGAACTGACACTTAGACAACACGTTAAAAGGTCTTTCCACAGTTATCCGGAATTAAGTACTCTTACATAAAACATATCAACTTTGACATGTTGGATTGTTTTTAAACTGTGTAGAGCAAAGGGAGATAGTGGATGATGGGGTGAGTTGAGTAGGTCCATGATGTTTTAGTTATAATCCAAATTGGTTCTGCTTTTCTGCCAGCAAGGAAACTGAGGACTAGAATAGTGAGCCAACATCCTCACAGTTCTGGGGTGGGCAAAAGCCAGCACAGGTTGAACAAGGGCCCCATTTAACCTCATTCAACCTTTTGTCAGTCACTGCCACTGACATCTAGTTTTGCATATGGCTTGATACTTGCTCTACATGCATCTCTGCTGCTGGGACAAACAGTAACATTGGGGAGGGGTGATTTTAAACAGTCTTCTACACCAGAGTCATTCCTCATTTAGGGGAGTCACTGAAGTGGGAGCTTAAGACAACTGACCGTATCATATCTTCAACCAAGAGCAGAGAGAAATGGACGGGCACATGCTACATACTTGCTTGCTAGCTTTCTTCACTCTTAATGCAATTCAGGACCCAGCCTAGGGAATGGTACCCCCTGCAATGGGCTGGGTCTTCCTATAACAATTAACAAGCAAGACAATTGTTCCATATGACAATCTAATCTGGATAATTTCTCTTTGCTCTGATGACTTTGGCTGTGCCAAGTTGGACAATTATAACCAACCAGCACAATTTTCAACTACATCATGGCCTCCACTGTGGACTCTTCTGCTAGTATCTTCTATTATCTTTGAAAATAGTGTTAGGTACAAAGATGATGTTCAACTCAAGCTTCGATGGCAGATGGATATATGATGCATAAATGGTTAAACAATGGATTGATGGATTAATAAAAAAAGGAGTGGCCCCTCAGCTCTTAACTGCAAAGTGTCGATCTGATTGTGAAAAAAAAAAAAAGATTGACATAAGAATGGGAAAAATCAATTTCTGGCTTCCTTCAGACTTCTAATATAAGCTAAAGTAATACAGTTCATGAAGATTCACCAGGACTCATATCTGTTCCCACCCTGCAACCCTAAGAACAAAAATCTTTTTAGTAGTAGCTTATAAGATGATATGCTATATAGCAGATGCACAGCTTGGTCTTCACGTGGATTCCCCCAACAACTAGAGTGGTGGCCCTCTCTGACTCTGATGCTTCCCCTTGGATCCCGTTCCCCTAACTGACATGCCTCGTTTGGCCTCAATGGGAGGGTTATGCCTAGTTCTGCATTGACTTTTATGTGCCAGAGCAGGTTAGTACCTCTGGGCGACACCCCCTTCTCTGAGGAAAAAGAGAGAGGAGAATGTGGGGAGAGGTGTGAAGGGGCGACTGGGAGGAAAAGAGGGGGGCTGCAATCAGGATGTAAGGTAACTCAATACACCTTTTTAGAAAGATGGCATGTATATGAGTGTTTACTGTAGTAAATACTTGCTAAAAAGTAGAGGAAAATGCATGAGGCTAAATAGAAAAGAGGTCATATACAGCATAGGCCTTTACAGCTGAGGATATGACGGAATCGCTGAAAACAACACTTGGGCTAATTCCATGAATCCAGGAGTTCTGTAATTCTGTGAAAAGAGCAGTTGTGGGAGGCTTAGCATTCAACTTTAGCACGCAGCCCTCCGCTGTACATGCACCTTCATGTGTATCCCAGGAAAAGCATAAAATACAAACACCACATTAATATAATATACCTGAGGACCTTGATAAAGGAGACTAGTGACAGGGAAAAAGACATGAGATGGAGGGAGAGACAGCCATGCTGAAGAGAAATGCTGAAGTGCGGCTACCTCTGCAGGCTGAGAGGAGGAAAGAAGACAGGCTTGTAAGCAGCATGAGCTCATTACAAGTGCAGAAAGTCAGCTGCCCAGGAGGCACATCTAAAGAGAGCACACTTCACCCAGCCAGCTTTGTGATCCCCTGTGATGAACTGCATTACTTGGCTAAGGCAATAGTAGATGGATCCCAAAAAACATTGGACCACACTAAAAGGATCTCCTTTTAGGTTTATATCACTTTTCCCAGCCATTGATGTTCCATGGGAAGCCATGGAACCATGGGAAATATCAACTATACTATTTCATTGAAACAAACCCAAACAAGAACAGTGGGTGGTTTCTGGAACCAGTTATTGATTACGCCCAGAGCAGATAGCATCCACATACGGTTCTCCTTACTAAGACTGGCGACTGGTGTAGCAGTAGTTTCCTTTTAGACTCTGGTGTGTTCAGGGTGGTGGTTGTTTGCTCAGGTAGATGTGGCATTGTTTTGTGCAATCTGGTCTCATTTGGGGTTCCTATCAGTTGGCTAATATCCTCATATCCCTAAATCTCAGTAGGACCAGTCTGCAGAGCCCTTGTACCCAAGTGAAATCTTCAGTGGCTATGAAGATGTGCAAAGGTAGCTGTGAGTGATGGCAAGTGGGATTAACCTCACTTGCAGGTTCGGTCAGATTCTGTCTCCCCTGAGCTAAAATGTTCTGTTACATATGTCCACCAAATCAGCACACTCAAACTTGAAGAAAAGTTTCATGCAAGTAAATATTTGAGTTTTAGAAACTAGAGCAAGAAGTTCCATTTGAGAGAAGGTGGGAAAGATGATAAGAGAAAGATGGGACTCAAAATGTAAAATTTGCCTGTAGTATAGACAGAAAGAACCAACTTCAATAGGACATTATCTTTATATCCATTTAACTCTAAATCCCTTTGTTCACCACCCCACAAATCACCTTAGCTTATGCTGAAATATTAAAAACGAGACAAATCTAACTGTGTGATATGCAGCATCCCCCAAATCATTAATACGCCTACAGGATGTTTTATAAGTGTTGTAGCTCTGAAAGGAAAGGTATCCTGGCAGTTGAGAAAGGTATCAAGGTATCCTGGCAGTTGGGAGCCAAGGAATACCATAAAGTTGTATCAAACCTCACACAAGAGATTTATTGGGAGGGAAAAACCAAAAGGGTGTCTGCCTCTGCTTGGGTGACAAACAGCAGAAAACTGAACAGAAAATGGGGTTTATATAGTTTCTTGTGGGGTGGAACTTTCCAGGATAGAGATTTCTAGGATGAGGATTGGTGGGATTGCAAATCCTGAGCTTGGGGGAGAATGGGGATTTGTGTTTTCCCTGTCTGGGGATTGGTGGAATTTTTTTCTTGTAGGGTGGGGCCCGGTTACCTGACCAATACAACAGTTCAAAAATGACAGAACAGTTACGGAAGTCTGGGGAAGGGGCCTGGCCAGTTTCCTGCCTTGAGGGTTTCCAAAGTTTCTAAAGTGAGTCCAATGCTGGGAAGGCTTTCCCTTGCAGTTTGAGTTGGCATGAATAGGCATGAGTTGGCATGAATAGGCATGAGTTGGCATGAACATGTTTTACAACAATAAATAAATTAAGTAAGAAGAGAATAAATGAACTGCTGAGCCTCAGCTGTCAGTGAGCAGTGGGCAACACGAACACCTGGAAGCAATTGGTGTGTATATCTGTCCTTCTTTGTGGATTCTGTCAAGTCGTCACAACATCTTTATAACTGTGCACTGACTGTTTAGAAGATATCTAGTGGGTAACCAGAAAATGACCTAAGAAACTGCCTAGGTGTCAAAGCACTGGCAAAGTTGGAAAAGTTGATAATGAGCCACAAGAAATAAGATTTCAAAATCGCTGTTGTTTCCCAGCTGCGGCTACCATGGGGATCTGGAGTGTGGCCCGAAGTCTCAGGTGTGAACGGTTTGGTTCTCAGCTTACTGCATTGAAAATGGCCGTGGATCCTTTCAGAGGTAGGGTCTGAGAGAAGGTTTCAGTTCACTGAGAATACCCTAAAAAGATGAGATAATGAGACACACACACCCATTTCTTCTGTTTTACCTCCTGGCTGCCATGAAGTTAGCAACTTCCTCTACAACATTCTTCTACTACATTGTCTCAACACACAGTCACTGGTCAAAGCAATACAGCCAACTGTATTGGACAGAGATTTCCAAGTGAGCAAAAGTAAGGTAAATGTTTTCTCTGTCTGCATTCTAACTCTGTCTCTCTCTGTCTCCCTCTCACACGTGTGTGTGTGTGTGTGCGCGTACATGTTGAATAGACTTATCCTGGTGTGCCGCTCAATGAAGACATGAGGTAGAGAAGTTGAACTCATTCAGCTAGACTTCTTGCTTGAGCAGAACGTGAGTGCACCAGAGTGCACCTATGGCTCGGTCTTAGAGTGCTTACCTAGGATGTGTGAGATGCTGGAATCTCCCCACAGCTCTGCCAGGAAAGACCACTGCAACAGAACCCAACATGCGCTGCTGTTCATCGTGGGAGGAAACAAGAGTAGGTGTGCCCCTGAGCTGCCCCAGCTGACTCCTGCCCAGAACCAGATTTCTACTTCATTTCACTTAGTTGAGTTTATCTCTTTCCAGATCTCTGCAGAAATCCCAGTTCCTCCTTAAATCCCCCTTGGGTAATTTGGGGTTTATTCATTAGCCAATAACTCTATCTCTGGCACCTGTGCTAAAGGGACAGCAGGAGACAAGAAAGGCACACGTCCTGCCCTTGTGGGCTTAGCGCCTAGTTCTTGGGTCTTTCTCTTACTTCAGTGTGCAGAGTACTCGGTGTGAACAGTACCCACTTGCCATCTGGAACCAATGAACACTTGGCTGGTGTCAGGTCTTTCCTTTCTTTCCAGACAAATTGTAACAGGTGGTTGATTCCATGTTATCCCTACTCCTTAAGTGCTCAAAGCTGGGGGAGATGTACCAGTGATGACAAGATGGAGCCTTGGGAATTCCAAAGTAGCTACCAGAGGTCCAGTTTACATAATCAGTTGACCACAGAAATCATGTGATTAGAGATATTCAGTGCATTGGTGCTACTATAAGAAAATACCTGAGCCTGGAAAAAAAAAAAAGGAGGCATTTCACATCTTACAGTTCTGGAATCTGGGAAGCACAATATCAGGAGCCAGCAAGCTCCAGGTTTGGCAAGGGCTGTTTTCTGTTCCTTGTTGCTGGTCCTCGCACATGGCAGGGAGAAGGGGAAAAGAGCTAAGCAAGACACTCAGCCATCTTAGAAGGCAGCGGTTCTCAACCTTGCTGATGCTGCAGCCCTCTGACACAGTTCCTCATGTTGTAGTAACTCCCCCACCATCAAATTATTTTGCTACTTCTTCATGACTATAATTTTGCTGCTGTTATGAAGCACAACGTAAATATTTTTGGAGATAGAGGTTTGCCAACAGTGCCATGATCCCCAGGTTGAGAACTGCTGGATAAGGCACCAATCTATTCCTAAGAGCTGAGCCCTCATGACTTAGTCACTTCCTGAAGGGGCCCCTCTCAGTTCTACCACAGCGGGGACTGAGTTTTTGAACCTGATTTTGTGGACTATTCCAGACTGTGGCAGCAAGTGTGTGCAGTTTAAGAGAAAACAATGGGAGGTTCACGTATCTAGCAGGGGCTGGAACGCATTTTCGGGAAAAGGCAAGATAGTAAATTGTTGAGCTTTTTTAGGGCTACGTACCTCACTGTCAAAACACTCTCGTTCTTTTTTTTCCTTCTTCTATAACTTTTTAAATGTGTCACACAAAGAAAGAGAGAGTGAGGGGGCATTCACAACCCAGCAAACACAGGCCGAGGAGCCAGCAGGTTTTTAGCTCCTGATCCAGACAGATGGAGCAACGTGATGGAAGACTGTCAGTTTGTCCATTGAGTTAGTGAAAGCTCTGGGGGAGGACATAGCTGTGCTCTGTTTTCTTGAGTGAGCCATGAAACTTGGCTGGACCAGGAGAGGTCCAGAGCAGGATGACCTCATAGGAGGAGCTGAGCAGAGAGCCAGCGAACCTGAGCTGGAGTCCTGACTCCCTTGCTATCTGTACGGTTCTGGCCAAGCCACCCCCATGCCTCCAGTAACTTCTGTGAGTTATCACCATGAGAAATGAGCAAAAGAGGCAACTTATGGTGAGAATAAGATGAGATCATATCAAGGCACTTTGGAAACTGACAAGCATCCCAGTCAGACCTTGATAAAGTTAGTAAAAGCCCAAAATGTAAGCTCAGCTTGAAGATTCCAAATTCAAAATGTCACATTATTTAGCTAGCAATAAGAGAAGGTGAAATGTGAGAGTCAAATATGATTCTTTATTGTGCAACTTGGGCCAAAATAGCTATTTTATAAGCCTCCAGTCTCCAGGAGATAAAGTTGGGAGTGATAGAGGCAGCAGGGGTCCCTAAAGAACTCACACAGAGACAACTGGAGTAAGAACTCTCACCCACTGCCGGTCCCCCCATGAAGGAAGACTGTCTTTGTAGTTCATGTGAACCATGTTCCCCTAGAGTTGTATCCTGCCACAACCAGCACCCCCAAAGCATGAGGCTGTAGAGATGTGATGTGGAAGTAGCATCCTGCCGGTCCTTAGGCATGGAAGAAGTAAAAGGAAGAGACAACGGCCTTGGGGTTGTTCCGGTGCTTAGTCTGAAGGGTCTCATGTACCTACCCTGTGTACCCTCAACCCAGCACAATATCGTTATAGAAACCTACTATGGGGAAACTTAATATTGGAACAATCTGGTTACAGAATTCCAACAGACTATCTCACACTTAAGATGGTTGAAGAAGTAGATTAAGAAAGGCAGCAGGTGGCCTCCCCCTCATGTTGGCTGTATGAAACAATGAGTGTCTCCCCTGGCAACCAGGGGAGAGGCCACCCGACTTTCCTCCATGGGAAGCATTGCTAGTGCTCTGGGGGAATTCTGTTCCCTCCGAAAGATATGTTAGAGCCTTAACAGTGAAGTGCAGAGAAAGCCTTATTTGTAAATGGAGCCTTCCAGAGGCAGCCAAGTTAAAATTAGGCCATTAGGTTTAGTCCTAAACCCATATGGTGGATATTCTTATCCCAACGAGTTAAGGCTGCGGTGGGATCGCTCAGCAGGTAGAAGTGCTTTGTGCTCAAGCATAAAGACCCAAGCTGACTCCCCAGAACTCACAGTGGAAGGAGAGAATGACTCCCAAAAGTTATCCTCTGACCTTCACGTGCATACTGTGCACATGTGCAACTACACACACACACAACAACAATTATAATAAATTTACATTAAAATGTAAAAGTGTGTGGGTTAAACAAGAAAACACTATACCAAGAAATGTCGTTGCAAGCCAAGAAACACCCTAGACAGCCAACAAACAACCAAAATTTAGCGGAGAGAGATAAACTAGGGTTTCTAGTTTGCTTTCATGTTGCTGTGAGAAGCACCATGACCAAAAAGCAGCTTAGGGGAGGAAAGGGTTTATTTCAGCTTACACTTCTACTAAATACTTCATAACCAAAGGAAGTCATGGTACGAACTCAAGGCAGGAATGGAAACCATGGAGGAAGGCTGCTTAGTTGTTCACTCTTGTGGCTCCTGTTTGGCCACCTTTCTTAAACAGCACAGGAGTCCCTGCCAGGGGAAGACACCACCCACAGTGGGCTGGGTTCTCCCATATCAATCAACAATCAAGACAAGTCCCAACAGACTTGGGCCAAGGGCCACGACCTGGGAAACTCCTCAAGTGAGATGCCTTCTTCACACATGACTCTTGATTGTGTCAAGCTGACAATAGAAAATAACCAGGACAGTCCCCATCACAGCCTTCTGCCCACAACTTTCCAGCCCTTTGATCCCTACTTCCAGCTTCCTGAACTCTAAGCAATAAATAACTTTCGTGTCCACTTTGACCAGCAAGGAAAGACATGACACATGAGCTCTTCTTCAAGCAGTTTATTCAGGAGTTTTGAACAATCTTCTTCTTCCTCCTCTTCTTCTTCTTCCTCTTCTTTCTCTTCTTCCTCTTCCCTGAGGAGAGCCTGTCCCAGGAATAAGTACCCCTGAGCCAGCCAACCCCGGGTAGCTACGTGGGAAGTGCGGATAGGTACACGCAAGAGAAGGCGGATCATCAGACACAGCACAGCCAAATAAGGAGTTGTTTATCACAAGAGCACTCTCCATCTGGGCAGCAGAAGGCGGAAACCGGTGCCATCTTTAAGGCGTGGCACATGCAACTCTCCACAAATAACAGTCGCTTTAAAGCTCCCAGCCTGTACTACTTTACTATAGCAGCGTCAAGATACTACTACAACCCAGGCACTTCAGGTTACAATAACGGCAGCCAGAGGACTCCTGTGCCAGCTCCATGAACAGCAAGAGGGTTACTGAGGAAATGCCAGCTTAAGCCTATTTGGCTGTTTACAGTCCATGAATTCTTTTCGGTGAATCCCAATCAGTTGCAGTGAACAGGGATCAAGGTCCTATCCACAACCAACCTCATTTTTGTTGTTGTTGTTGTTTATCACATGAGCGCTGATCTCAATTTAGATTCTAGAACACATCAAGTTGGTATTAATGACCAGAAGCAAAACCAGATATGCAACTGGTGACTAACCGGCTCTCTGCCCTGAGAATTTAATAAATACCAAGTGCTTTTAACTTTAACTTGTCAGAAATGCAAACACCTGTCTCTAGAAGTGAAATCAGCGATGTTTGTCAGGTGGGTGGAGACTACCTTCACTGATGGACTCCTCTAAGCTGCCTCCTGGCCTAAAGCTGGACTAGGCTCCCAAGATGACTCAAGAAATATATATAGAAACTGGGAAGTTGCAGAAATATCACCTTCTGAGGAAAGGCTTGTCCAGAATTTTATTATCATTTCAAACTTTTAAGGAACAGATAATCTCCATGTAATATAAACTGTCTATGAACAGAAAAAAAAGAAAAGAAAGAACATTTAAAGTATTTACTATGTGAATAATCCTGATGCCAGACCTCACAAAGATAGCAGCTACACAAACACTATGGTTGAACTAATGAATTATGAACACAAATTCTAAAGTACCAATATAAGACAACTGAATGAAATTGTGTACTAAAAGACCATCCGTTACAATCAGCCAAAACGACCCCATAAATGCACAAAACCTTTCATATTAAGAAATCCATTAACAAACTACATCATAACTAAGCATGTGGTAACCTTAGTAGTCACTAAGACACTTGTTAAAATGCTATAGATATTCCAAATGAAAACTAAAAAGGCACAGAGAACATTTTTCTTAAAAAGGCAAAGACTTTTGTGCTAAACAAATGAGTCATATTCTAAGAGTCAAACACTGACTGACTTCCTATTTAAACCAGGAAAAGGCATTTTTGTTGTTTTTTATAAAAATCTGGCCTGTAAAAAATTGTGTTAGTATTTTGATGGGAATTGCATTGAATCTGTAGATTGCTTTTGGTAAGATGTCCATTTTTACTATGTTAATCCTGCCAAGCCATGAGCATGGGCGATCTCTCAATCTTCTGATATCTTCTTCTATTTTTTTTTCTTCAGAGACTGAAAGTATTCTTTCATACAAGTCTTTGACTTGCTTGGTTAGAGTCACATCAAGGTACTTTATGTCCTTTGTGGCTATTGTGAAGTGTGTTGTTTCCCTAACTTCTTTTTCAGCCCTTTTGTCTTTCATATACAGGAGGGCGACTGATTTTTTTTTAGTTAATTTTGTATCCAGCCACTTTGCTGAAGGTGTTTATCAGCTGTAGGGGTACCCTGGTAGAATTTTGGGGGTCACTAATGTATACTATCATATCATCTGCAAATAGTGATACTTTGACTTCTTTCTTTCCGAACTGAATCCCCTTGATCTCCTTTAATTGTCTTATCGCTCTAGCAAGGACTTCAAGAACTATGTTGAAGAAATATGGAAAGAGTGGGGAGCCTTGCCTTGTCCCTGATTTCAGTGGGATTGATTTAAATTTACTTTGATGTTGGGTATAGGCTTGCTGTATATTGCCTTTACGGTGTTTAGGTAAGTGCCTTGTATCCCTGATCTCTCCAGGACTTAAACATAAAGGATTTTATCAAATGCAAAATATCTGGGCACAGGGGTCTTTTCTGAGACTGATACTCCAACCAAGGACCATTCATGGAGATAACCTAGAACCCCTGCACAGATGTAAGCCATGGCATCTCAGTGTCCAAGTAGGTTCCCTCGTAAGGGGAACAGGGACTGTCTCTGAAATGAACTCAGTGGCTGGCTCTTTGATCACCTCCCCCTGAGTGGGGAGCAGCCTTACCAGTCCACAGAGGAAGACAATGCAGACAGTCCTAATGAGACCTGATAGGCTACGGTCAGATGGAAGGGAAGGAGGACCTCCCCCATCAGTGGACTGGGGGAGGGGAAGAGGGAGGGAGAGGGAGGTTGGAAGGGGATGAGGGAGGGGCTACAGCTGGGATACAAAATGAATAAACTGTAATTAATAAAATATTAATAAATTTTAAAATAAAAATAAAAATCTGGCCAATCAAATGAGATATAATACATATTTATTTACATATATATGTATAAAATCACAAATACATATATATGTATATAAGCAAAGAAACAATGTTTATAGATCTATGATTATACGCCTAGGAAACTTAATGGATGACTCAACAATGATAAGAATGTGGGAGCTTACTAGGCTGTCCAGATGACATACATAAATGCAGAGATACGCAGGTGTCCCATGCCCCAGTCAGGAGTGTTTACATACCATAAGATAAAAAGATTGCTCAGTTTGAGCATCACTAATCTAAAAATCCTAAATCCCAGAAGCCCCCAGCCCTGAAGTTTCTAGAGGAATGGCAGAACACTGAAGACATGGGCAAACTAGGGGCAGTATGATAAAGCTCTTCTGCTCTAAAGGTACCTCCTCTCCACACCTTATATGATACAGCAAAGAGACACAGAGGCAGGCTTCAGCAACTCTAGTAATAAAATTGGGACAGAAGGAATTGGATGTGATATCTGAAGAAAACAATCAATCTTCAGCAGTCACACAAATGCTCTACAGTAGGCAGAGATATAGCATGGTGGCTTATAGCACACAGGGCTTAGTTCAGACA
Source organism: Pachyuromys duprasi (assembly GCA_028658305.1). Taxonomy (NCBI): domain Eukaryota; kingdom Metazoa; phylum Chordata; class Mammalia; order Rodentia; family Muridae; genus Pachyuromys; species Pachyuromys duprasi. The sequence continues at coordinate 51,038,198 of CM053757.1, forward strand.
GCAAGAACAGAGGGAGACCTTCAGAAGACAGACTTCAGTGCACAATCACACATACTGAAAAGGACAGAGTCATGGTTAGAACGCTGAAGTAAGGCTTTATACAGTGCAGTGGCGGAATGCCGGCCCAGCACATGGGAAGCCCTAAATTCAATTCCTGGTGCTGCAAAAGTACTAAATAAATTCTAAGAATGTCAACGTAGTTTTCATTGCAGGTGGAAGAGAAGAGAATGGGATAAGCAGAAGAAAACAAACAAAATAAGTAAAATATGTCATAAAATGAGATCGTGGGTGGCTTAGTACACTCAACTATTTAAAAGACAAACAGAAAAAAAGAAAAAAAAATGGATAAATCACTAGTGAATGTTAATCAGATAAATATAATCCACAAAAGCAGAGTGGTACAACATAGAAATTCAAGCATGGTTACTTATTCTTTGTAATCCATCAAATTCAAAAAGAAAACTGCCTTTGAAAGGTGCAAACGACTTTTAAACTGTTTTTCAAAATTCAACCTTCATTAAAACTTTTAGGGGAACTAGCATCCTTCCTAAAATTTATAACAGCATAGAATATCACAGTAAATGGCCAAAAAGTCCAAAAAGAGATTCATGATCAAGGAGTTAAAAAATACGAGGAACACTGAGCTACATCTCCAACCCAAGGATAACAATAGAGTGGAACTGAAAACTATTACATTAAGAATCCAGACTCAGAAAGACAAATACTGAATGTTTTGTCTCATATATGGATCCTAGCCTTTAATTCATATATATGTGGGGAGGAGGATCAACAAAAATAAACATGTCTAGGAATGCTACAGTGGGGTCAGTAAGGTGGCTCAGCAGGTAAAGGTACCGTCTGCCCAATCTCACAGCCTGAGTTCAATCCCCAGAACTCACATGATGGAAGGAGACTAGCTCCTGATGGTTGTCCTCTGACCTCCAAAATCTGACCTCTGCATGTGTGTATATGCACACACACACCACATACATGCTTTCACAAAGAAAACACTATAATGGATTCTATTACTTTATGTACCTATTTTTAAATATGAAGAATCAGTAGTTATCCTGTATATGAAAGTATTTGACATTGTGATACTGCAATGGGGAAGGGTGGCACACTCCTTTAATCCCAGCACTGGGCAAGCAGAGGCAGAAGGATCTCTCTGAGTCTGGTCTTCGTAGTGAGTTTCAGGCCAGCCAGGGCTTCATAGTGAACCCTGTCTCAACTTAAAGCAAAAAAATTACTTGATATTGCAATTACATAGATTCTTCAAAATTTAGCTATTTAAAAGGAAGTTTGGGCTTGTTTATCGTGCACAAAATGCTGAGTGAGAGCCCAGCAGCCCATAAAACAGCTAGGTAGCATATGCCTTGAGGCAGTGGCAAGATCAAAAGTTAACACCATCTTCAGCCATGAGTTGGGTCCATCCTGGCCTATGTGAAACTCTATCTCAAAATGAAATAACACAATAAAATAACAGGGTGAATTTAATGCAATCCTTTGAAGACTATAATGTGATGGGGACAGGGTTATTTTGAAAATCACATAGTGTCATCAAGATAAAAGCAAAATATTTTAATGAAAAAAGTACAGTTAACAACATAAATTTTAACTCACAATTACTAAAATAATATGCTCTAAAAGATGTAGTGTGAGAGAGGAGAAAACCCCATAAACAGCCAAGTATGTGTAATAACTTAGTATCACATTTCCTTAATTGTGACACTTCTGATATCTTGATATGACACAAAAATGTCATGTTGCTATGGTTTCAGAATCAGTGTTGATGCCCACAGTCAGTTGCATCTGAGAATGAAGAAGAGATCCCACAGTTCAAGTCAGTGGAGGGGGTCTGGATTAACAAATAAATGCTTCTCCAACAACAGGTTACATTTTTCAGAAAAAAAAATTGAAGGGTAAATTCCTTCCTCTTACTCTACAGCAAATAAATTTCAGCCAGGCATGATGGCTCATGACTATACTGCCAGCACCCTGGAGGCTGAATAGAAAGAATGTCCTGAGTTTGAACCGAGCCTGAACTACATAGTTAACTCCATGCCAATTAGGGCTAAGAATGTGACCTCATTTCAAAAATAAATAAATAAACAAACAAATTTCATATGGTCTAAGGAAATAGATTCCTTTAAAAATACAGAAGAATAGAACAACAGAACCAAAAATATCTGAGCACAGGGGTCTTTCCTGAGACTGATACTCCAACCACATACCATGCATGGAGATAACCTAGAACCCTTGCACAGATGTAGCCCATGGCAGTTCAGTGTCCAAGTGGGTTCCATAGTAATGGGAACAGGAACTGCCTCTGACATGAACTGATTGGCCTGCTCTTTGATCACCTCGCCGTGGGGGGGGGGGGGCAGCCTTACCAGGCCACAGAGGAAAACAATGCAGCCACTCCTGATGAGACCTAATAGACTAGGATCAGAAGGAAGGAAAAGAAGACCTCCCCTATCAGTGGACTTTGGGAGGGGCATGTGTGGAGAAGGGGGAAGAAGGTAGGGCTTGGGAGGGGAGGAGGGAGGGTGCTACAGGGGGGATACAAAATGAATAAAGTGTAATTAATAAAAAAATATTTTTAAATACCCATGGAGCTTTAGGGACAGCTATTGCTGTGAGCAGAATGCTGCCATCATCCAAGTAAGTGGAAACCTGTCAGCTGATTGCCGCTGGGAGCCTGTTCCAGGAAGGAAACAGTATGCAGAGAATTCTAAGAGCTTGAGAGAACACTCCAATAAAACAAGACAAGAGTCTTGTAATCTCATTTTCTTCAAAGCATAGAATTGTCCTTGGAAGATAGCTTTGTGTTCCTCCCAGGTATAGCAGATAGTAGTGAGTTTACTTCAGAATACTAGTTATTGCTTGCTGCTGTTATTCAAGTAAGCATTTAAACTAGACTTTAGATGACTCTATGGAAAAACGTATTTTTGCCATGTGAAGATTGTCCTTCTGATTGTATATAGCTTGAACTCACTAGAACTTTACTCTGGTGCCTTTTCCTAACGTTTGGAGTCTAAGTTGTCTGAGGCTCTGAATAAAACTGGCTACCAGTCCAGCTTATTTACCGGCTCCATTCTCTCAGGTCTCACCACCCCTAGTGGAGACAACTCTCTCCTACTCAGAATCAGAAGGAACACCAGGATGCTATCTGTCTGCTTTGGCAGTGACTACAATAGCCATACTCATGACTTCATACAAAGCTCTGTAAAAATCTAAACCTGACAATAAGGTAGAAAAGCATGGAACATATTCCTATCTGGAAGAGGTAAAAGAGTCTATCCATTTATTAGAGAAAATATTATGCATTTAAGAAAAACAGTAGAAATATGATTATGCAGCTACACCAAGACTTTTATCTTTGTTATGCTTAAAGAAATTATTTTATAACTAGAACCCCTGCTTGAATGTAGCAAATGGTAGCTCAATATCCAAGTGGGTACACTAGTAAGGGGAACAGGGACTATTTTGGACATGAATACAATGGCTGACTCTTCAACCCCCCTTGCCCACGAGGGAGGAGCAGCCTTGCTAGGCCACAGAAGAGGACATTGCAGCCAGTCCTGAAGAGACCTGATAAGCTGGAGTTAGAAGGAAGGGGAGGAAGACCTCCCTATCAGCGGACTTGGAAAGGGGCAGGGAGGAGATGAGGGAGGGATGGGAGGGATAAGGAGGGAATGCAGGACAGGGCTATGGCTGGGATACAAAGTACATAACCTGTGATTCATATAAAATAAAGATGTAAAAAAAAAGAAATCCAGATGAACCCAATGTAATAACTTAAATGATTATCAGAGGGAGACACATTGTGGTTGTTAGACTGAGAAAAATAGAAGATGCTGAGGTTTTAAGACAGAAGAGGGGCTTTGAGAGAAGGAGCACATTTACATGTAGAGGATAGAACAGTCAGTATGGCTTCATCCTTACATATCTAGAAAGGATCTCAGCTCTTAAGCCCTAAACATATTAGCATTTGACCTTTAAATTGGACTCTAACCAGTATAACTGTAAGAAATATGTTTCTATTGGTTAAGGCAGTAAGTCTGTCACCTTTATTATATCAATAAAAAGCTAATACAACTTTAAAAATTATTTTATTTGTAAACACTGGCTTACCTTTGAAAGAAAATAATAATACTAAAGTGTCACAATAAAGCTCTCCCACTTTCAAAAATACAGAAGAATAAAAAGTGTCCTTTATAATAAGAGTAAACAATGCTATAATAGACTTTGCAGTATTTTCATCTATTAGCAAATGTACACCCTCCATCATTCGGAAACATCACCATTATAAGACTCTTACTGGATACAGAGTTTTCACACTGCAGACACCAAAATGTTCCCAATAATACCTGCATTCTGAGACAAAGCATTGGCATTGCCCAAAAACAATGGACTGCTGTATGCCAGCACCAATCAGGTTTTAGGAAAACAGGTAAACAAAATGTTCAAACTACAACCCTCAGTGAAAAATAGATATGATCAACGGTTTTAAGTCTCATGGTCACACGTGCATCTTTCATGTATGTACTGCACAGTCCCTATTTAAATGATCTAACAATTCAGGAAGCTACTGATAGATCCATATTAGAGTGGAAGGACTTGGGGTGATGTTTAACAATGTTTTCTGCATTGTTCTCTAAATGCTACCTGACGTTTCTCATCTGATCCCACCCAAGTCAACTGGAGGAGGAAATGAGCCAACTGGCTAGCACTTTAAGGCAAAGCCGTTGTACAAAGATGTGCTCAAATAAAAATAAGATTTATGGATGGAATAAATCAGATTCTCTCTCTAAATAGTTTGAACTGGGAAAATGTTACCCGGCGGTATGTAGAAGGAGGTCACCAGGGAGAGTGACGAAGCTTGGAAGTCACAGCAGACTGAAAACATAAGAGATGAGAAAGTGCCTGTGAGGACAAGCATGAGGTAAAGCAATACAGGGTCATAGCAGCAAGGCGGCAGACAGGCAGGAGGTCTGGGGTAGGTAGGAGAAGGCAGCACAGCATAGACCCGTCAAATCCAGCTGCTTTTGTTTCCACATATCCTTGGGTATAACACACCCGACACTGTCCCAGAAGATGGACAGACAGAGTGCGCCCTAGTGCTGAGAGAAGAGGGCAGCTAGACTCCACCCCTAACCAAGAAGCTATCTGCCATTGATACCTACTGGCAAAGGAAAACTCTGTCTTCTCACGAGGATATCAACCACACCTCCAGTCAGACCTCAGGCCGAGGATTCTCTTTAATCTTGAGAACTGTGACCTATAGAAATATATTTAGGTTAGTCTGCCTCGTGTGTCTCATCACTGTAACCAAAAGTAGACCAAGACACACAGCCTTGACCCTAGATAAACAAAGAAACATCCTTTTCTTTTTCAAGATATACAAATACAAGAATAAGGCCATGAAAAGCAAGGTATACAAATAAAAAAAATAAGGCCACAAAAGGCGTATATGTTTTATTTTTTTAAATGCTTCTAAAAGAGCCTGTAAACTCTCAAATGTTAATGCTGAAAATGTGTTCCCTAAAATACTGGGGGTTATAAATGATTTATTTTTATCCTTTATGATTTTGCCATTTTTCAAGTTTTCCATAATGAACATATAGTAGTTTCATAATCACTTTTAAAACAAACATATCCAGTTTTAAATGGCATGTGTGTGAATATGTTCTACTGACCTTAGTTTGATAAAAAACAGTAAAATAAAAAAATAAAAACCTTCATAAATTTCACCACTGGTTTCCCTGCAGCGCTAAGATCAAGACCTTTGCTGATACATATCTCTTTCCCACGTTTTTTTTCCCTAACAACTAAACTAAATAATCAAGTGTAGCTGTTCTGGGCCAAAGTTTGTATCCAAGGTCAATAGATTTCCCCCTGCAGTGAGGAAGCCAACCCAACATACTTAGAATGATCGCTCATTGACTCAAGGAACAGCAATTAGTGCTGTAGAAAGGAAAATGTGGGTCCCCATGAGCAAGGGAGGCATCTGCTCACACAGCCACCAGCTTGGCCCCAGGGCCTGCACTGAATCCTATTGTAGAAAGAGGCCTTAGCATCAGAGTCCCACCCTTCCATGGGAACAGCGCTTTGGGGGGTCAGACCTTCAGAATCCATTTCTTCAGAAAACCTTGTCTCCAAAGAGACAAAAGAAACAGCTAATCCATAGGGAACCTCCTCTTGGCACTCACCAGAGACTAGCACCACCACCTACCCTCTCACCGGGCCTCTGGTCCCCGAGTAGTGACCCTGGCTCCCATCATTGATTCTTCTCATTGCCATAAAGATGTGGTATGGTTAGACTTAAGTCCCAATCCACAGGATCAAACACATACCTGGTACTATAAATACATCCAAGAACCTTTGGCTGGGGAGCTCAGGGGTAAAAAGATAGCTATTATACTGCTACATTGACATAGTATCAAACTTCTAAATGCCTCCCAGACCACATCAAAGAAGCGTCTTTGTGCAGTAGGTGTTGGGAAATGCAGAAATTCACAACTGGTCAAAGTACAAAGAGTGTCAGTGGAGTGTTCACCCACAAGTGGGAAATCTACATTAGGTTCGCATGCACACAGAGAGACAGACAGAGACAGAGAGATAGAGACAGACAGACAGACAGACAGACAGACAGACAGACAGACAGAGCAAGAAATTTCCAGGAAAAGGACAGTAAGAGCTAGAGGTCAAGGAAAACTGGACTGAAACAGCTTCTTCAGGCATGACAAGACCCAGGACTACCGCACTCATGAATTCACAGCAGCTTTGGTTGCCTGCACAAAATCAAACCAGTCAACATTCTAGCATGAAGGAAATAGGGTTCACAAGTGCCCACCCCCAACTAAGGAGATGTGGACAGTTGTTGGTTTCTGGGAGTTTAGGGGAAACAAACGTGGAGGACGGGCAGAGAAGTAGTGAGTCTGGGCAGAGTTAGGAGAAGCCGGGTGAACATGATTAAAATACATTGCATGAAATCCTCAAAGAATTATTTAAAATACTTTAAGAGAATAAGATGTAGCTATGGTAGGTTCCTGTCTGCAAAGAAAGCAGAGCATTGTTAATAGCGTCAGGAGTTGGCTCTCTCCTTTGGGGTGGGTCTTAGGCTGGGCCAGACATTGGTTAAATAATCCCTCAATCTCTGCTCTATTTTTATCCCTGCACATTTTGTAGGCAAGGCATGGGTACAAACATGGCTGTGGAGGGCGACAGTTGTATAGACACAGAATCCTCTTCATCTCCGGGGAAGCCACACTCTCTGCACTTAGCTGCCACACCTACAAAGCCACTGCTGAAAACACCATCAAGGACTCGGAGTTTGCTACATTCAGTGACCAACCAGATTTGTAAGCTTGGATTTCTTGAAAATTTTTGCTATATGTTTTATTTTTTTACATATCTGGCAAGATAACTATCTGGTTCTCAAAGTCCTGAACCTTAAAAGGCTTCTCAGGCAGCAAAGCGTGTTTCAAAGACAAATTTGAGGGGAGTAGAGTCCAAATGGATTGTAAACATATGGTTTAAATTTCCCACAAGTACCCGGTTTTTTGAAAATTTAGACAAAAACAATTAGGTAGAGTAGTTTAAATCCCACAAAACTGAAAATGATGTTGAGAAGAATTTTTAAGCCTTCCAGGTAGACGTAGTCTGTTTATCAAACATTTGAGGAAAAAGAGGCAACACTTTTATTTTTTATTCTTGGCTCTGACATGCATATCCCAGATAACACAAGGGTCTCTCTGCCCTATCTACGGGTGCTTATAAATGTCTGGTGTCACCAGTGCCAGCTTGGAAGTCTCCAGAGGCTATTAGAGCTCAGAGCTGACAGCTTACCCACTGGGTGTTCTATCAATCTGCCAGTATCCAAAAGACCCATCTCCAAGCTAGATTCCAGGCTCGGTTTCTGTCTCAGTTACTGTTCTATTGCTGTGAAGACACACCATGACCAAGGCAATCCTTATAAAAAGAAAGCATTTGATTAGAGGCTTGCTACAGTTTCAAAGAGTTAGCTCATGATCATCATGGCAGGAAGCAGAAAGGCATAGTGCTGGAGCAGTAGCCGAGAGCTGTACTCACTGATCCATCAAAGCAGAAGAGAGATTCTGGGCACCCTGTGGGCTTCTGAAACCTCAAGGTTCAGCACCAGTGGCACACCTCCTTCCATAAGGCCACTCCTCCTGCTCCTTCCCAAATTGTTTCACAAACTGGGGACTGTATCCAAATAGATGAAGGTATGGCGGCCATTCTCATTCAAATCACCACATTGTTTCAAAAAACTGTGGCCTCTGTTGCTATTTATGGATTTTTTTCTCCAGTTCTAATTAATCCTATAGACCTGTTCTACCCAGAAACATCTTTGTTATCTTTAATTCTTTACCTTTAAACTATCCATCAAATCACACATATCAGTCTCCATGGGTTCAACAACATACTCTCTTTCTCCTAGAAGCATTTGACACATTAATCTATCATTCCTTTTTCTTTTTACAAACCTCTCCTCCATTTCCTGTGGCTTCCCCTGCCCCGTTTCCTTGTTGCTATTGCCCTAACTAACCGCCTCAACTCAGTCATGCCACCGCCTATGCCACCGCCTGCTCACACCCAGCCCCTGTGTCCAGCACTGCCTAGCAGCC
>CM053757.1:51047351-51078551 GCA_028658305.1 Pachyuromys duprasi
GGTTTTTTATGAGACGGTTTCTACAATCAAGGACCATGTATGGATGTGGCTTGGAACCCCCGCTCAGATGGGGCCCATGATAGCTCGGTGTAGGACTGAAGACCCTAGGGAGGGAAACAGGGACTGTTTCAGTCATGATCTTGATGGCTGACTCTTTGACCCTCCCCCATACAAGCCGGGGAGTGACAGACTGGCTAGATCCCAGGGGAGGACATTGCAGCCAGCCCTGAGGAGACAGGATGAGCTGGGGTTGGATGGAAGGGGAGGAGGTCCTCCCCTGTTGGTGGACTTGTAGGGGGCGGGGAGGAGGGAGATGAGGGAGGGAGTGGGAGGATGGGACGGAATGAGAGAGGAGGCTATGCCTGGGATGCAAAGTACCTAACCTGTGATTGATATAAAAATAAATAAATTTTAAAAAATACAAAAAAAAAAAAGAGAAACCATTAAGACCTAAGAATGTTGCCTCAATGCATCTCTCCAATGGTATTGATTTTTTTTCCCCTTACTGTAACTTAAGCTCTGGGTCAATGTGTCCTTTATTGCCAGAGCAATTCCCATTACAGTAGGGTGACTCTTTAGTCCCCAATAACAAAAATTTTACAAGTCACCAAAATTACTTTTATATACCAAGAGTGTTGTGGTAACTACTGTATTGCCTCCTCCCTCTTGTCCCCCCTACTTCCTCCCAAATACACTAACTTTTGTCCAAATATCCAGACCCCAGAACAAGGCATTTCATTATTTTTCTCACCATAAGACCTCCTGAATCTATGTGATGGCTCTTACAATACTTTTTACCTCAACGGGGATAAAAATTTGACCTATATATTTTTTATGTCTCACAAAGCATCAAGCATGGTGCTTTGCACATGTTGGCATTTGCTGAAGAGGCATTTGCTCACTGCTTGGGGTACCACCCTCCTCTGTAAGATTGACAGGCTGGGAAGAATCTAATTCAGAGTCTCTGTCAGAAAAAGCTTCTGTGCGTCAGGCCCACCCATACCTCAAGTGTTCCCATTAGAGGCTGGAATGCCCTGTCAGAGAACAAACTCAAAATGCTGTCATAGGGTGTTAAGAGCAAGCATAGAGGTCTGTGGTCCACCAAGTAATGCTTAGAGTTAAGGTATCATCCAACCTTTTCATAACATGCTCAGGAAAAAGCCATCCCCCAAATGAGTATGGAGAACCTACATGTAAGGATGCTGTTTTGTTGAATGAACCACATGTCCCAGCTGGACACTGTGAGAAGAATCCCATTCTCCACAAAAGCAACGTCTCTAAATAGTCTCAAATTGATTTCCTAAGAATTAACCTATAAAAGTTGTTTCTTAAGTCTTCCAGATAGACCCGGTCTGTTTTATAAACACTTTCTCAGATTTATGTCTAGCCTATAAAAATGAGGCTGGGCCCTTGGTTGAGGGCAGAGAAACTTCTCTTTGGCTCCGATACTCTGGAGCTGCTCTGTCATGCTCTTTGCAAAGCCCATGCTGGGGGCCGTCCTCCTACGTGAAGCTTCCTAATAAGGAGGTCTGTTTTCTGTATGTTTCAATAACCATCCCCACTCTGGAATGCCTCCAACACGGACTGTCCATATACCTAGCTCCATAGCCAAGAGGGATCTAGTGAGGTCCCGGTTTATTTAGACAAAGCTTTGATAACCAGAATCAACTGTTCATTCTCGGCCCAAGTCATGAGGGCAGCCAAAAGTCTGCGAGGAACAAACGCACTTGTAACACAAAGGCTTTGGAAGCCCTCGGGAAAGAATGTTACCTGTAAAAATGCACAGGCGTGTCATCCGAGTTATAGAAATGAACTTTTGATCAAAGGTGGTGTCTGAAGTAAGGATCAGAACTCCTGGGCCCACAAAAGAGTACATTCAGGTCTGGAGAGAAATGTTCCTCCCGCTGGTGTCAGAATCTGCTTAAGGGATGGGGAAACATGGGAGGCGTGGCTGATGGAAGGACAAATGTAATTAAATTCTAGTCTATCTGTTTAACAGTTTTTTCTTAGGTTTGCCCTGTTCTGTTTTGCATTGTGGGCAGCTTTCATCAGAGCGGTAAGGACTGTTTCTTGAAGTAGCAAAGCAGAGGGCAGAACCCGGAGCCAGTAGTTCAGGGAAAATGAGGACAAAGCAGACATTTTGTTGCCAACTCTAGATGTTACATTGGCCTCTGGCTGAAGCCTTTTCCTCCCACTCCACTAGAAAAAACTCACAGAAGAAAATTTAAGTGTGGTGGTCCTGAGTTACCAACAAGTTCAGTCACTCACAGTCAAGTGTGGTCCAAAATACCAATGAAAGAGTCCACAGGCAGACAGTTCATAAGCTTCCAACGAACCAGCATGTAAAAATCTCATACCATCTTCCCCTGATGAGGCCATACCTCAAAGAACATGAGTCACCCCTTTGTCCAAGCTGTCATTCCTGAATATGTTACGCACCTTCTAGTCACTTAGCTACCCCCTTGATCATCAGATCCAGGGTTTCTGTATCAGTGCTGGCATTCAGGGTTCAGCACTTCGCTGCTTCAGGCATCCCCTGGGAGTATTAAAATGTGCTTCCCTGCAGATAAGGAAGGTGGAGGGGGTAACAGGAGCTCCTAATCATGCTAACTAACAGGAAGAGATGCTCTCAGTAGACCAGAGTGAGAAAACAGAAGACAGCAGGTGTTCAGAGGCCAGAAAGCACAGTAGAGCCTTCCTTCCCACCAGCTCCATCCTCATCAAGACCATGGAACTTCAGGAGAGAACACTCTTCCTCCATCTCATTCAAGCTTCAAGCACATAGTTTTAACAGATCACTTTACACTTCTCTCAAAGATCACTGGGTACAGCCATGCCACTGTCCACTTCCCTGTGAGGGAGAGTCTCTTAGAGACGTCAGATGTGCCACAAAGATCCATGACTACCAGACCGCTCTGCCTGGGTGTTCACTCTCCTTCAAGCCTATTTCATCTTGAGTCCTCCAGCCTTGTTCTCTGCCCGCTGCCAGTACTCTTCCTGGTGCTCCTGCCTTGTGCTCCCATGAGCCCAGTCTTTTCTGGCAGCCTTTGCCTGCTCCCCGTGGCCTTACCTACAGCTTACCTGGCTCCTGACACCCTGCATCTAGATCCTGACACTTGTCTCACAAGTCGGTGCTCTCTCCCCGTTGCTTCTCCCAAACCACGTTTCCTGCCTCAGTAATCCAGACTCTCCGTGTGAGAAGACACAGTCTTCCTTCCCCTCCGTCTCTGCTCTGGCCTTAGCACCATTAGCAGCTCTACAGAACAGGAGGATGTGCAGTGAGAGGGAAGAACAGACCACTGTGCAGTGGTGCTCAGTGACTGTTATCTTCTATATATTGTTGGGTTTACTTTCATTCATTTTCCCTACTATACTTCAGTTTCTCTTATTACAATGTCTTCTCTGTTTTACTACTGCTTTTTGAACACTTTTTCCTAACTCATCCACCACACAGACCAACCTCACCCAATGTCAGGGAATCACACAAACTACAGATACCAGGTGCCAAGGGCCTCTGTTAGCCTCATGACCCTTCCCATTACGCCCAATGCTCTGTGCTTTTCTGTGTTCCCGTCAATTTTCATCCGGCTTGTACTACTATGATCCTTGTAGGATCCTCAAGGGTCCGTGAGTCTTCTTCTACCCTGTGTGTCAGTTACAAGAATGTGGATTATACAGATCGGCTTTCCAGTCCCTGTGACAGACTGCCTTGCACAGATAAGCTAACGGTTGACTCGTGGTTTCTGAGAGGTCCATGCTGGTCGCTTTGCCTCCTGTGCTTGGGCAGAATATCAGGGTAACTGGAGCGTGTGAAGGACAAGGCCACTCACCTCATAGCATGCAGGTGACAGGCAGAGGGAGGGACTGCACATCAGCTCTGTCCTTCTGAGTCATGTCCTTAGTGGGCCATTTCACACAACTAGACTCCACCTAGGACAGTGCCACCAGCTAGGGGCCGAGCGCCTCATGCCTGAGCACATCGGGGGAACATTTCATATTCAAACCACAGAAGTGATTGTTTTCACTTCCTAAAAATGATTTTTGGTTTTAATGCCTGTGGTCGAAGGCTATGCGTGTTTACTGGCTATGCTACAAAAATGTCTTCTCGATTTCTTAGTCTCCGGTGGAGGCAGGTTGCCTCTGCGTGTGTTAGTGTACTTGATAATTCTATCCATTTGCTATTTTATGATTAAGTCTTTGTCAGCAAACTAGAATTTCTATAGTCTCTTCAAATGCTTCTTCAGTGCTCCTCAGCCACACAGAGCACCCTCACTCAGTGCGGGAGAGACTGAACAGGGAATGACTAGTAGGAGTCTGATGTCGCTTGGTGCCGGCCTGGGCGCTGGTTACTGACAGCACGAGACCCCTTTGGTGGAGAGAGTTTGAAGGTAGTCTGGGGCTGAGAAGTCTCTGGAATGCAGAGAGGAGGCCCAGACCTGAGTGTAACTCAGCGGCATAAAGGGAGTGTTTGAATAACACCAAAGATGTCATGTAGGGGTGAGTAAAGCCTTTAAAAGCATTGTATGTCAGGCCAGCAAGATGACCTATGAGTAAACCACTTTCCTCACAAACCTGGTCATCTAAGTGTGATCCCTGAAACCCACAGTAGGAGAGAACCAGCTTCTGAGAGCTGTCCTCTTCCCTGTGCTAGCGAACACACACACGCACACGTGGGTGCATGTGCCTTAACATATGTGTGTCTGAGAACATGTGCAAACATATGCAATAATAATAACAATTTGAATCTAATTTTTGTCACGTGGCCACTGAAAACGTTTATTTGCAGGGTGACTGTATTGCGCCTCTCTCAGGTGGGTTTTCACTCACACTCTGTGTGCCCTGTGTTACGAAACGAGCTTCCTAAGGTGGGAGCAGGCTGGTCTACACTACAGAACTAGAGCATGCCTGCTTGTATTCGTTTCCTACTAGGTTTTCTCACACCGAGAAGATGGCACAAATGAGGAGCAGTAGCCATGGTTGAGCGTCTCCAGGTGACTTTGCATTTTCTGCCCTAAAGTCTGATCCTATGACATTCTCCAGAGCGGCCTCTGGAGGCCCAGGCTTCATGCTGGGATGGTGCAAGCCCCGCCCCCTGTCCACTGAAGACAGCCAGTCTGCAGCACCCAACCCTGGAGCCTCGAAGGGCCAGGCTAGCATCAGCTCTGGTCTCCCATTCTGACTTGGAATCATCTTTTCTGTCACTGTATGACTCTCGTTTTTTTCTCTTAGCTTGAGCAAGGATTATGAAATACCATTTTCAACCATTTGTCCAGCATGCTTTCATGTTTGTGTAAGGAAATAGATGCCATAGGTTGGAGGGACATGGGTACCAGTAGGTAATTCTCCCTGAAATAGCATTGCACTTTGCTCAAATTTGCCCCTATTGATCTCCCTTGGCCTCTTCTTTCTCTCAAATTGTCCCCATTCTGAGAGCCCACATGTCTCATCTAGATATAAATAGAAGTGGATAGAGATGATGCAGACTTGTTGCTAAGTCTAGCTGTCTCCTATTAGTGAAAAATGAAGTATTTATCCACTTTTCTTCCCCATAATTCTTTTTTGCCCCCATTCCCCACACCTGTTAAGTCCCACACACCACATGGTCCACACTTCTATGGAAAAGTGCTTCTTGCTCAAGTCAAGCAGTTCTGAGTTGTGGGGGGAAGCCACCCTCCATGATGCTTTTCTATTAAGAAAAGAGTTTAATATATATGTATGTATTCCATATATATGTCCAGGGTTTTTTAACCTGTATTTGTATGTATGTGGATGCATTGCCTGCATGTTTGTCTGTACATCACATGTATGCAGTGCTCACAGAGGCCAGCAGAACGTGTAGAGTTCTGGAACTGATGTTTAAAACAGTTGTGAACCACATGACTCTACCCTGGGTCCCCTGGAAGAACAGTTGGCTTAAGAGGCTCTTAACCGCTGAGCCATCTCTGTAGCTCCTACGTCTTATGAAACATTTTCTCTTTCTAGCTCTCCAAATGCCTTATGTGTCTCCTACCCTACAAGGCACAGTTCAAACTTCACCTCCTGATCTCCCCCTCCCCTTGTTACTCCAGAGTTAAGTGGCACCTCTTCTCTCTGAGGTCATTAAAAGCCAGACAACAGCAACAAAAACCCTGGAAAGGCATTTGGCCCTTCTACAGATCAGACTTCTCATTCTCTTGTTTCTCCTCAAGTCACAACTGTCCAAAAGGCCTTTCCTAAACGATGCTTTCTCCAAACGCTACCTTTCTCCCATAGCTATAAATGGTAAGAACCAAAGCTGCTTCTATCATTGGCTTCAGACAAAACATTGTGAACAGCAGTTTAACTTTTTGGTCAGCTAAAAAAACAATCTTTTTGTTTATCATTGAGAGAAAAAAATGGCCTTTTATCTTTCCACGGGAAGCAAAATCGTGAATTTGTTTGGATAATTAGAATATATTAAGATAGCTGAACTTAACGCTCAAGCTGGGTTAGAATTGCTCCTAACTAAACACCAGGCTGAGATGAGGTACCTGTGAGTTCACCTCCTGACCTAGCCATTTGTTCCTTTCCAGTGAACCATAGTATTTTAAACCTAAGGGGAAGGCTTTTGTCCTTCTCAGGGATACTCAATGGTGTAGCTGCAGAAAGTTAACCACAGCAGAAGAGGTGACAGAGTCTCTAAGAGACCCAGATGTGCAGCTCCTCCAGGATGCCAGACACAGAGGTGCGGTGCTGGCTGAGCATCAAACCGATCTGTTCCCCCAAAGCCCGTGGCTCATGGTCCAGAGCATGCCAGCAGCCTCACAATTGTAGTGTGCCAGGATAATGCAGACATATTGCCTGCATCCCTGAGGATGTGAGACTCTCCACCACCTCCTGCCACCCTGCCTACTTGCCCTGCATAACTCCACCCTGCTGCTCAAGCATCTGAACTCTCCAAACCAAAGCAGGCTGTGGCCGGAGCCCTCCTTGACCCATCACCATGCCCTACTACAACCCAGCTCACTGCTGAGGACTCTGTTGCCCTTTCTGCCATGTTGACAGTTTTCTCCCCTCACCCCATCCCTTAGCCCCCTGCACTGGACAAGTTTAAGCACTGCCCTCTCTGCCCTGGCATCTTTAACCACAAAGCTCATGCTTTTGCCTCCACCAAGCACCTCTCCACAGTCACCCACAGACCTCAGCAATTTCCTGCTTAGTCCTTGAAGGGCTAGCTCTGAATTCTCCCTGAAAATACTTCTGTAAGTTTTCTGCTTACCCAAATATTCAGTCAGTGATCACCCAAAATCCAGGCCTCCCAGGTCCTAACCCCTTTGCCTCTAATTACATGGTCTTTATATTGTCTTGCATCTTCTTTCTGCCACCCAATTCATGGCCCTTATCTACCTTCATCCATAGACCACTAGCCCAGGTGGCTACCATGACTGTGTCTTACTTTCTCAGCATATTCTCTGATGGAAACCTTTCATTTCCACCAGGGCCTCAGGGTGCTCACCCAGTCAGCTCTCATCTGGTCCTTATCAGTCCTTCCCCTCCCCTCATACATCTTAGATCCCATAACCCATCTTACAGTCAGTTAACCATATATTTCTCAACTCCCTTCCTTCCCCTGTCTCACTGATTGCACTCTTTGCTATCTCTGCCCTTAAACCTGTTCAACCCAAGCTGGCTGCAAAAACCATCCGTCATTATGACTAGTCACTTGGAACTCATGACCACCAGTTAGAAGCTGGCACCTGGAGCGTCTTTGCCATCTTACACCAGGACCCTCCTCCAGATTTTCTCTTTTTTTTTCCCACAAACCTAACAGACTCTGCATCACACCTCTTAATCAAACACCCCTTCCAACACTTACTAGGAGCTTTGCTTTGGATTTTTTTCTGAAGAAGTAGAAGCAACAAAAATCTTTACAGGACCTGTTATTCTTGTTCATCAACAAGACTTCTTGCCCGAGTACTTCACATTTCCGTGGACCCACCTGTGCCTTTCAGCTAATCCTCCCATTGGATATTTGACCCATAACTTCACCGCTATTGCCTTAACAATTCCACTCTCTCCCCCATTATTAACCTCCCCCCATCTCTATCAACTATGAAACTCTCATGCTCATCCCAATAACCCAAATCCCTCCCCTGACATTTAGATATGATCATTCTGTTTCTCTTTAAGGGACAGTTCCTGAAGGAGGTGGGGATAATGTGCAATCTCTCTCTGGGCAGGCCTTTCCACCTACTCCACAGACTGTTTCTCGTCCCATTTTTTTCCTTCAAAGCACTCTCATCAAAGTCACCGGGGACATTCACGTCGCCCCAGGCCGTGGCCACATGCATGTCTTCTGTGACAGATTCCCCTGCCAGTCTCCAAACTCCTCTCTCTGCTCCGACCTTCCTGAAACCCAATCTCTTGACTCTCCTCTTCCCCCAGAGGACACAGAGTTCTGGTCTCCTGTTTGTTCTGCTTCATCTTCCCATGATCACCGGGGCATGAACCCCAGAACTAGTCTCATCTCCACCTCTGCTCATTCTGTGGGAATCTAGTCCCAAACCATGACATCACTCTTGCTGCTGAAAACTCCTCAAGGCGCTCTCCCATTCTGTCTGGAAGACTCTCCTCCCTCATCCTGCTGTGAGCAGTGCCTGGTTTTTGTTTTGTTCTGTCAGTTCTGTGGTTCACTGGCACTTCGTCAGACCTCCTTTGTCATTTGGTGGCCCCTATGAAACACTGCACGTGGGTCACAGGTTGAGCTGTATCCTCTGAAAAGCTGCCTAACTCTCAGCACCTGTGAAGACCACCTTATGTGGAAATGGAGTCTTTACAGATGATCAGGTTAAGCTGCGTCCTTTTGAGTGGAATCTCATCCAAAGCACCCAGAATCCTTATAGAAAGAGGATATTTGGACTGGGAGCTGTGGGGAGGTTGCCATGGGGACTCGAGGATTATACTACCGTAAGCCAAGGAACTACTAGGAGCTGAGACAGATGCTTGCTATGGGTCTCTCGCTGGCACTTTCAGAAGATCAAGGCCTTCCTTGACCTTGAACTTACAACCTCCACACTGAAATTCTATACATGCCTGTTGTTTAAGCCAGGGCATGTAGTTCTCAGTTATACCAGGAAATGAGGAAAAGAATTTGCTTTTTTCCCTCCATACAGCATCTGACACTACTGCTACTGATGCTACTACTACTATTTGTTGTTGTTGTTGTTATTATTATATCTTTTACCAACAGCCTTCACCAAGAATTTTTCCTTATAGAAGACAGGGAGGACCATGCTCTCGATATAAGAAGCACTCTCTTTTTCCAGGACAGGAAGTGAACAGAGAAAAAGAAATGAGGCAAAGCCTGGGGGCAATAAATCCCTCTGTCTGATACAACAGTGCATAGCTATACTGCTGCGCTTAACCACAAGTGCATTGCCATCCACACCATGTGAGCAGAGATGACCTACCACCAGCTGTGCTGCCGCAGTGGAGATGCGCACTGCTACCTACATCCCCAGAACCTAAAAGACTGCCTGCCTGCCTGCCTGCCTGCCTGCCTGCCACTGAGGGATGGATGAGTGGATGGGTAGATGAGTGGATGGATGGATGGATGGATGGATGGATGGATGGATGGATGGATGGATGGATGGATAGAGCTGAGCACTGTGGTGTTATGGTAAAGACTGAAGTGTGCTTAGAGACAAACACTCATTCCACCTTCACTTTACAATCAACTCAAGCCCAGGGATTTCCCTAAAACCGTAACTAAGGATCCTCCAAAGGCAGCCTATCTTGATGCTTCCTGTTCTTTTGAATGCTTTCATGAAAGACTTCATAGTTTCAAGAAAGATAAATATGATCCAAGAGATCGAAGATTTTTATGGTTTCATTTTATTTTATTCATTTTATCTTTGAGACAAAGGTTGTGCTTGCCTTGAACTCAAGAGCTTCCTAACTCTGTGTCCTAATTACTTGTCTTGTTCCCATGAACAAGCAGAGATTGGATGAGGCACTGTAGAGCATTTGGCCATCCCAACACCCTAAGAAGCAACTTAAAGGGGGAAAAAGTTTCTTTCGGCTTGAAGTTCCAGGACGTAAAAAATGGTAGCTGTGACTAGAGTCATCTGAAAGGAGGGAACCTTGATTGAGGAAATGTCTCCATGACATCCATCTATGCCCGGGTATGGTGGCAAATGCCTTTAATCCCAGCACTCAAGGTTAATCCCAGCATTCAAGGAGGCAGAAACAGGCAGATCTTTGTGAGTTCAAGGCCAACCTGGTCTACAAAGTGATCCCAGGACAGCCAGGGCTACACAGACGTAATCCTGTCTCAAATAAAATAGATCCAACTTAGTGATCAGTAGGGGAGGGCCCAGTCCACCGTGGGTGGTGTCACCCCTGGGCTGGTGGTCCTGGGTTCTATAAGAAAACAGGCTGAGCACGCCATGATGAGCAAGCCAGTAAGCAGCACCCCTCCATGGCCTCTGCATCAGCTCCTGCCTCCAGGTTCCTGCCCTGTTTGGGTTCCTGTCCTGACTTCCTTCTGCAATGAACAGTGATATGGACAGGTAATATCCTCCCCAAGTTGCTCTGATCATGATGTTGCATCACATAAATAGTAACCCTACCTAACACAGGGTAACAGGGGTAAAGATGATGAAAATGCATTATGTGCATATTTTAAAATGTCATAATGAAAATCACTATGCATAGTCAATATGCACTAATTAAAAATAAAATAAAAACAAATAGCACTGAAAAGGAGGTTTATGGTTGCACAATATGTCTGTGTATATGTATACACACACACACATATATATGTATATATGTATATATACATATATATATATATATTTGGACCCTTAAAATGGTTCTGGAATATACACTTTATGTTATGTGTACTCTCATACAATTTAAATTTTTTCAAGTTCAAAAAAACAATAATGCACATCGGTGAAGCTGAAGAGATAGACCGTACCAGCTTACATTCCAGTACCTTCCCTGCTTTACCCTGTCATTGTCCAGCCTAAGCCGAGCGCAGACTGTCATTTAAAACATTTCAGTGACATTATCATCTGTGGTAGGTTGAGGTTTAGGACCTAATACCCAGATCCAGGGGGGCTCTTCTATAAACTCCAAGATCTAGCAAAGGTTATGACTCATGGCAGCCCCTTTGGACATCAACAGGGGACCATCAGTGGCAGCAAGCTGGTCACACCCCACTCGAGGCGGGAAGGGCAGCTTTGCTCTTCAAGAAGATGACAGATGAAGCCATAGTGCAGGCCACTTTTCCATCTGGGTAAAGCCCATTGCCTCCTGCTGTGCTCATCTTCCTTATATAATGGCTGACAGGAGCTGTTTCCTGTCACCTAATGGTGTCTTTCTCCCTTCTTCACCTATAACTTCCTGGAGGACAGATCTGTCGCTTTTTCCTTCCTGGATGTCATGCCTAGGAAAATGGCAACAAAGCCAGTGCTTAAATGAGCCCCAGGCAGCTGAGGAAAGCTGCTTCTAGGTGGGGTTGTCTTCTCTGGCAGAGCTTTTCTTCTGGCAAGCTGACTTTCAGGTGGGAGTTCTCACCAACTCCCCATGCAGGGATGGAGCACAGTTGACTTCAAAAAAAAAAAAAAACAGGAAATTCTGTACCTGGACTTAGGACCAAAGGATGGTGCTAGGGGCACTCTGGAACACTTTAGATCTCCTACTACTGTTTCCTGAAGAGCCTCCTGTTCCCATGTCAGACAGCAGAAATACAGTTACTATACATTGCTTTTACTTTTCGGTTTTCCTTCCTGTCTCTTATTGAGTGTAGTGACTGAAACATAACTCTGTGTAAAAATAACCATTATGACAATCACACCACGGAGGAAGGGGACTGTGAACATGTATTAAGCACTTGCGGTGTGCTAGGCATTCTGTGTTTTTACATACATATCTCACCTGTCCCTCATATAACATTAAGAAGTTGCTACCGTTATTATTGTTATTTTATAGTTGAGGGAACAGACAAAGGCAAATTAAATAATGAGCTACTTAGGGTTTTTTAAAGGGGTTTTTGTTGTTGGTTGGTTGGTTAGTTGGTTGGTTGGTTCATTGGTGGTGATTGGATGGTTGATTGTTGGGTATTTCAACAGGTCTTACTGTATATATAGTTCAGCATGGGAGTGGAGGAAGCCTTGAGTGAGAATGGATAAAACCCTGAGTAAGAGTCCATTGTTGACATGGGCATTATCATGTAAAAGATCCAATGCCTGAGCTCCATGAGAATGGCAAAGCCTTCCCCCAGGGACAAGGCTCAGAGGGATGGCAAAGCCTTCCTCCAGCCTGTGTATGGATGTTGACAGTGTGTGCAGACAGCCTTCTTCACCCGGATGTTGAGGCCTGAAGATTGCTCCCCTTCAGTGACTGCTCCCACCAGTGTTAGTTACCCCTGCCTGCTCCTAGCTCAGCTGTATGCCATAAACTGATGCCTCCTTGTTGAGCTTTATGCAATACACATGGTGAGATTCTAGGGTGCTGAGGCTTCTCTACTTAATGTCCAGACCACCTGACTCCAACTTCTCTCTACCTGTGTCTGCATGTCCATCCTTTCTTCATTCCCTTGTTGCCCCCTAGTCAAGGTTCCAGGACCCACGCTATATAAGGAAGTTGCCATTCAAAATGGTAATATGTAGCCCAGGCTGGATTAGTGATCCTCAATCTCCAGAGTGCTGAGTGTATGTAGGCATTTGCCACCATGCCCAAGGGGGAGCGGATTTTTGTAGTTGACTATGGTTGTGAGTTTTCCTAGGATAAAAAATATGCACCAGAGAAAATGCTACCCTTTTCAAAAAGTGGTCTTGGAAAACAGGATATTCACATGCTGAGGAAAAACTAAACCCCACATCTCACTCTGTACCCAAATCTACTCCAAAGGAACAAGAGAGTTGAATGCAAGACAAACGAGACCATATAAAATTAGAAAGCTTCTGTACAGCAGAGGAAACAGTGAATGACCTGAAGAGACAGGCTCTAGAATGAAAGAAAATTCATACTAGCCACACTTCCACCAGAGCATTAATCTAGGCTATAGAAAGAACTAAAAAATACTAAGCAACAAGAAATCAAATACCCAAGTCAATAAGTGGGCTAATGAAATGAATGGACAGTTCTCAAAAGAGGAGATACGGATGTTCTGTAGACAAGGAAAAATACTTGGCCTCATTAGTCAACTGAGAGATTTCACGCTAAAACTGCCTAAGATTCCACCTGATCCAGGCAGAATGGCTGTCATTAAAAATTAGTAACAACAAGCCATGTTGCCCTTGGGCAATGGAGAGCCCTTAGCCACTGCTGGTGGGAGTGGACACCCAGCCAGGCAATAAGGATGTTTCTCAGAAAATCTGAAAATCTGTGAGTCTGTGACCCAGCATTGCTAAAAGGACCTCAAGTGACCATCGGCTTATCAGTGCTAACTGAAGCACTGTTACAGTAGCTACATTATGGGCCAACCCAGACAGGAAACGGATAAGGAAAATGTGGTAGCTATACACAATGCTTCCTAGATTCATGGGCTTAGGATTTTCCAGACTCAAATTATCTTTGCATTACAGTCTGGGAGGAACAGAACATTGGACAAGAACTGACTCTTCCTTCTGCCTGCAAACGTATCACCCCGAATGTGCCTGGTTTCCTCAGAACTCTTCCTCCTGCACAAATGTCATGGATTATATTGAGAAATAAAACCCGCCTCATCATATGTGAGCGCCTGTTCTCACTCCTAACACTTTCTGGCTTTTCATTACAAAATCTCACATTTCTAGTCTTTGGCTCACAAGAAAATGTTAACCAAGACATATCACCTCAGCAATGGTTCATCCTAAGAGATTAACTTTGGTATTAGGGTACATGCTGTATTTACTAAGGTATATTGAGCATTGGATGTATAGATTAAAGTATATGGATATACATACAAGAATCCCCTCCCCACAACAAAAAGATAATCCAGATATGGCACTGTCACTTAATAGTGTCTGGCTTGTAGTTGGAGCATTTATCAGAGAGTAGTATTCACTTAAGAGTCTTGTCATTGGGGGACACTGCCACCAAGTGGTAAATGTCCTGGTCATAGTAAACAAACCAGGTCTGCCTCAGATGGGCAGGCCAACCAGTCAACATTTACATAAACCAGGAGCTGCTGCTTCTGGAGAGCAAATTACAGCCTTTGAACAGTGCTTGAAAGCTGTCTTTACATACATACAATCATTTACAATTGTGTTTATTAATTGTGTAATTTAGTAATTGGGGGAGGGGAGAGGTATGTGAAATCCTGTCTTCTAATTCTACACAATTGCCTGGCATTGACTTTAGGAAGTTCTTAAGGATGATAAGAAAGATCACTCTGTGAACCTCAGTGACCAATTAACTATTCCTGCACAGAAGAGGCAGTTCCTATTCAAAGCACATTTCATAAGCCAGCCCTGCAGCACCCCATAGAGTAAAAGAAGGCCTGTCAGAAAGTTACCCAGAGAAGTGCTGCTAGGAGACCCCAGAAAGGTGAGGCTTATACAGGCAGAGATTGAAGGACAGAGGCCCCTTGAAGACCAAAACCTATGCAAGGCTTTGAGAGGTTGACAGCTGAAATTGTCAAGGGAGAGCATTGCATTCCACTGCCAAGACACAGAGCTCGACAGTACCCAGGGAAAAGGTGGTTGGCCTGGTTTGCCTTGGTGTGGGGACAGCACTTGGAAATTTGTGTTCAGTCAAAGCCAAATCTGGGGACTTTAATACATGCTAAGGGGCAAGTATTCCCAAAGAGAAGGAACATACTCAAGGCTGTGTAAAAACAACCAGGTGAATCTTAGGCAGCTGTGGGGATCTGGTTGGCTGCTCAAAGAACAGGTGAGAAGAACATAATTTCAATGCTAAAGAAGGATCCAAACCCTGGTTTATTTTTTTTTCTTTTATTTTGAGGCAAGTGGAAAGGTGGAAAGAGAAGACAAGAGAAGAGGGATATTGAGTGCAAATAGGCTCAGTAGTGTGTGAGTCAGCTTGCTGTCACTATAATATAATACCTGAGATTGTCAGCATATAGGGAGGAAAGGTCCAATTGGCTCACAGGCTTTGACCGTTGCTTTGAGCCTGTGGTGAGGTGGCAAAATCATGGCGAGAAGCATGTACAATAAGGCAAAGCTGCTTACCTTGTGTCCAGGAACTAAGAGTGAGGAAGGGAAAGGAGGCTGGGCTCCCATAATGCTCTTCAAGAGCATTCCCCAGGGACCTGAAACCTCCTACTAGGCCCCACCTCAACGTCCCCCCACCTTCCAATTGTGCTACCCTGGGAACCAAACCTGTACTGCGTGGGCCTTTAGGACATCCCAGGGGACAGCAGGTAGAATTCCTCCAAGCTCCCTTCTGAAATATGCCAAACTGTAAACAGGAAGTGGATCGTGTTCATCATCTAGATCTATAATGGATGTGAGACAGGCTCTAGGGACCATGATGGAAAGCAGAAATAGATGTGTCATGTTGGAGCTGAACACCTTCAAAATTTGGCATTTGTTATCCATGACTACACCCTACCACTGACAGAGTAGGTACCACCAACAGTGAAGATGATAGTCTTGGTTACAGACACCAGATAGCTGGAGAAGACTCTTTCCTTCCACAGTCCACCTCTCCTGCCCCTTGAGTAAAGTCGGAAGTGACATCAAAAGGCAGACAATGCCTCTGTTTCCTGAGAGTCCATCCTGGGGGACCCAAGCAAGCACAAGATCACAGGAAGATCTCAGGACCCAGGGACTCTTGTGAAATCTCTAACTTTACCTCACTGTGGGACTGTGCCAGTACAGGAACTGTGCTGCCTGCTGGGCATTGTCCTGCCCTTCTTCCTGCATGAACCTCCTACCCCTAAATTCTTTGTTAAGAAAAGAGAAAGGCCTGGGTGTGGCCCAGAGTGGCAGAGCATTTCCTGAGCATGCCCAGGACCATGGGTTGGGTCCAAGGTGCTGTGAAAAGAATCAAAAGGGAGAGAAGGGAAAAAGGAAGAGAGAAGGGAGAGGGTCAACAGGAGAAAGAAGAGAAGGAGGGAGAGTAGGAGGAGTCAGGGAAGAAGTAGGGAAGGAAGAGGAGGAAAGAGGGTGAGGACAAAAAGGAGTAAGAGAAGAAAGGAGGGGAAGAGGGGAAAAGGCTTAAGGAGAAAGAATGAGAAAGAAGCAGCCGGGCTGTGCTGGCACATTCCTTTAACTTGGGAGGCAGAGGTAGAAGAATCTGTGAGTTCAAGGCCAGCCTGGTCTACAGAGTGAGTTCCAGGGCAACCAGGGCTACACAGAGAAACCCCGTCTCAAAGAAAGAAAGAAAGAAAGAAAGAAAGAAAGAAAGAAAGAAAGAAAGAAAGAAAGAAAGAAAGAAAGAAAGAAAGAAAGAAAGAAAGAAAGAAAGAAAGAAAGAACGAAAGAAAGAACGAAAGAAGGGAAAGGAAAGGAAAGAGAAAAAGAAGAGAAAAAGAATGACATGCAAGGTTTTGTAGGCAGCGCTGAGAGCTCCTTGACAAATTAGGGAATATAGCCCTACTCTTCTTAAAAAACTCGCAGCTCTGGTCTCTTTCTGGACCTGTTATAAAAACAAGAACTGGCTGTCTATGCCGGGTCTGCCAGAATGGAGTCAGTTTGGTATATGATTTAATAATTTCCCAGCCTCAGTTTCCTCTCTTTCAAAAACAAGAGGCTCAATATGGCAGGTTAACAGAGCTGTGAGGACAGAGAGAGAGAGGGGCAGAGTGGGCTTTAATGAGCCCCCTGCAGAGGGCCCTCGTGTCCACAAGATATCACTGAACCCAAGTGACAGCACATGGAGGTGGAACTAGGGTCCAGTGCCCCTAAGCTGTTGACTTTCAGGGGTGACCTTCAAAGAGACGATCAGGCTGAAGGCTGAAATCTTGACACACATAATCAACTCTTCACAAAATTAGCTGGCCCTGGGTCTATGTGTACTGATGAAATAATAAGTAGTAGTATCTCAGGTTCCGCTGCCCACATCTCCCTTTTCTCAATATCTATGCAGGCGTGGGATACTTGAATGAAACTGCCTCTCTGAAATCTGTAACTTTGTACAATGAATGTATGCTGATATGAAAATTGGAAGAGAAAGAATCAATGCAAGTAGTGTGGAGAGCTTTTGCAGGCCAGTCTGGCCACCCACAGAGTTCGTGTATCTTTCCCATGATCTTCCCAACTCCCGCCAGCAGACACTGCTTCAGCCATTTGTTGCCTCCTGCTCCTTGAAGGGAGGGTGTGAGTGAGGGTTTCCCCTCAACCCTATGTCTCATAAGCAAGCTGCTGCTGGGTTAGGACACTGCCTGCATTGCATAGACAGGCCCTGTGGCTCCCAAGCCCAGTGTTTTCCCAAGCGTCATGGAGCAAGAGCTGCCCCCCAGTTGCCTTCTGGTGAAGGAGACCTAACCTCTGGCAGATTGCAGGTAGCTCCAGGTCCCAACCAAGGTAAGTATCTTTCCTCTACTCCTGCATCAGAGGGGCTAGGACCTCATTTCACCAAGAGGTGGACTCCTTGTATACCATCTCATAGCTCTTGTCTTAGGCTCTAGGAGCACTGACATGTTGAAGCCTGAATTCCTACTGGAGTCACCACATGGAGAAGCCATGAGAGCCAAGGCTGCCAGCTGTCTCTCTAATGGGCCAGGGATCTAAAGCCATCTTGGGCAGAAAGCACCAACTGGATACTATTGAATGATCCAACAGATGTCATCTGAGGTCAAAGACTCTCCCAACCAAATCCTACCTAACTTCTCAACCTACAAACCCTTGAGAACTGATAAAATGGTGTCACCCAGCAACATGAACCATACCCCTAACCCAGCAGAATCAATTAATCCACAGTCAACAGAAGTCTAAAAATATTAAATTCTAGAAAGAAATAGATCTAAAAGAAAACATAAAGTGACATTAGTATGCTGTTGTACCGTGGCTCTATTTTATAAATGTTCTTATTTTCAGTCTCTTATGTGCAGTTCATAAACTAAATTGCACCACAGGTGAGCAGGAAAAAGTTATTTGCATACGTAGAATGGATGATACTGTGTGAAGTTTCAGAAACCCACAGGCTCTGGAGAAGGAGGTCTCAGAGAATATCTCCTGTGAATAAAATGGCAATTAAAACAAAGCCTCTTCTCTCTTCCCCCACAGTTCTGCTGTTTGGCGCTAGCACCAATGCTCTGTCAACCTGCTTCCTGACTTGGTTAAGACTTTGGGTACCTCGTGTGCATTTTATGTCCGCAGTCCATTAGAGATGCACAACAGCCTTCATCAACTTGCCCATGGAGAAAAGAAGCTACAAAATAAATACAAGCAACCACACTGTCCTGTCCTTGGAAATCTTTTAAAGGCAACAAGGAATGTGCTGAACCCTGATACAATCTATTTGCTTTTTGCAGGGACCCCAGGCTCTCAAGAAGAGACCCCACTAAAAGGTTGAAGCTCAAGAATAAGCCACAGTTTCCCACCTCTTAGTGAAGGGCATACCTAACAACAGCCAGGGTTGGGTCCCCCGCTTACCCATCTTTCTTGCAAGAGAGGGGAGACACGGTGGAGGCCTGCCTCTTTCCTCTCAGGATGTGCCTGGATTCCAAGGACTTGAAAAGGTGCTGTTAGCACAGTCCAGGCCTGGGATTTTCAAAAGGTTTTGGCACATCAACTGAACACGTCGCGATATTGTCAACACAGATTCTGGAGCAGCTCCGGCCTGTGCACAGGGGCAACAATGGGTCAGATAAGATCTGTTTGGCATTTAGTATGCTGAGAAGCATGAAGTCCTCTTGACTCTGTGACAGTCTGTTTCAAGATAAATAGAGGATCTAGGTAAATAAAGGGGATTTTTTTTTTTGCAGTACTTCACAGTTAATGATACAAATACTGACGACCGTGTCTGATCCATTCCATTTAGGGCTGTGGAAGCTGACATGTTTTAAACCAGAGTGTGCTGTGTTTCTACAGGATTCTTAGTTTCCATGTGTTTCTAACGAATCAGCACACGTGTTCAATAGGACTCAGTAACCCCAAATGCTGTCTAAAAGACAGCGGAGGCTCAGAAACAGAAGGAATACCGCACTTTGCACTGACGTGAGCGAGTAATAGTGAGATGGCATTCTTGCAGCCCTTGCTGTTAGCAGTCTCCACAACACGATAAAGTGGGTGTCATTTCCTGTATGTTATAGGTGAGATGACAGGGACATGATCAAAACAGTAAACATCAGAGATGGAACTCAAACAATGCTTTGGGTGGAGCTAGCTCTGAGCCTTCCTGGTCACCCACGTCTTGGTAGTGAACATAAGAGCTTTTTACCTGCACATGCTTTGCCTTCCTTCCTTTGGCACCAGCTCTTGTTGTACTTCAGGAAACACAGGAAACTGCCTATTCTTTTGAAAAACTCTTTACTTGTTATTTTTATCACATTGGTTGATTGGTTGGTTGGTTGGTTAGTTGGTTGATTTTGTGGAGGAGAGCACATGGTTGGAGATTAGAGGGCAACTTGGGGAAGCTGCTTCTCTCCTTCCACCACGTGGGTCAGGGGATCAAACTCAGATCATCAGACTTGGTGTCAAGCGTCTTTAGGGACTGAGCCATCTCACTGGCCCCTCTTTTGAAAGGCCCTTGATGAGCATGCCAGTCAAAAACCCCTTACTTCATCGAAGGGTTTTCTTTCTTAGACTCTGACTCTCAGGTTTGTGGGGAAAGCCAGATGAGATGGCACAGACTTGTGATCATGCAAGTATCCAGGAGCCTGGGAGATCAAGATCACAAGTTCAAGACCAGCCTGGGTTATATAATGAGACCCTATCTCCAAGGAGGAAAATCAAAGAAAATAAGGATGCTGGGACAGATGGATGGAGGCAGTGGCCATCCTCTCTGACTCAACAGATTCTGGTTTTGCTCAAATAATCCAGCCAGATTCTACTGCTTACACTAAAGGACCTACACAGAAACCCCAGTCAAAGGTGCATGTCCAGGGCTGAGGAATGATTCAATGGGTAAAGTGTTTACTGCTGCATACATAAAAGGATCTAACTTCAGAGCCCCTGAACCCAGAAAAAAGACAGACATGGGGGTACAGACCACAACCCAGCACTGGAGAGGCAGATACAGGAGATCCTGCAGCATGCTAGCCAGCCACTACACCTCAGTGAACAAGCTCAGCAAAAAGACTCTCAAAAGATAGAGTGATAGAGTGCTGGGCTGTGGTGGCACACACCTTTAATCCCAGCACTCCGGAGGCAGAATCAGGGGGATCTCTGGGAAATCAAGGCCAGCCTGGTCAGTTCCAGGGTGTCTGGGACTACACAGAGAGATTCTATCTGAGAAAAAAAAAAGAGTGATAGAGGAGGACAACCTAAATGGACCTTCACAAGCACATTCACACATGTGAGTGCACACACACATACATACTAACACAGTGGGCTGTGTACACACACACACACACACACACACAGTGCTGTCCATTTCCAAATCTGTTCCTTTGATTTCTAATCACTAGCAAGCTGTTGAATGAGACGTTTCCTGTTGTTTCAGAAGTGACAGCCAGATCCTTTTTCCATTAGCCTGTTGGCTGAGGTCTATGCAAAACCGACAGCCAGCATGCAAAGTTGTAAAACAGAGACAAGAAATAGCTTGTATTCTCAATAGAATCAACCAGAAACCTCCTTTGTCACTTACTGTGAGATAAGAAGAGGCTTTCTTAGCCATTCTTTTGCATTTCTGGCTTCAGATGCTTTGGTATATGGGGGCTGTATTGACCCTGAATTGCCCCTTTCAGGGTCAGCTATCTCATAGACACAGCAAAAGACTTGCCTTGGCCACTTCTTTCAAATTCACACATCCAAGCCAGAGCCCACATCAGTAACCACACCTTCACTCTGGCTGTCATACCCTGGCCACTAGCTTGTCACCCTAATACCCCTGAGCCAGGCACCAGATGAGGGCTGCTTGATGCCCATAGCTGTAGGCCAGGAAGCAACTAAGCAACTCTCTTCTGTGGCTTTTATATCAAGTTTCTGTCTTGAGTTCCTGCCGTGACTTCTCTTCATGATGAACTAAGATAAATGCTTTCCTTCATCTCCAAGTTGCTTTGGGTCATGGTATTTTGTCACAAAAACAAAAAGTAACTAATTCAGGTAACCAAGATAATCCCTGCAATAAAGACTTGGGAGTCTGCAGTGAGGAGTTAGCATTGTGTTCTTTAGTGGCAGGTCTTTGTCCCCACAGGCTTGCTGACAAGAGGAAGAAGAGCCAGAAGAAGACAGAAGCCCACAGGGACCCAGGGAATAGCCATAGCCCACTGTTTGGCATGGACAGGTTAAAGAGTTTCCCACAGGGTCAAGCAGACACTGTGGAATGCAGCTGGGCTTGAGCCATTTTTCCAGTACCTGATAAAGAGGGCTGTCTATTAGCAGCCAGACCTTCCTAACAGAATGAATGGAGGATACATACTCAACAAGAGCCAGGAAATTGGGCAATGGGGGGACAACACAGGGTTTTACAAAGAATTAAGCAGCACCCCTAAGACAGCCAGTGTTTCCACAGCTGCCACATGTCATGGTTTGGCAGCCAGGGTCCAGAGAAGCAGCAGCAGCTATAAAGAATGGTGGTGGTGGTGATGGTGGAAGTTGTGGTGGGGGTGGAAGTGGTGGTAATGAAGGAGATAGAGATGGTGCCGAGTGGGTGGTGGTCACGGAGATGGTGGTGTGGAGTGGTAGAGTAGGGGGGGATGATGGAGGTGGTGGTAGAGGGAGAAGAGATGGAAGTGGTCATGGTGCAGGCAGTGGTGGTGGCCACAGTGGGCTAATAGTACTCTAGGGACCAGCAGGTGGGAACAGGTGTGAGGAACCCAAACGCAGTTTGTAGGCTCTTTCCAAGTTTTACAGAGAATGTTAACAAATGTTGAGGATCGCACTGGGATCATGCACATTTCTGTGAAGAACACTTGGAATGCTCACCATGTCTGAGACCAGCTCTCCACAACTCCTCCCTTGTGCTGTCAATTCTTTCTGTTTGTCCCTAACACTGCCCTCAGTTTCAAAGCATAGGAACTGATGGGCTCTCATCTTTCTGGGTATCTCTTTCTCTAGCTTCAAGTACATTTTTCTTTTCACATATGCGACCTTTCCAAACCCCCATCTTAACAAAGGAACCTCTCACTGCAACTCTCTAGATCTTTCTCTGAGCTCTTTCTGATCTTGTCAGTGTGCCTTATGGGCTAACGGCAGATGTTCTCGAGATCACATGCATTTGTCTACTCAAAATTCAGGGGCCATCACCTCCCTGGGTCTTCGCCCCATGCTTCCCCCTCCTCTGATACCCAGAGTATGACTCTCCTGAGTTCTCCCACCATTACTCTCGCTCTCTGCTACCTACAAATCCATTGTTTCGCATATGTCATCGTGTCTTGAGGTTTCAATTGGAAAGGTCACTCTGGTTCTCGTTAGTCCATTCTGGACAAAACAGAAGTCCCTACCATTAACTTTAACAGCAGTGCGTGGCCAAAATTTTGCATCTGCCTTAGAATCACAAAAGAATAAAAATATAGGGTGAGAGAGAGATGGAAGACATATTAGAGGGAACAACGTACCCAAAATATTTTCATCTGAGATCCACTAAGCTAGGCCAATGAATACCCATGTATATTTTGCTGATATATTTATTTATACTAATTCATGATTGACAGCTGAAGTAATGTTGCTCTTTTTAGAGTTTCACCCAGGAGGGTGATTCTGTCCAAGGCTGAACCTAAGTGTGGAAATGTAGGATGGTTCGCTAAACTATAACAAGTCTCTTGCCACTAACTACCGGAACGGACATAACCAGGAACCACAGTAATAAACAGAGTAATACATTGTTTTTCCTAGTGAGTATTTGGTGAATTTGTAAGTGTAAAATTTATGAGCCAGCATCTTTACTAATAACTTTATCTACTAAAATTAATGTCTTTCCTAAAGCCACCCATTCTGATGCTACAGACACTGCAAGAGAACATTAGCGACTATGGAGGCCAATCACAGTACAAGTCATGCAGATGACGGTCATACCTCATTCCCTCTGTAACCATCCATGTCTGCAGAGCTAAGGAGAACTTACTGAGCATCTGCAATATACCAGGTACATGCCGGGTATCAAGATCACTCAGCTGAATCCTCTCAGCATGACAGAGACAGGTTCTCACTCCACAGATGAGGGGGAACTGGGTTTACAAAGCTTGTACTGAGCAGTGGCTTTCTTCTGAGATGTGGAAAGAAAAGCCGAGCTGCCTGATTTGACAGGTCAAGAAATCAGCGATAGGAAAACTGCTTTAAAAGATGAGACACACGCCTTAAATCATTTTACTTTAAGGCATAAAAAATATATCAGTCATCACTCATTTGATTTGAATGAATAATTATAGAAAGTGTGGGTAGATATGAGACTATTAACTTAAAAAAAAGAACCTTATTAGGTTTTTCATTTGGCTTTTCTTCTTCTTCTTCTTCTTCTTCTTCTTCTTCTTCTTCTTCTTCTTCTTCTTCTTCTTCTTCATCTTCTTCTTTTGCTTTTTTGTGTGTTGTTGTTGTTTCTGTACCTATGTCAGCTTAGGGCTGACCACTGATATTGGGTAACCAATCACCGGGCTCATCCCTCTCTGCAGTCATCAGTTGCCTGCAGCTCTTCATGTAGGGGTGGGGCCTTGGGAGGTTCCCCCACTCGGGTTGGCAGGCAGCTGGTGTTACTGTTGTTCAGCTCTTGTTAATGGGACCATCCTGTAGGGATTGCATGGGTGCAGCTTCCCTGCCCTCTGGCTCTAAAAACCATTCCACCTCCTCTTGCATGACGTCTTCTCCCTTGGCAGCTTGCCTAGCACCCTTTACGGATTTTAAAACACCACTCACCACCAGCATGGGGACCTTCTTATTCTTACAGCAGATGAAGGTGTTCACAGAGCTGAAGCTGCACTCTGGGAGAATGACCTCTTAGATTTTCCAGTGCCCTCCTCTCTCTCTCTCTCTCTCTCTCTCTCTCTCTCTCTCTCTCTCTCTCTCTCTCTCTCTCTCGCTCGCTCGCTCTTTCACACACACAGACACACACACACATCACTACTAGACCTGGGAGAAGGACGGAGTTGAAGCTCTCCCACATGGGTATGACTAGATGAGACAACACTAAATGTCTGTTGAGAGAAGCATGGTAGTCACCGCCTCTCTCTTCGCTCACTTGACTTTACAGAAACTTTGCTTAATGAGTTGCCTTTTCTTTGGTTGTGTTTGCTTGGCCTGGGTTTAGGGGGAGTGGGCTAGATTGTTAGTGTATCTCGCTTGTGTCCCCCTCCATCTGCCTCTCCAGTTCCTGGGGTAACAGGCGTGTTCATCCACACCTGCCGAGGTGGCTTTTCTTGAAATGGTGCAGCCTCTGCCTGTCTTCTGTGTTTCATACCATGTTAGTTGTCCCTATAAGTTAACCTGTCTGTCCCAGGCTGGAGTCGGACATGGCGATGTGATTTAAGAAGGTCTCCAGGAATGACTAAAACCAGACCTTACACAGCATAGACACTATCTGTAGATGTCTTTTCCCACTTGATTGTTCCAGGTTTGCATTTGCACTTCCTGGAGACTTCTACTCCAAGGCAGCTACTTACCTCATGACCTTTAAGACAACTTCAGAACGACCATCAGAAATCATAAAATTACAGGACTAGAGAGATGTATCTAGCAGAGTTTCAAGTTTGGTTCCCAGCACCCATGTCAAGTGGCTCACTACCCCCTATAAACCCTAATGTCTGGAAATATAAAGCCTCTATCCTCCAGAAACTCACACACAGACTTATTCACATATACATAAATAAAACTAAATCCTTGTGTGTGTGTGTGTGTGTGTGTTAAAGAAGTCATAAAAGCAACCAAGGCAAAAGAAATATCTAGATGTAGCTTGGGCTCAATGCCAGGAACAGAGAATGGAGGCCTAACATCTATTTTGATTCCACACATAAAATGTGGGGGTGGGAAACAAATCAATAAGCCTGGCCCTGGAGTCGAGAAGAAAGTAAACAGTCATCCCTTCACTAAACCTCTGTCATCCTCTAGTGCAACCACAGGGTAAGCTTCGCTTGGCTTTGCATTCCCTGTGCCCCCTTTCTCTGTAACAAAGAGCTTTAATGAACACCTGAGCACCCTCTCTCCATGTAGGCAGGCTGGTAAGTGGTCTACACAGTATTAAGACACAGGCCCTCTCACAGCCTGTAGTTGCCCTACCCTGCTCTGCCAGTGTCAAAGACAGAGCCAAACAGACTCTCAAAAACTTGGCTTCTGTCGCTGGGTTCCTCAGGAGTGAGGGCGAACACAGCAGCAAACCTCCTGCATCCAAGAACTGCCCTTTCCACCAACGTCAAACACGTTTCACAGCTGACCTGCCAAGAATGTGGATCCCACTTCAAGATACACAGTCTGACACAGCGCACAGCAGCCAAAAGAGGGAATCTCCATTTAGCCTGAATCCTGGTCTATCCCTTTCAGATGGACAGTGTGTATATGGACTGGCAGGGATCCCAGCCCTTGGCTGCGCTCTAAAAGTTCAGGATTACTTCAGAAGTAGATGGAGGAGATAAAGCAAGCCTTCTGAGGTCTTCTGCTGTCTGTGGGGATTCTGAAAGTGTGGCTGATGGGGGCCTTAACCTCCTTTATGAGACATGAGCTGAGTGCTTCTGTGGTCAACAGCCGAAGGCATGGGCACTCGCTATAAAGGCTATCCATGGGGCACCTTTTCTCCAGCCATCTCTGTGGCTTTCTGGATCTGTTAGGTCAAACACAAGGGCAGCACAGCAGCTGGAAGAAGAGCTGTACAAGGAGGTAAAAAATGGGGCCAAGTCTGGCTTTCAACATTGGCTCTCCCCACGGCCTCGGAGATTCCCCATCAGAGTGTCGAACACATCCCTTAAATACAGAGAGAGGCAGAGCCTTGTCCCTGAGGCTCCACACAAACCTGACATCCTAGGAGAATTTTTCCAGCTACAAGATCCTAACTCAGCTAGGATAAAATAGATGTGACCCTAAATTGACCGTCAGCAGAGACCAAACTGGCAGATAGATGTGGGCAGAAAGCAGTGGTCTGTCTCTCCCGGAATCCTGTGCTGTGTCTGAACTCTCAAACCAGAATGTTTTCCAGCCTGAGCCTAGAAGAGTCAGGAACAGAAATACATCTCAAGTGTAAACTGCCACCTTCATCTGAACCTGTTCTGATGGCAAGCCGGTCTGCTTGGAGACCCTTCCAGATCACCTCTGAGCTTTTAGACATTATTCTTCACAAACCTCGAGTGGCTGGTCATTTCCTCCATGAAGTAAACCACAGAAATAGCAGGCCCTCTCCAAAAAGAAAAGAAAAAAGAAAAAATACTCAGCCTCCTTAAAGATCAAAAAAAAAAAAATCAAGTATACAAGAATGGATGATGCCAGCTACAATACTGCTCAGACCTGAAGTCACAATGAAATCAATGATTTTATGTTTTTGTTTTAAACACTGAACTGTCTGATGTTAGAAGTTGTAGAAAACCTTAATAGGCAAGTCATCTCAAAAGGTTTTGGAAAAGTTTTTGAAACTTTGTCAGCAAAGGACTTTCAATAGACTTCAAATAGACTTTATACAGACTTCAGAGAGACCTTAAATAGACCTTAGATAGTTTTTAGATAGTTTTATTAGTTAAGTATCTGCAACTTTCAGAGAAGGAAAAAAGAAAAAGAAAGAATTGTCTAAGCCATCCTAGAGAATTTTAGAAATCACAAAACATTTTCCTGTTGCTGTGATGGAGTACCTGGAACTGGGTAGTTTATAAAGAAAATATCAATCTCTCTTGACTGTTGTCACAGTGACAAAAGAACTCAGAGGGGATCAGTGGCCGCAGAGTCCTTTAACGTGTGGCTCCGTTCAGCAGGCCTTCTGGTCCTTCACTGTTATAGTCCATGCTCCCCCACAGCCTGCACTCAGAGACCTGGGGGAGATGGACACCAAGACACAGTCACACAGCGCCTTCCCTTCCATACGATCCCACAGGCTTCACAGAACACATCTACAGTCTCTAGAGACTTCAACAATCACCTGAATGCCAAGGTAGATATTTTTTGCATCTTTCTTAAAGGTGATTTACATTCAGTTCCAAGATATTTAAGCACAATCCTATTTTAGGGTGCCTTTTTGTTGCGTTAGGAACAAATGCTAAGCACTTCCTGTTTAAGCCATGAAGTCTCTCCACACAGACTTCCATAGCTTCCCAGGAAGTTCCCCTCAATGCCCTGCAAGGTCCCCAGGTCCCTCACTGTCTAACAATGACAGCATCTGCCTCAGCAGCAGGATTCAGGCTGTGCTTAAACTCTTGGGCTTAATGCATCACTCGACCAGAGATGGAAGACAGGAGTGGCCAGGCAGCTAGCCCACAACTGTTCCATTTATTCTCTAGAGTCTAGACTCACCCATAGCTATCAGAAGCCCTAAGAGCTGAATATATTCTTGGGTGTTTCATTAAGAAAATGAGGTCTGTGGGCCAGAATGAAGCTTAATGGGAGCGTGCTTGCCTGGCATATGTGAGGTCCTGGGTTTCACCCCACAACATGTGGATGAGTAGTACACATTAGTCTTCCCACACCCTGGCTCCATAAGGTGCCCTTACCCCTTAATAGCTGTAGATGTTGCACCATCTCTCCAACCTCTCCTTTCTCATCCCCAAAATGGGATTAAGCATATAATTGTCATGAGCACGTGATGTCAGAAACATAAACAATACGTTCTTGCCTTTTCAAACATTGCATGTTTGCTTTTTTAATTATGCCTGTGAAACTTCTTGGAGGATTTTCCTTTCTTCATTACTGTAAATCTTTTGACTAATTCTCTTGATTCTTCAGCCAATAATGTTTCAAGCTAACCTGCCCCAATAGTACAAGGACTCTCTCCCACATCCAGGGCAGTCTGAGTTAATTCTGGAACCCAGCAGGATCCCAGCTGCTGGTCAAACCATGGCAGAAATACGCCTGTGAGAGAAAGCCTGCTATGTTGTCCCTCCAGCTCATCCCTCCTGTGCCACACTCAATCCTCTCCCACCTCCTCTGAGCAGCCACGCCTCAAAGACACTTAGGTTCCTCTGCACAGCACCCTTCCCCTGTGGATGGGCCTTCCCCGATGGCTGAACTAAACGTCTCCTTGAGTAGCTATTGTCTCCCACCTACTACCCAGACCCCGGCAAGCCAGAGATGGCAGCAGCAAAGAGAAGGATTTGAGGGAACATAATTCAGCCACAGCAGAAGCTTCTGTGCCGGAGAGGAGAGAGCTAGTACTGTAGGGGGGTACCAGACCCAGCACCTGATGGAGGTGCAGGCTCCTCCGGCCTGTGGAAAATGGTCTGGCTGAGAACAAGACAGGGTGACGGGGTCAGATATTGAGGACAAGAGATATAATTTAAAGAGATGGAGCTGTGTCCCTACAAACAGACAGAACACTTCATAGCCTCTGAATCACTCCTTTTCCCTGAAGACAAAGCATTTCACATGATTTCCTAGTTCATTTTGCGGATCTGGGGAGTATTGCTCCCTACGCACACACATACACACACAAAGTACCGTTTTTTTAATTGATTAAATTAATTTTAAAAATCTATTTTAACTCTTGGTGATAGAAAATGTAACAATAATGTCTTGAGAAGATAGATATCAGTTTCCATCATTTACTAACTCTAAAGACAGGCCATTCAATGAGGACATTTGAGTATGTCCTTAGCCACCTAAGTGCCTTTTTTTCCTTTTTGTTTTATTTTTTCAGCTTTTGTTCTTATGTTGTGACTCTGGGATCACAAAATAGCTGCTGTATAGCCAGGTATCATATGTTCTCTCTCATAATCCTCTTCCCCTTTCTCTTCTCTCTCTTTTCCCTCTCTTTCTTTCTTTGTCCCTCTTTCTTCTCCTTTCTCTTCTCTCCTCCTCCGTTTCCCCGTTGCTTTCTTTTTCTTTCTTCTTTTCTTCCTTCCTGTTCTTTATCAGGAAAGCAAAAGATTTTTCAAAAGCCCCAGCCAAAAGTTTCTATTTATAGTGTCATTATCCTGGGGATCAGGGCCATTCCTAGACCAATTGCTAGTCAAGAAAAATGAGACAATTAGCTTAAAGACCCAGATTAAGCTCTTCTGCTGGGATCAGAACAGGCTGTGCCAAGTAAAGGTCTGCATTTACCTTAAGGGTAGGATCCTACCTTCTCTGAGATCAAAGCTTCCCCGCAGCTCTGAGTTCAGCAGAAAAGCTAACATTTCTAAGTACCCACTAAATGTCAGATGTTGTTCCTGACCAGTTATATGAAATCTTATTTAAGGCTCCCAACACCCCTATGAAGTAGGAACTGTTATGAACCCTTCTTAACAGATGAGCAGATGAACAAACAAACTGAGATACAGAGACATGAAGAAACTGGCCAAGATTATACAACTAACAGGTGACAGAAGCCAGAGCCAGCTCGGGACAGACTGAGCAGTCTGTCTCCACCATTGCCTCTGAGGCTCCTCTTCTCTCTCCAAGGCCACAAAGAAAGCAGCAAAGTTGGTTGAATGAATGGATGAACAGCTGAATCAATGAATGCAAGCATCCCTTGGAGAAGCTCAGGGCTCCTAGGGGCTCCTCATGCTGTTTGATATCAGCTCCACTCCCACCCCAGCCCCCCTCCATCTTTTTAATGGGGTCACAATGTTATAGCATGTGCAGGATTTATTTCAGTTCATTGTGCTCTTGTGGGTCGGTCTGATTTTCTTGCTGGATTTCCTGCAGAACAGAATCTAAGGAGAAGAAGTCTGCAGAAGTCTGAACTTTATCAGCAGACTGAAGTAAAACAACTGTATGTACATGTGAGTCTCAGGCCAAAAATGAATACAATGCAAATCCAGATTTCAGCTAGATCCTTGAAATTTCTAGTAGCAGGGCCTGGGCCCCATTGGAAAAGGAAGAGAGAGGGACCACAGGGTCATCACAGATCAGAGAGCAAGGTCAAGTTTCTGCCTTAGCATGTGAGGAATCCAGGGCCACAGCTGCAAGATGCCAGACTTCCAAAGGACAGGCAAGCCATTCCGACCAGCAGCCCGATATTTTGTCTACCCAGAGCAAGCATCCACGCTATGAAAAGGTGGTTGAACTGCTCTGGCTTTGTATCAAGATCTGGCAGTGCTGTGGATGAACCCTGGTCCTCCTGAGAACTCCCAGAGAGTACTGAGAATCAGCTTGGCAGTGCAGAACTGGGACAAATCTATACCGCTGTGACTCAGTTTTCTCCGTAGCTCCAGGAGAATTTCATCTCCCACAGAACTACCAGCTAGAGCAAATAAACACAGGATGCTCAGGTCAGCCCAAATTCCAGATAAGACACACATAAATTTTCAGCATAAGTGTGCCTCTGACTTGATTGAACTGAACATCCTGTCTTGTACCTGACAGCCCTAATCTTTTAGGACACATTAACCCAGTTAGGTGAATGTCACTGTGCTCCCTCCCTGAAATAAAGACAGACTGAGTTCTTCTTCCTGCCTGTGTGCTAGCTGTGCGGTAGGAAGGAAGTAGTGTGAACCACAGTGCAGAAGCCAGGCACTCCATCATAGCCCCATCACTCACCACCTGTGTAGTGATGGATTAAGCACATTGTGGTCACTGACAGTTCTATAACATGTGGTCCACCTATCCCAAACCAGTTACAGGGTCAGCCAGCACCAGATGCTGCCCTAAATCCTTCACACCTGCCAGTGATCAGCCTTAAAGGTTAACAAAGTCACCAGCACCCAGATGCTATGAATGGCAAGGCTACCATTTGCCTGTTTTCTATGACCTTAGAATCCCAGACCCACATAGTTAAAATGGGAAAATGCCCCACCTGTGTGAATGCTTTGCTACTCAAAACTGAAAGGCTAAAATTATCAAGAGGAGGACATCAGCTCCTCTCTGAGTTGATCAGCTCTTTGCCACTTCAACAAAGTAAGTGAGAGGATCACTTAGAGAGAAGAGGTTTAGGGCTCACCGTTTTGAGGTTCACATTCATCATCAGTTAGTTGGACCATTGCTTTGGGTCTGGGAGAGGTAGGACACTGTGATGCATGTTATCATTTTTCTTCTTGCTGTAACCAAAATGTTTGACAAGAAGCAACTTAAGGGAGGAAGGAGCTGCCTGACTTGCGGTGTCAGAGGGGGCAGTGTGTCATGACAGGGATGGCATAACGGAGCCCAT
>CM053757.1:51078651-51112288 GCA_028658305.1 Pachyuromys duprasi
CCTCTTAAAGGGAATTCTCCCAAGTCTAAGGATCTCTCAGAATCATCTCTTAAGATTTCATGGTCCCCAGGTCACATAGAGGGCCAATGCCATAACACATGGTCTTTCAGGACACACTAACCTGAGCCCCAGTAGAGCCTTTGGACAAAAGAGCTCACCTTCCAATGAGCAATGATAAGCAACAACTTCCCAAGTGTGACAAAACATGAACAGTGAGGGGCCACTGGGCAATGGGACCAGGACACAAAACAGGTCATTCTCACTTAGGATATATCAGAAGAGCATTCCCACACCTCCTGGCTGTCATGGCTAGCAAGCCTCCTCCTACCATCTGGCAACAGCCGAGATCCTGAGGCCTCTCATTCCCCCACACTTTTCTGTCTGGAAATGCAGGAAGGCAATAGCAGCATTCTCCCTGCACCTGCTATAAGGTGAGCATGCTCTGTGCTTTAGGAAGATACCCAGTAGTGCCTGGTATAGAGCAGACTGCCAAGACTTCAGTCTTCTCAGAAGTTACATGAGGTTGACTCCCTCAGGAGGAAGGTGAGGGCTCTTTCCATTTGAAGATGTGGAGATGAACATGGACAGGACAAGCTCTTAGCCAGGGGTCAGACCCAACACCCAGGCTCTGCCCAACACATCTCCTTGCTGCTAACCTGACGCCCCGATGATAAGACATAGCCTGAGCACAGCAGACATTTAGTGGTGTGGTTAATGTCATAATCAACTGTGCTAAAAGATGAACTGATGCTTCCGGGTGTGCCTGGCAGGATGAAGGTGTGTCTGGAAGAGATCGGCTGTGAAAGAATTCATCACAGGAAGGCACCACCCAGGGCACTGATGGTCCAGACAAAAGCAAGAGAGGAGAAAGGACAACGTCTCTTTGTCTAATCTAGAACACCCTCACTCCCCTGACCTCCAGGCTCTCAGTCTCTGGACCTTGACTGAACCTTGCCTTACTTCTCGGTTCTCAGACCTTCAAATCCAGACTGGAATGCAATTCTGATTCTCTAGCCTGCAGATGGTGATGAGGACAAATGTGGACAAGTGTGCTTAGTGGCATGACCATGTGATGCAGTTCCCCAGATATATCTCATCTCTGATAGGTAAATGCCTCAAGGTAGTAGGAATAGATAAATTGATGGTAGGTAGGTTGGTAGGTAGGTAAATAGATAGATAGATAGATAGATAGATAGATAGATAGATAGATAGATAGATAGATAGATAGATTCTATGATTGTCTTAAGGTGTCTATTACTGTGATTAAAAAAAAAGCACCATAACCAAAAGTAACTTGGCGATGAAAGTGTTTAGCTCAGCTTTCAGCTGCACACCATAGTCCATCACTGTGGGAAGTCAGGACAGGAACTCAAAGTGGGCAGGCACCTGGAATAGAGGTTCTGGAGGAGTGTTACTTACAGGGTTGCTCAGCCTGCCTTTGTATAGTATCCAGGCCCACCAGCCCAGAGGTGGCACCACTCATAGTGAGCTGGGCCCTATCACATCAATAATCAATCAAGAAAATGCCTTATGGGTTTTTTCACAAGATGGCCTGGTGAAGGTATTTTCTCAATTAAGTTTCCCTCTTCCAAAATGACTCTAGTTTGTATAACGTTGACATAAAACTAGTCAACACAGTCACAGATGGATAGGTGGGTATATGCATAAATACACAACCTATTGGTGAATTTGGTGGATGGCTAAATATATAATACATACATAGATATGTGATAAAAAGACATTGGGTAAATAATGATAGATTGATAATGGGTGATATATACACAGACGTATGCTGTGTGGTTAGATAGATAAGGTAGGTGGATAGATAAATAAGACATACAGATATATTATGGGTCATGATAGATACACAAATGATAGATGGTCAGATAGCTTTAGATATGGGTATAGATTAGAGATAGATAGGGACATATGTTTTGTTCTTCTGGCAGCATTTGCTCTGCTACAGACATTTGTACAAACAAATGACTCCTTTCTCAAACCCATCCAAACTGAGCGGTAAATGCAAGAGAACCGCACAGGGAAAATGTGCAATGCCACATAGTGAAAACCAGCAGTTTAAACCAACCTACCAATGGAGACACTAATCGAATTACACTTGACACTTGCGCTGAGCAACTTCTTTCTAAAAATAATGTCAATTTCTCAACGTCCAACTGGAGGTAATAATCGACTTTAATTTAAGTGAGAGCTTTCGCTGAAAAAGTAGGCTGTGGTGAGAGTTTAACTCACGAACGCAGAGAGCGAGAGCGAAAGAGAGCGCGATCCACTTCAGGTCTTCCAGCCAGATCTGCAGCCCCTCCTGCAGGCAGAATGCCTCTGGGAATCTGGGAAGGGCTCTGTGCCCTGATAAGGCCATGTGAGAGCTCTCAAGCAGGAGGCCCAACTCTGGGGCCAGAGATTAGCCGTAAGGGTTCAAGTGAAGAGGAGCCGGCTATTCTGGGAGCCAGATAACAAGAGAATTTTCAATTTTCCTTCAGTCAAGGCAGCAGCCATTCCTGGGGCTTTAAGATAATTAAGTTATACATTGGTTGCTTCTTCATTAGATTTTTGTCAAAATTCATTGTAGCATTATTTGCAATAGCCCAGATATTGGAATGACCTAAATGTCCTTACACAGGTGGGAAAGCAGCCTCTACCTCAAAAGGACATAGGCCTAAAAACGGAAGTCTCACTATCTTTGACAACATGGCTGAACATGGAACATAAGTTGCTGAATGCAATAAGCCAGGTACAGGAAGGAATACTGTATAGACTCACTGACATGTGGAATCCAACACAGTCACATTCAGAGTGTAGAATGGTGTTTGGCACATGGAGAGGGAGAAAAATCAAGGAGTACAAAGCTTTAGGCCGAACAAATGAGCTCTGGGGCTCTGGACAGCCTCATGGTGACTGTGGTCCACATAAGTATCGCATGTGTATTATTTGCTGAGGGCCTAGACTTCATGTTAAATAGTCCCACCAGAATAGTCAATGATCTAGTAATGGAGAAGGAGAAAACTTGAGCATACGGTAGCTATGACCCAGGCCTTGATGAGGAGGATGGTTCCACATAAACATATATCCCCAGATGCAATAGGCTGTACGCACCAAATGCACACAGGGCTGTGTGTCATTCATACCTCAATAGAGTGGCTTTTAGACATAGAGTGTAGAACTCTGGGCCTTTCGTTCAAATCAGCGGCGATGGCAAAGGAGCTCTGTGCTCTTCACCCAGTGCGCGTGAGAGGAACGAAATTGTCACTGCGCGCATTCTCTGTGTCCCACAGTGTGGGCGCAGGAGAGCAGCCTCCTGGGTGCTAACTGTCTCCTGGGGGGCTCATGTTTTGAATTCTGGGAAGCCCTCCAGTTGAAAGGAGCAAGTTACTGTGGGCCTCTGAAGTGCAAGCGGAAAGGGTGGGTAGGCGGCTAACCACAGCAAACCCCAAGAGCCACACGCATGAAGAGGGACAGAAGGTTACAGTGCCACTCTGGCTGGAAAGCAGGAAAAAGGAGAGAGTGAAGCTGAGGTGGCAGCGCTCCGGAGACTGAGACTCGAGGGTCAAGAGTTCAAAGTCAGCCTTGGGTATAGAGTAAGTTTGAAGACCACCCTGAACTACATAGTGAGACCCCCACCCTACCAAAGAAGGGAAGGGGAAAGGAGGGACAGAGAGGGGAGAAGGAAGACAATTGGGGGAGAGGAAGAAAAGAATACGGTCAGGAAAATGGAGTTCCCTCACTCAGCCTGCTGAAAATAAACACCAAAAGCCAAGCCTGTAGCTCTCTACACATTTACCAAACAACCCTTGCCCATTCCCTGCTGTTCTGCTCTGAAGACACAGGGCAGGTGTGAGTAAGAGTTGTTTTGTTCTGCATGGCAACAGAAAAGCTATTAAAAGGAAAGAGGGCCACTGTGACCAGAAATGCCATCTTTGCAGCCTACATGCATCCTGCCCTAGAGACAGCCTCCCTCCATCATTATCTGGCCGAGGTCTGTGTCATTCCCTATTTATGCCATTTACACCCACAGGCTGTCAAACCCGGAAACAGTCCAGCAAAAACATTACCTCTCTTGGTGTCTGTTTTCCTTTCAGGGATTATCTCTCCGCTCCAACTACTATGCTTTGGCACATGTGTTGAAAGCAAAGAAGATGAGAAGGGAAAGCCAGAACCTCAAGACTGCTGCAGGATTCTACATGTGACATCAGCCTGAACATCCACCAACAAACCAAAGGATGAAGAAAATATACTATGTATACCCAACAGAATATTATTCAAGCCATTAAAAAGCATGGGAGTCTGTCATATGTGACAATCGAGGTGTGCCTGGAGAATGCTGGATGAAATAAGCAGGACACAGAAAGAGAACAGCTCTTTGACTGAATTCATCTATGAGATCTAAAATGGTGGATCTTGTGGAAGTCAGAAGTAGAATGGTGGTCGCCAGAGTCTGGGAGAGTTGGGGTAAGGGGAGATGGGGCTAGGTTAGTCCATTGGAACAACACTACAGTTAGTA
The DNA here is from genome assembly GCA_028658305.1 of Pachyuromys duprasi. Taxonomy (NCBI): domain Eukaryota; kingdom Metazoa; phylum Chordata; class Mammalia; order Rodentia; family Muridae; genus Pachyuromys; species Pachyuromys duprasi. The sequence continues at coordinate 51,083,168 of CM053757.1, forward strand.
GGAGGGATGGATTTGGTATTCTAGGGTACATCTGGGTAAATAAAATTAGAAATAAGGAAAATGGATCTCACATAGATGGGAAAGAGGATGTTGGCAGAACCAACATGGAGTAGTGGTAGAAATTAAAAATTAGGAGGAACTCTTGAGGCCCACCTGGTCCTAAAGGTCTACTAGCAGTTCCTACTTGCTGAGGGAGGGGACACTTTTCCAAGTGGTACAGTCACTTAGGAAATTACCTGTTAAGCTCCATTCATGCTCATGGAGAAACTATGATGAGACAGACTCAGGGATTCAAACACACACAAGAAATAGACATGAAAGCAAGGTGGGGACTTGTTGGAAGGAAGGGGTTCAGTGGGAGAGAGGAGGAATGAGGGAGAGGAATGGGATGAAAATAGCTAAAAATTACTCTACATATTTATGAAACCATCAAAGGAAAATCAAAATTTAAATATAAACAAGACATGAGCTCTCCTTTGCACACCCTGCGTAAGTGAGGTTATGCTATGGTCGCAAATGAATTTCCAGCTCCTCATGATTTCATCCAGTGAAGACCCATTTCTTCCTCAGGCTCACCACCAAAATGTGTCGGTGGGGGACTTTGTGCCACACAGCCTGCAGAGATGTGGGTCCACAGAGGCTCTGCCAGCTGTGCTCTGTAGCCTCAGGATAGATAGTCTTCAAGGTGAGCACAGCAAGAAAGCATGCAGTCCTCCTCACCATGCCTCCTGTCTTTTTTACTTCAACCCACTGGCCAAAGTTTGTCATGTGATCAAAACTCAACTGCAAGAGACGCTGCAAGTGTGAATTTTCCTTTGTGCTCAGGGAGAGGAAAAGAAAAGCAGTAGGTGCAATTCGGAGAGCTAGCAATGCTCCCAGCGGGAATTGGGGAAGGGGGGGGAGCCCCCTTCTAAGATCTTCCTTCTTGGTACATGGACAGGATGTAGGGCTCGTCCTTCAGTCCTTTATCCAAGGCTGCCACAAGAGATCTACATCCCATGTGGCCTGGGGATAGCAACCAAATGCACTGGTTTAAAAATGTGAGCTTGCCACAGCAATAAGCAGGGGCCAAGGAACAGAGGCACCCCTAAGGACTGAATCTGAGTGATGATCATGACTGCTCCCCATTGGCTGAGCTTCCTGCAGCCAGTGCCCTCTGTACACATCTGAGATGGCTCCCTTCTTCATAAGCCACCCAAGAAGGGTTCTTCTTAAAGAAGGCAGGCGAAAGGCAGAGCTCCGGTCGAGGTAACTGAAGAGATACAATTTCCAGAGCTAAGCATCAGCCACTAAGGTCCCCAGGGAAAGTGGTCATTAGAGGACCACCTCCCTTCTGTGCAAATCTGTCTTTTCCCTCTGGAGTCTCCCATCCCATTTTTCCAGTCAACGTGTGCATCATAGTTTGCCCTAGTTTTCTTACAGAGGAGTTGTGACGAAACACTGCTCAGAACCAACTTGGGCAGGAAAAGGTTTATTTGGCTTATAGCTTACAGTGCATCATCTAGGGAAGCCAAGGCAGGAGTGGGAAGCCAGAACCTGTAGGAAGACAAGGAGGGGTGCTGCTTACTGGCTTGTTCCCCATGGCTTGCTCAGTCTGGTTTCTTATGCAACCCAGAACCACCTGCCCAGGGTAGCACTACCCTCCGTGGACAAAACCCTCTCACATCGATCAACAATCATGAAAATGCCCTCCCAAACATGTCCATGGGCCAATCTGGTGGAGGCAATTTGCCAAACAAGGTTCCCTCCTCCCAGCACAATATAACCCATGCAGATCAGACTCCTGTTCTTCGATTGGCGCTCAGAGTGGCTGTTTCAAGGTGACGATTAGATGAACATGGTTGTTATTGAATGTGAGTTACACCTGGAAGAAACCATTTGATCCAAATGAATGTCAAGAGTAGAAGAGTGTGTGGAAGCTGTGTAGAGGCCACGAGAAGAGCCTCACCCCCACCCCAGTCCCTGCTACATGCTGGATTGGTCAGGGGCCAGCAGGGGCAGATATATCCTGAGGCTAGCTCTCCATCCTTTCCAGTTCCATTCTCTGTCACTCTCAGGATCACTCCAGGTTCTGCTTTGAAAGGAATGAAGGCTGAGATATCATGAAGGGGACGTTGCAGCCTTGGCCAGTCCTTCTCCCCTCCTGCCCCTCTGCCCCTCTCCTGCAGATAGATAACATCTGCTGCTGGGATGAAATGGAGGAGAGCAACCAAATGTTCTAGGAGATCCATGTACTCAAGATCTACCCATCTACCAACAGCCATCTCCTGTGTAAATTTCTGGTCTTGTTCCTGTTTCTCTTCACACACACACACACAAACACACACACACACAGGCCTTCAAATTTTCAAGTGTTCTGTGATTCAGTTTTCTGTTGCTGCCATAACAAACCTCATCAGTGGCCTCAAGCAGCAAGCATGCATTGCTTCATGGTGGTGGAGGTCATGTGCACAGGATCTTCAAAAGTGCCAGCCAGCCAGGCAACATGGCTTCCAGATGTTGAGGAGCAACCCACTCTGTTGCCTTCTCCAGGTTCTAGAGGATTTCTGTGTTCCATGATAGTGCTCCTCTCAACAACCATGTTGCTCAGCCTGTTTCCACCACCATGCACCTTTCTTGACCTTCCACCTTTCTCTTCTATCCTTTAAAGATCACATGGGTATCCCAGGATCCTCTCCCTGTGTTTATCCCATTGAAAATGTTTGTGAGCAATCAAAACATCAAAACATGGAAGGTCCCTGGAATTAGGGTTCAGACTTCTTGGGTAGTAGAGGGTCTGGTCCATTTCTTCTGCTTACCACATTTTTAAGACATAGAGCATTAAACAAGGTGTAATAGCGCACACCTTTAATCCCAGCACTTGGTCGGCAGAGGCAGGCAGATCTCTATGAGTTCAAAACCAGCATGATCTACACATTGAGCTCTAGGACTGCTAAAGGCTACCCAGAGAGACCCTAAATACAACAAACAAGAACCTTGAAGAACTATTTTAATAGTACTTACATTCCTGATGCTCCCAACTTTCTCTCTCTTTTCTTTACCTTGGGGCCATAGTCACTTGCTTAGTTTTGAAGGTATCTCCTTTTCTTGAGTGATTAACAGGACTGAGAACAGTTTGACACAGCACTCTAATGCAAATCCCCATACCTCCCTGATGGTGCAAGGCCTCTTGGGAGCATTTAAGGTCTACTGTTTACATTTTAATATATTACCCAAACAGCTCGTGTAATTTACATGTTAGGGAGTGAATTCCTTGAATTCTTCCATCCCAGAAAAATAGCAATATATTATTTTCTTAGAAACTGGGGTGTCCTGAGCCCTACTATCTTCTCTTAGCACTGAAAAAACTCTCAAGGCCAACAAGAAAAAAAAAGCCTCAATTTTCACTCTTCCTTCTTTTGTTCAGACACAATTATTTCAAACATAGACTCCTCTGTATGTGTGGTGCTTGTATGTAGAAGGCTCCCCTGTATATCTGAAAGGTATTCCCAGAATCGTAAGGGCCAAAGGCAAAAAAATGACATGGGTCATTTTTTTGGATGAGGAAGAGACCCAGAGAGGGAGTCCTCAAGATGAGGTTTGCATGGAGGCTGTCTGCTGCTTGCAGACGGCTCTCCTCAGGGAGACACTGTTCCCATTCTTCTCATACTTCTCCTCCATTCTTGCCTTCTTTCCTTTCATCATTTTTTCCCAGTTTTCCTTGACCTTCCTGCAAAGGCCAGTCCTCTCCGTGGGCCAACAGCATCATCTAGGGCCTGGCTGCTGCCATACCACCCTCCTCACAGCTGCGTGCATTCTTTTCCCCAGAGCATTCCTTGGCAGGCCTGCGTGGAGAGGAAGCTTCAAGGTGAAAGCGCTTCCCCTCTCCTGCAGCAGATGCGGTGAAAGAAGGCATCCAGGGGGTTGCCGTCTATTCCCGTGTCCCTTTGCAACAAACTGGAAAACAGTTTGAAACTGTGGTCCACTGAGGGGAGCCAGACACTGTGCTGGGTCTTCAGGACCAGAAGCCAGGAAAGGTACGTGTGCTTAGTACCACAAAGACACAAGGAAGATTGGCAAATCCCTCTTATTCAGAAACCAAGAGCCGGAGGTAAATCTGCGGCTCAGCCTTGCCTGCTTCCACGGTGGAGGCAGGCTCCCATTTTCTCTTCCCTGCCAGCGGCACCACACATTTCATTCCTTTACAGCTAGCCTCGTGTGTTTATGTCTGTGTTGACTTTGGATCCCCTCCCTGCTTCCACTCTGCCCCGTGGTTGTTACCACAGGATTTCCCTGTAATTGGCACAGTTGTTCATCTCTGTGTTGCTTCCCGTGGGATGGAAACGTGGTACCTCGTGCAGAAACGAGGGTTTTGTCCTAGTGAATGTTCCTCATTCCTGCCCGAGAACAAAAAGCCAGTTTCCCACAAAAGCACTGACTCTCATGCTGCCTGAACATCTGCTCGGCTTGCTGAAGCTGGGCTCCATCTATGCCTCAGCCCATTCAGGCTGCTATCACAAAATACTGTGGACTGGGTCGTTCCTGAACAATGGAGGATAGGAAGTGTAAGATCAAGGCACGAGAGAGTCACGTGTCTGATTAGGACCCAGAGATGATAACTTCTGTCCTGTGCCCTCACAGTTCCTTCATATGAACACGAACTCTGTTCACAGGGGATTCTACCCTCATGACCTCATTAACCTAAGATCAATCATATTCCAAAAGCCTTACTTCATACTACAGCTGCCGTGGGGGTCAGGCTATTTCAACACACAAATCTGGGGAGGTGAGGGACACAAACATTCAAGCAGACTGCTTGGCCCGATATAAGTGAGAAGGAATTTTCTAGATTTGTTTATTCTAAGTAGAACTCACTCTGGAGCAGAAAACAAAATTTAGAGGAGCCACCACAAGAAAAACCTATATAATCAACTAACCTGGGCGCATAGGGGCTCATAGAGAGTGAAGCACCAACCAGAGCTCATGCTTAGGACTGTCATAGGCCCACTGCACGTATGGAACAATTGTGCAGCAGGGTCTTCTTGTGGGATTCCCAACAGTAGGAGCAGGGGCTGTCTCTGAGTCCTTTGCCTGCCTTTGGATCCTTGTCCCCTAACTGGGCTGCTATGTCTGGCCTCAAATAGAAGAAGATATGTCTAGTCTTACCGCAACTTGATGTGCCAAGGCTGGTTGATATCCATAGGAGGCCTCCTCTTTCTGAGAAGAAAGCAAGGAGGGATGGATGGGGAAGAGACTAGAAGGAAAGGAAGGAGGGGAAGCTGCGATCCATCAGGATAGTAAATTAATAAATTAATTTTTAAAAAGTCCTAGGGTAGCCACAGGACACAGGCAGGCGTTTGCCCCTGCAGAACCTCTGGCTACCTTTTTGGACGGGGAGAGATGGTTTGCAAATGCACACGCCATGCTGCCTCCAAACTGCCCTGCACCTGAGTGCCTAGCCGGCTGCACACATTCTGACCAAATCACCAGTTCCCATAAGCACTTATACTTAAAACAATATAATGTTTAAAGGAAAACACTGCTTTTGTGAGAGGTGTATGCATTAGAGTAAAAACGTTACTGTAAACCCTAACTTGAATGGTTCAACTCATAGAGACCTCGAGTTGGGAGGTGTTTACTGAGTTTCCCCAGCTTTTTATCCTGGCCTCATTTTTGTAAATGAGAAGCATTTTCTCACATGGGGGTACCATCTTGACTCTGAGTCATTAAAGAGTCAGCCTTGATTTAGAGAATTGCTTTACGGGAAAAAAGATGTTTTGGCCCCATTCCTTCATGAAGGGTAGCTTAAGTTATTTCTGGACAATATGTTCCAATGAAAAATAATGTTTAGACTGGCCTATGTGTTGAAAAAAACAAAAATGTGAATTTCATATAGTTTAACTGAAGGCTTTAAATTTTCCGGATTCATAGAAGCTTTTTTATTCTTGTAAGCTGCCATTTGGATGCTAAGAATGGAACCTGGGGTCCCCTGGAAGAGCAGCCAGTGTTCTTAACTGCTGAGCCATCTCTACAGTCCCCTTTATCATATTTAATCAATGGGATGTTAACATTAAAAGGAGTTTGCAGGCCACCCGCTTCTTTCTTCTGTAGACAAGGAAGCTGAGATGGAGGAAGTGATATGACTTGCTCCAGTCTTCTGAGGCTCAGTCAAAAAGTCTTACTAGGCTCTATGTGCCCCTCATATTCATAGAGGGAGATTCTCAGGGGAATCTTCAGGAATCTCATCAGGACTTCTCCATTCAAGCCTTAAAATATTGTTTCCTTGAGTTTTTCCAGCAAGCTTAGAGAAACAAAAAAGATTAATTGAGAGAAGATCTTTGAACTCTGGGCCTCAGTTTAGCTGCACACACATCTATCTGCACGACTGTTTGCGGATACTCGGTGTTTCTTCGACAGCTGTCTCCACCTTACGTACACTGATATCTGTTCTTTGCCAAACATGAAGAGTTGTCATACTAAATCTGAAGGAAAGGTATTGGAAACCTCAACATTTATCCTGGGAACTTTCTCATGTAGGACTCTGTCTAGTTCTGAGTCTCAAAGCCCTCTAGTAGGCGACCACAGCATGGCCCACAGCTGGACACCCACAGCTGGATCCAAAAGGTCAAGGCAAGAGCCCCTAAGGCAAACCTTCCAGATGTGTGAGATGCATTGTGTACTGAACCAAAAGCATAAGCACTCAGCCCACATCCTGTCAAGAACAGAGGAAGGGTCTGCCCACCAGGCAGGAAATATGGAGGTTGACCAATGGAATTATGGAGAAATATCTTTCGACCTTTGCTTCACCCTCCAAAAGAGCTATCCAAGTACCTCAGAAAGTGAGTCTGTGTAGAAATGAGGCAACTTCAGATGTAAGTAGTTGAGGTATGGTCATCCTGGAGCAGAGAGAGCTATTAATCCAATATGAGTACTATCCATACAAAAGCAAGGAGGGCTGGGCACTGCAAGCATTCACACAGGGAAGGCTTGGAGAAAAAATAACTTTGCAGATACAAAGGCACAAGCCAAGAAATTTCTCAGGATAACAGAAGCTGGAGTGACAAGAAAAGTTCATCCCCCAGTGGGTCCTGAGGAAGCATGGATCAGCCAACACCTTCAACTCAGACTTCTGGCCTCTGGTACATTAAGTCAATAAATTTGCCTTGATTTAGTGTACCCAGTACATGATAATGCATCTGTCATGCAACAATTTTCCTGGGAAGATATGAGAAAATATCTGCGTACCCCAATGACCAATCCGAGTAATGACACCACAAAGTCCAGCTTGGTGAACCAGTGAGTTTATGAGGATTTCTTATAAGAATATGGGAGAAGAGTTACATACAGGAGCATAAATGACTAAAAAGCAAATCTCCTCAACTATCACCCCAATATGAGTGACAACTCATGAGAACTGTAACTCTGAAGGTCTCTGTATGACTTGTAGGCAGCTCTCCAGATCAGCGAATTTCCTCCTGACAGTTGGGATGGTCTAGGTCTCCTCAGAAATTATTATTGCTTATATAACCCTGCAGAGAGGAGTCTTTTGTATCTGGTAAGTTTCAGGGGTTCTCTGAGACTTGTGAATTGTTTATTCACTTCAGCACTTCCTGAGTGTTTGTGGGCTCCTGACCTAATGGTGTGCAGTGGGAGAGGACAGGCATTGCCCTCTAGTCCTTCACCAAGGAGCTCTTCAACCTGGAGCCAGTCACCTTGTTTCTTGTAGCTGCAGTTTCCTCTACTGCAAATGAGAATCTTGAAGTTTTCAAATTTTCTAATGACTACTCAGAGCCTGAGGCAGAAAACATTTATAAGAGAATGAAAACTCAGAGTAAGTCTCTGTAAATGAGTCTGAGGGTAGACATCCTGCCCAGCCTGCCTTTTGCTTGCATCATGGAGTAAGCATTAAAACTCTCCATTGTCCTCAGAGCAGACTGAAAACATGTTCTGAAACTTCTGACATCCTTTGTAGCTATGGAGCTGATATGGCTTTTCCCTGCCCAGAAAAGTAAGTAATCCTACATCCTGCTCTTAGATAAGAAGGGTTTAGGGGAGGAAGGGAGAAAGTGGGGAAAGAGAAGGCAAAGAGGGTAAGGTTCACTGAGGAGAAGGGGAGAAATAAAGAATGATAGGTGAAGGAAGAGGAGGTAAGGGATGCAAAAGAAGAAAATAAAGAGGAGGAAGAAGAGGAAGAAGGAGAAAGGGGAAGAGAAGGAGATGTGAAGTGAAGGGGGAGGAAGAAACAGAGAGGAAGGTGGGGGAGGAGGAAAAGGAGAAGAAAGGGAAGGAGGGGGAGGGCAGGATGACAAGAGGATGAGAGGAAAAGGAAAAAAGAGAAAGAAGGAAAGAAATAGGAGGAGGGATGTGGAAAAGGAGGGTGAGATGGGAGGAGGGGGCGGGAAGGAAAAACGGACAAAGAATTTAAACAAGAGCTACATGTTCATTTTAATTTTCTCCTTCTGCCCAAACTCTGACAACTCTCTTTACTGAGCAAGATTAATTAACATGAGGTAACTAACCTAGACATTTATTACAAGAATTATACGGCCATATCCCTTTTATGTCCCATCCTGTTAAAGTATCTTGCAATGCAAACCATTTGCACAGACCTCACCTGGGCAACAGGCAAGCAGGACAGAAGCCAGTCTTTGGGGTCTCACAGGTTGCTGGTTCCTACACTACTTGACAGCACTTACTGCTTTCCACCTGGATATTGGTCTGTGAAAGCCAATGTGAAAGGTGCCAGCAAACTGCAGATATGGAGCAAGAACAAAAAGCTTATTTTGTCCCAAGGCTTAACATTAAAAAGCCTCCATCTCTTAGGTCCTAAGAAAAGCATTGCTCACTTCAAACTCTCAGCTGACATTTTCATGAGAAAACAAATCATTTACTGCTTGCAAATCTTCAATGACCTAGAGAGGCAAACAGACCTCTTCTCTCCTCTCAGCCCACAGAACTGGACTGGCCACTGCCTTCCTCTCTCATCTCTGGATCCCAAAGGTGCTTATAACATTCTTCTATTCATTTATTTATTTGGAGTAACTTGGAGAACAAGTGTTGTGCCTTGGTGCCATGTGGCTTTGCTCAGTGTCAGAACAAGGCAACTGCTTGCCTGAGTTGCATGGAGGGTGTTAGGAGAAAGGTTCACTGAGGCTCAGAAAATCAACCAGCTGTTAGGTCATCCTAAGACTATTCTAATTCTTCCCAGGGTGCACCAGACCACAGTCACTGCTCTGCATCATCCCCACCTCCCATTTTATCTGTGATGAGATTAACATCTCTTATCCAAAATGCTTGGGTCAAAACATTTTGGATTCTTTATTCATAGTATAGCTGAATTAAATACGCATAGTAAAGTAAGTTGGTGTGGGACCTAAGTCTAAATATAAAATGTATGCCTTATGAATGCTTTATACGCAGAGCCTGGAAGGGATTTGTGGCATATATATATAGTGTGCCTGTGTTTGAACCATGAGCCATCAGTGAGATCCAGTGTGACTTTTCTGCCGTGGAATCCCACCTGCCTTCAGAAAGCTTCAGATTGGGGTTTTCAGATTAGGGGCGCCAAACCCATTCCAGTCTCTCAGAACTTTAGGTGCGTCTTACAGCATTGTATCATATCTGAGCCTTTATAGACTCTGTGATGCAGTTGTTTCATATAACATATGAACTGAGGCATCCCAGCCAGTGAAATTCCCACACACTTATAACGGCTGTCCTACATTTATTAGAGAACAGGTTCTATCATGTTTCCTCAGACAGTGGACTGAATGGCCTGTGGGTGGTCTTTACACCCACAGGGAAGCTAGCACACATACTGTACTAGCCATTGCTGGTGTCTCTCAATCATCTACACAGTGAGTCTGGCAGTCTGTGTGGCTTCTGCATTCACAGGCACTGCTGTCCACACTCCCACATGTTCTCTTACTCTAGGTCTTCCTGTGGGCACAACCAAGCCAGCATCTTGCAGAATTCCCCTCCCTCATCTCCAGGCTTCCTCCCAAACCACAGACATCTCTTCTGAAATGTTGTTAGTAATCTTTTGGCCTAGTCAGAAAATACCAAAGGAAGGTTCCCAAGTGTTATTCAAAATGTATATGCTTTTGATAAGTGTCTTGTTCTGTCCCTGTGTACATGGGGTTCTCCTGAGTACAGGCCAGGACGATAAGTTTTGAGGGCCACCTGGCCCAGGCTGGCTGTGACTCACTATTGATTCCAAGACTCCTGCAAATGGAGAAATGGGAAACGGTGTCCTGTGACATCATGGCTTATGATCTATGCCATGAGGCCTTTGTAACCTTCTTGACATAGTCTTCACCCAGTTCGGGCTTTCTCCTCCTCAGTCCTTAGCTCAGCAGTTTGTCCCTATCAGGCTCCTAGGTCAATGGAATCTCAGATCTTAGTTAATTATTATTATTATCATTATTATTATTATTATAAAGGTTCTGAGGTAGAGTATCATAGATAAGGTAGCAAGCCTTCAGTTTCTGGTCCTCCTGCCATGGCCTCTCTGATGACTGGCTTAGTATGTAATTATTCACATAGAGGTGTGGTTACAGTGCCTCAGGAGGAATAGATGACACATGGAAAGAACACATGCATGAATTTCTGATGGAATTTCCATGCAAATAAAACCATATTGCAGGGACATTTTGTTCTGGCTTGGAGAACAGACATGATCCCCACTAGGTCACTTATCCATTCCTTCCTTCCTTCCTTCCTTCTTTCCTTCCTTCCTTCCTTCCTTCCTTCATTCAGAAGATGCCTGCTGTGAACCATTAAGAGTATGCATTTGGGTAAGGGGCATGCACAAGTATATACATGCAATGCGATTTCATATGCTTAACAAGGAGTGTTGTATTAAAACCAGGAAGATAAAGCAGGCAAGGGCTATAAAGAAACTCCTGCAGACATGGCTGTCAGACAGACTTTCCTGAGCAAGTGTCACCTGAACTAAACCCTAAGTAAACAGAGGAAGGGCAAGAGGGAGCTGATGGGAAAGCTGTCCAGGTAGGGGCAGACCTGGGCAATGGGAAATCCGATGTAGCTGAGGGGCCATGGAAGGGTTAATGTGATAGGAACATTGTGAACAAGAAGGGTTGCCATACAAGATGTCAGGGTACCCATGGATATAGCCTGGAAAGCCACTGGGACATTTTGGACTGTTAAGCCAATTCCATTGTACACTCCAGAGATTTTGTCTTCATCATGCTGACCTCTTCGGTGATTTTAGGGGTTACGCAGAGTTAGTGAATAAGACTTGCAACCCACTTCCCACACCTGGCCACCACTCATTCAAATCCCTACCTACCCAAAGCTCTGGACATGGGTATTTGAGTTTTAAAATACTTTCTCACAACCCATACTGAACAAGAGGGGTGCATAGGGAGAGGTGGTTATACAAAAAAACATGCCCTACTCACTCTTCCCCAGGCCTGCATGAAGAAACTTCAGCAGTCTTATGAGTAGGTGTCCTCAGATCCTAATGAGATACTTGGAAAAGACGCAGCCTATGAGGGCAGTGTGGACAAGAGGAACATGCAGACATCAAAACTGATCTGTCCCAGGTGGCACAAAAAACCTTGAAAAGGGTTAGCCCTAGAAGAGAAACTGTTCACCAGCCTAGTCTGTCCCACCCTGCCTGTCAAGCATGGAGAGAATCTCTCATTCCGGTCAAAAGCGCTCTCCAGCAGGCTGGAAACTCTGGGCAGACCTATGTGTGAGGTGATGAAGGAGGCCATGAGAGTTGAGCTCTTAGCCTCTGCCACCATGCTGGTACCCAGGCTCATGTGTCCTTTCAGTTTACAAATCCTTCTAAACCAGTCATTCCCAACCTGTGGGTCTCAATCCCTTTGGGAATCAAAGAGTCCTTTCATAGGGACTCCTAAGATGTCACCTAAGACATCGTAAAACACAGACACCTACATTACGATTCATAATAGTAGCAGATTACAGTTGTGAAGTAGCAATGGAAATAATGATGCGGCTGTGGGCCACTACAACAGGTATTAAACATGTGTGAAAGGGCTGCAGCACGGGAAGGATGAGAACCATTGTTCTAAACAAACCCAAATTTCTATATCTATAATTAGTAGCCCCAGTTTGACTTTGATCCTATCTGGAGACGACTTGGCCTGAGGCCAATGATTAAATTAGCCTGTGAGATATCTACTGCTTCGAGCTGACCAATGACAGTGTGATATTTTCAATGATTGTAACATAATGTCTGAAAATTATGCATTTTATGGCTTTTAGAAGTTCTCTCAGGCTGGAGAGATGGCTCAGAGGTTAAGAGCACTGGTTGTTTTTCCAAAGGTTCTGAGTCCAATTCTCAGCAACCACATGGTGGCTCATAACCATCTATAGTGAGATCTGGTGCCCTCTTCTGGTGAGCAGACGTGTACTGTATACAGTTCATGCAGGCACAACACTGTATACATAATAAATAAATCTTTTTCTTAATTCTCTCTAAAATAGTTTAGAAGTTTTGTCCTTTATTAATTTTATACAGGGACTAGCAAGACAGACAGCTCAGCAGGTAAAGGCACTTGTTGCCAAATCTGACAATACTGGAGTTGGATCCCTGGGATTCACATGATGCCAGGCAAGACCCAAGACTCCCAAGTTGTCCTCTGACCGCCACATGCATGCTATAGCACACATACACACACACACTAAAAGTAATATATAAGTAATAAAAATATAAAAATCATGAAAACATTTTAACTTTACAGAGGCCACAAACACCTGCAACCAGGTTAAGAGAAACAGGGTAGATTTTTGGGGGGATCAGGTTGTGTGGGGAGAAACAGAGGGGGAAAGTATGTGGAGACATGGCAGGAACTGAATGGCAATTGGTGGGGGGGTGGGGGTGATGTAGAAACCTAGTGCCGTGGAAACACCCTGGTATTTGAATGCTTGGTTATCAGAGAGTGGCACGGCTTCAGAGGGATTAGGAGGTGTGGCTTTGTTGGAGTAGGTGTGGCCTTGCTAGAGAACGTGTGTCACTGGGGGTGGGCTTTGGGGTTTTGAAAGCCCCAGTCCTGGTCTTTCTCTTCCTGCTGCTGATGGATCCAGATGCGGAGCTCTTAGTTACCTCTCCAGGACCGTGTCTGCCTGCACACCACCATGCTCCCTGCCAGGATGATAATGGACTAAACCTCTGAAATTGTAAGCCAGCCCCATTTAAAGTCTTTCCTTTATAAGAGTTGTCATCGTCATGGTATCTCTTCACATCAATAGAGCACTGGCTAAGACATTCTGTTAGAAGCAGTGATAGGGAGTGAGAGGACCTGACTCACTCCATTTTGAGACTGGGCCCAAAGTTTTTCCCACCCTTCTTGACAAGTACCTGGAAAAAGAACACAGGAATTGGGATAGAGCAATCTTGAAATGGCCCCAACATCTGCCCTGGGCTATATGAAGTGACTGTTCCTTCCCTAAGGTCGAAACCAATCAGGAACACACAAGTATCCCTTCCCATGAACCCACCCAATCCTGGTAAGGATCACCTAACCTCCATTGGAAATCCCCTAGCTGGCTTTAGAAGGAGCCTGTTGGCTCTTCTCAGGGTCACCATTTTGCATGCTGGTTGTCTCTGCAGAATAAATGCTCTTTGCTTTTACGTACTATTTGAGTCAGGGGTCTTCCTTCAGCGATACTTGGACTCTTTCAGGGACAAGGGCTGCTTGGCAGTTATGAGTACACACTGCTCTTCCAGACCTAAGTTCTGCAACTGCCAGTAATTCCAGTTCCATGGATCTAATGCCCTCTTCCGGCCTTAGGAGGAGCCTGCACTCCTGTGTACATATCCACATACATACTCAAAATTAAAGAAAGTGTGATGACCAGGTATGGTGCCCTACTATGTAAACTGGATGGAGGAAAGAGGCAGGAACATCATGAGCCTCAAATAAATAGCAAAATCTGGTCTCAAAACTAAAGAGAAAGAAAGGGGGGAAAAGAATAGTATTGTGTTATGTGGCAGATAGCTATACCTAGACAAGAAATAGAAATTTTAATTACAAATTTAAATAATACATATAACTTTGAAAATAATTAGACAGGCACTGTGGCACATGCCTGTATTCCCAGCACTGGGGAGGCAGATGCAGGCAGATCTCTGTGAGTTTGAGGCCAGCCTGGTCTACAACGGGAGTCTAGGTCAGTCAAGGGTACACAGAGAAACCCTGTCTCAATAAAACCAAAATAATAATTATAATAGTAATTAAAATCATCAGACATATATATATATATAACCAACAGGTGTTTGATAGAGTTGCAGAGGAATTTGATGAGAAAATGAGAATCTTTTTGAAGCACTGTTACTGCAAAAACCAAATGTCCATACACAGACCTAAAGGTAAAAGCTAAAATTAGAAAACTTCATTTCAAAACTTTGTGGTATACCTCTCTTTCAGTCAACCCTACCCTCAGATCCAGACAAGCAAGAAACTGTCACAATAATTTTGATTGTTTTCGTTTTGACTTGTTTTAGAATGTCATGTAAAACAGAATCACACCTTGATCCTCTTATGTCTGGCTTCTTTCTCTTAGCACTGGGCCTTTGAGATCCATCTGTGTTCTCAGGCACTCATGAAATGTGATCCTTTTTACTGCCCAGTTGTACTCCCTGCTATGAGTGGAATGTTGAGCTGTTCACAAGCTTGAACTTGAACTGTAAGTTTGAGCTCCCGTGAGAAAGGCTGCTGTGAGCATCTGAACCCAGGCCTTGAGTGTACTCACACCTCTCCAGCTGGGTAAAAACACCTGTTCAGGAAGAAAGGCAAGTGCTTAGCTTCCTGAGGACCTGACCTGCTGTTTTCATCTAGTTCTAGGAATTCAATACACAAAATCTGAGGAAACATGTTTTCATAACAAACAAACAAGCAACACTTCTCGGCTTGTTACTGAGAGGGAGAGCTGGCGCAGAGTAAATTGAGTGCCCGTGGCCAGAGCCCTAGCTCCTTGGCATCATTTCAAAACATCTTCCAGGCAGGAGATGATTATTTTCTTCCCTTGCAAGTTCACATTCCTCGCTCATGCTCTCAGCCTCCGATAGAGAGTGGCAAATATTTAGGAAAGGAAAGAAACATTAGAGACCATTCTGTACTTGGACCAAGCCTTCCCGCCACCCCAAGCATTTCCGTTTTATGTGAATACTTGATTCATACTCACATCATTTGTTTAACTTTGTCAGCCATGGACTGGTCACATTTCCACAAAATGCTGGGGGACCAGCTAGTGACCACGGAGCCTTGGGAAGCAGGGCTGCCTGCAAAACCTTCATGGTCCCTGTCAGCCTTGAGACCACACAGACCCAGGCACACAGGGCTCTTACCAATCAACACGGGAAAGAGAGTAAGGAAAATGGTGAAGAGAATGAGCTGAAGGTCCTGGGCACTGCTCCCTACAGTTAGTGATTTGGGAGCCAGATTTAACAGAGGGATGCAAGGACAAGTTCAGGCTCCCAGGGACTGGAGCAAGGGTCCCAGGACCACACCCTGTAGAGCCCCAAGCTCCTGCCTGAAGCCCAGATTCCCTTGGCTACAAGAGAGTTATGCAACTACAGTCTGGACCCTTTTCCTTCTATGAAAGCAACTCTGCGTCTGAAGGTCTCATAGACTGACAGCTTTCTGCACCGGTAAGCTACAAGTGAATCTGGTCAGTTGAGAATTAAAAATATTAAGGTCTGGCATGGTAGCATGCACCTGCAATCCCAGATGTTGATGCAGTAGGATTACATAAGTTTTCCCAGACACTGTCTCTAAATAAAATTTTTAAATGGTTTTTTTGTTTGTTTTGTTTTATTTTTGAGGCAGGGTTTCTCTGTGTAGCCTTGGCTATCCGGACTTGCTTTGTACACCAGGCTCACAGAGATCTGCCTGCCTCTGCCTCCATGAGTGTTGGGTTTACAGGCATGCTGATCACCACTCCTGGCTTCAAGAGAAAAAATTTAAAGGTCTATGGCTGTGGCTCACTGTGGAGAACTTGCCCAGAATCCAGAGCCCTGACACAAATCTCTGTGTAGCAAAACTTTACAAAAGAATCTATACCAAACATGTACTTATTTCCTCACCCTTATTCCATAGATAACAACAACTCTGTACATAGCATCATGCAATTCTGGGTGTTATGAGACAGCTAGAAAGGATTTCAAGTCTATGGGAAACAATGGGTTATACACAGATACTACGTCATTGCACACGGGATCCGTACATCCGCTGAAAATCAGGTTTGCAGGAGACACTTTTTAAGTCTTTGCCCCCTAAAAGCAATTAGAGTCAGATCCAAAGCTCAAATATCAACAAGCACATATAAGTGACTGAATGAGTGAAGGGTCAAGAAGCATGTCACAGGTGTGGGGAAATTGTGGCAGATAGGATGACTCCAGGCGGGAGGCTCTGGGGGATCGCTTCTAGAGCTGGTGATTTGTAGAGAAACGAGGGGAAAGCTAACCTTTGGCAAGAGGACAATGTCTCAGTTATTATGTGGCATCAACCAGTTCAGTTTACTCTAGAATATTGAATTGTGCATGCGTGCGCACACATGCACACACACACACATACATCAATGGCCAGGGGTTGCTTCTAGAGCCCACATAGGAAAGCTGAAGAAACTGAAATCTGATGTCAGTGGGCTGTAGCGGCAACAGGGACCTTCATCCAGAGCAGAAGGAAACTGGCCAGGACAAGCACTGCCTCCTACCCCCTGCTTGTTTGTCCCCTTCAGCACCTAGCCCTTGTCACTCTGTCCCACATGTCACTCACTCTAGATGGTCCACAAGAGTGTGTTTCATAAGTCCTCTCTAAAGCCAGTCAAGTTGACGATTCCCAACGTCATCACACATTCAGAAAAGTGGAGTAACCTTTGCAGTCTGCTACTTCTGATGGGCTCAGGTTAGAACGCCATGGCTCCCAATCAGGCCATGCCTCACCTCTTTTCCCCTTCTTCTCCCCTAATCTGACCTGGAGGTTCATAAATCTTAGCTGGTTAGCTGGTAGAAGAGCAGAACTCATGGTCAGAAACAGAGGAGAAGCATCCTAGCTGAACCAAGATCTGCACCCAACCCAGGACAGGTGTGTGTGTGTGTGTGTGTGTGTGTGTGTGCGCGCGCGCGCGCGTGTGTATAGACAGAGACAGAGAGATAGAGATAAAAACACACAGAAACACAACTCTGACAGACAGACACACATACACAGGTGGAGCAAACACCTTGTATCTTAGTCACAGTAACTATTGTAATGAATCACCATGGCTGAAAGTAAGTTGGGGAGGAAATGGTTTATTTGTCTTATGCTTCCATCACTATTCATTGTTGAAGGAAGTCAGGACAAGAACTCAAGCAGGCAGAAACCTGGAGGCAGGAGCTGATGCAGAGGCCATGGAGGGGTGCTGCTCACTGGCTTGCTCTCTGCTTTATGATAGAACCCAAGACCACCAGCCCAGGAATGGCACCACCCACAATGGGCTGGGCCCTCCTCCATTGCTCTGCAGCTGAATCTTATGAAAGCATAACCTTCAATAACATTGTAAACCTTTAAACGAAACAAAGCATTGCATTAAACCAGATCTATTTCTTACTAAAATGAGAATAGTCTGTAATTAAAAATGATGAAAGAAAATGACAAGAGGAATTTTTTTTTCAATTCTTCGGAATGATAGCCATGTACTCAGGAGTGTTTTGTTACCTGGTGGCCTCTTAAGAATGAGCTAGTTATTGCTCAAGTTTCCATCCAAATCCAGTAGAGACCCTCACTAATCCCTGAAAGCTGTGGAGGAGAGTTTAAGAATGTCAAAGCCGTGGAGATTGGACATGTAGAGAGATGGCCATCAGGAGCCTGGGAAGCATAAAGAGCTGTGTGTGCGAGGAAGCCAGGCAGGCTGATGTGGCCAAAGCAGCCCAGCGGGGCAGAGGGGCGTGACGGCAGGTGTAGGGCAGACAGGAAGATACGCTGGAAAAAGTTCTTGATTCTTCCTGAGAAAATCTTTAGTGAGAGAATCTCTAATCTCTACTTAGGGGCTTTCAGAAGATGCTTGGTAGGGAAGAGGCTAGGAAGAGGGAAAGGAGGGGGAGGGAAGGGAAGGCACCAGCACCAACTGGTAACCACGGGGACAGTTAACTATGATTAGAAAATGTTAAATAGAAAATTCCAGAAATACTGAGCTTACACATTTTCAATTCCATGCCATTCTCAGTAGTCTAGCCTGTCTAACCTGCACCATCTCAGTCTATAGACTATCTGCCCCGTATATACCACCCACCCAATAGGACAGTCATAGACAATCACCCAGGAGATCAGAGCCATTGCTGAAACACCATAGTGCATGTGTTCAAGCAACTCTTACTTTTCTTAATAATGACCCCAAAGTTCAAGAAAAACTATACAAAGGAGCCGATAGCATATATAACAAAGAGGAATGGCTTGATGCGTGGCGGTCCTGCAGATTATATAGAAAAGAACATATGGCTCGGCAGTTGAGAGCATTTGCTGCTCTCCCAGCGGACCAGAGTTCAGATCCAAGCACTTGCATCAGGCTATTGTAACACAGCTCTAGAGGATCCACTGCCTCTTCTGGACTTCCATAGGCAACAACACACACACAGCAACAAACTACATAGGGCTTTGATAGCGTTAGAGGCTCTAGACGGCCACTGATGGCTTGGAGATGCTTCTCCAGCAGATCTGCAGGGATTAGTGCAATCCAGATGGAAGGTGACAGAAGGAATTAGGAACAGAAAAAAAAAATCTGAGGACCTTCTGGAATCAGATTAGACAGGAATGAGCAATCAGTGATCAAAGAAGTAGAATGGGAAGAGTCGGGAGGGCAGCTTACATAACAGGGGATTGGGCAGGGCTATTAATCTAGACGTGAAATAAAGGAGATGGGATTTGGAAGGCACCTAACGAGGGCATCCTTTGGGCAGAGTGAGTTGGAGGAGGTGCAGGTGTGGAATTCCTGGGAAATTGCCTGAGAAGCTGTTGCAACTAAGGATCTTGAGAGTGGAGAGAGATCAGGGCTGATGACTTGGAGGGGTACAGTCCCTTGTCAGGGTCCTCCTCAGGGGAGGGGCCCTCCTCCAGACTGTGTCTATCCACACTTGAAAAACAATTATTATTTTTAGCTCATCTCAGAGGTAGATGAGAAAAATGGATCACCTCTAAGATTTTCATTACGTTCATTCTAAAATTATACTCTCCTGATTTCCAAGGACTTCCAAGGCCTGGTGTTGATATATGGCCACATAACTTCACCCTCTGTATATAATGCTGAATGACTTACACCTCATCCAGGGCTCGTGTGTGACAAAGGATGTCAAACAGAAATAGAACATGCACCTCCTGCATCTGGGGATGAAACCTTACAGAAGATTCCAGGGGTCGAAATAAATAATCCCCAAGGTTTCTGGAAGGGAGCTCTGCAGGGCAGGAGGGCCATTGCAGATTTATGTCTGTGTCTTCCAGGCAGCGGGTGAGCCACAGTCCAGGGGCCTGCTGAGAAGTGGGAGGTCTAAGGAAACCTTGCTGCAAAGTGACAGCTGGTCCCAGGGCTGTGACTCCCAAGTACTTCCCAGACCATGCACCAAATGTTCCTACTTTCTAGGCTTTGTAGCCTCTGCTCTCCCTGCTGGACACAGAACTTGAGGTTTATTGAAATGGTATTTTCCAACAACCATTCAAGTCTAATACCAAGGGCATCAAGACAAACTTCTATTATTGAGAACAAATTTCTCCTGAATGTTCTGCATGCCCAGGGCTTGGCCCCAGAAGACTGTACCTCAGGAAAGAATACTTCCCCTCCTTCCTTCCTCTCCCTCGCTCCTCTCTCCTTCCTTTCTCACCTCCCTCCTCCTTCCTTCTTTCCTCTCCTTCTCTCTACTTTCCTCCTTCCCAAGTTTTTCCACAAGAATTTCCTTCTGTGCATAATCTTATAGTTTACCTTTTAGGATCTTAATTTTTTGCTTTCAAAATGAAGGTGTCAGACCAAATTCTCCTCAAACTGTTACCTGGATTCTGAGTTAGTAAGCCCAGGCAGGGTTCAGAGCCTGCATTTATAACAAGCTTTCAGTTAATTTCACTGTGAATTCTACTTTACATAGGAGAAAGAATCATGGATGGCAGAAAAGCCTCATGTGTGGGATTCCCTTCACTGTGTTGGGACTTTGAATTGGCCTGCATGAGCAATATTTACAACCTTGGTGAAGCCAGAGTGGACAAGAAAAATCCTTTCAAAACAAGTGGTCAAACCTTTACCTTCAGAGAAACTCATGACCCCTGGTCTTTCTTACACCAGAATGTTTCAAAATTTCCAGGGTCTCTGTTTAATGGGGACCACACCTCAAAAGACATTCATGGATGGCAAATGAACTCATTGCCTGGGTGTTAGTGATGTATCCTGGGTGAACACCTAAAGCAGGCAAACAAAGAAAACACAGAAATACTGAAGACAAGAGTTGACAAAGCACAAAGTAAAAAAATAATTTTAGATGATTACTAAAACAGAGTCTGTTCATAGAAAAGCTGATAGATCTCTGTAAGCATAAGTTCAGTCCTATTAAACAAACAAAGTCTCATAAAAGACGGATATAGGCCCCAGCTAGAGATATGCCGCAGAGGCTAAGTTTGCTCTGTTCTTCCAGAGGGCCTAAGTTCAGTTCCCAGAAACCTCATCAAAGTTACAAGCCTTGTTACCCCAAAGGCGTCACTTTCTTCTGTTTTCCACAGAGACACACACACACAGACACACACACAGACACACACAGACACACACAGACACACACACAGACACACACACACACACAATTCTAAATTTTTTAAAAGATAAGCTTAAAAGAAGTTTGAAATCTCCACAAAACGCTGAGAACCTGTGCGTTTGGGCCCTCCCGCTCCTTACCTGGCATATAACCCCAGCTCAGGGAAAGCAGCTCCATTCCAGGAAGACACTCTCAGCCACCAAAGTCCTCCAGATCTTGGTCTATGGGCAGACTTGTCCCCCTCCAGGGGGGGGGGCAACCACTCTCACCCCTCCTCTAGTTCTGTGCTCTGGAAATTGCTTCCAACTGAAAAGCCAGGCTGAACAGCCAGTTACTTACTGGTTGTCCTGGCCAGTTCTTAGACCTTATTCTGGGAGAACTGGAAACCATAGTCCCAGGTTCTCAGCCTCTTATTCAAGAACGAACTAAAAAGCCCACACATATTGCAAACTCATCAGCAAACCTTATTTAAGGCAAAGTGATACATAGAACTGAAGACTGGCAGTACAGCGTGGGAATGAGGACACTCAAGGCCCTGAAGACTGTCTGGAGCATTCTTCTACAGGATTCAAGAGAAGAAGGGCTTGGGTGTTGGGGAGGAGGATGTAATTTGGTGATTCCCTATTTTGACTGAGAGGCTTGGATTATGGAAGCCGGTCCTCACTGTCAGCATTCCATCACCCAATTTTAATCACATGCACACTGAATTATGCATAGACATAAAATAGTAAAGAGAAAATTCTCTCTAAAAGCTCATCTCTAGAACATAATTTTTCTTATAGCACATACATCCAAAATCAGTCTGAGTGGAATCAGCCCATAGTTCCTAGATTGTGTTCTGGGATATATTTAACTAGAAACAGAATTTTAACGGGCAGCTTCTCAGAGTGTGATTTATTTCCACTATTTAGAGCACTTGTAAAGACAGCTCTGTGCATGCAAGTGAGGGGCTTAGTTTGCTAACAGCTTGCTGGAAACATTATTCAGGAGGAGGGTGTACACAGGCCAACCCAAGCAGAGTCTTAGGCTACTAGGCTATCCCCTGTGCATGCTTGCTTCAGTTCACCTTTTTCTCTTCCTTTGAGGATGGCAGTCTTGTTGTCCCTTGTGGGATACACTTGTCTCAGATATTTTATCCTGTTTTGTCGCGCTTATAATTGGGGGGAGGCACAACCCTGGACACTGTTCCTTCCTCAGGGTCAGAGATGGACGTTCCAAAACAGAAGTGTTTGAGCGGTGGACATATGTAATATTTAAAGTCAAGCAACTACATAATATCAGGGCAGGATGGGAAGAACCTCAGCATGTGCCACAGGCAAGGCTCTGCCAATGTCCTGAGCATAGCAAGATGGGGAAGCTTTGGCAATGCCACAGAAAATTCAATGAAGTGATGTATATTTAGGATTGTGATCCAACTCTTCCGTGCATGCTAGAAATAAAACTTTCTTCGCTGGAACAAAAAACAATTCAATAAAGGGAGTGCAGCATCGGGGGTTCCGAACTATGGAAAGGTCTTTTAAAAGGCGAACAAAAAGCATTTCTTACCGTGGTGACGGAAGCAGAATCAAGAGGGAAGAAAGCCGAGACTTTGGAGGCAGCATGCAGATGGCTGTATTAGTTTCCTGTCTCATCACTGTGACAAAAATATCTGAGAGGAGCAACATGAGGCAAGCTTCATTTTAGCTCAGAGTGTGAGGGCACAGTTCATCATGGCGTCAGGGGCTGAGACCGCCAGCCACTGCACCCACCGTCAGACCACAGAGAGTGAGGAATACCTCTGCTCGGCACACTTCCTCCTCAGCATCCAGTCCAGGATTGTAGCACATTCTAGTACTGTCCACGCTCAGGGGGCCCATGTCAACGAACCCGCTCTAAATAACTCCTAACAAATGTGCCCAGAGCTTTGTTTCCAAGGTGGTTCTGCATTGCATCGGGCTGACACTGTTAAATCACAACAGTGACTCTTGAAAAGTCTTTTGTAGTGTACAAAAAGGAAATGGCAAGTGGAGAGGAACACGTGACTTTCAAAGTGAGTGGAATGGTGGAGAATCCGTTGTGAGGGAACTCTGATGGGGTGAGGTGACTGTCACAGAAGATTAAGAGACTTGGAGACAGGTGCACAGGCAGGAGGGGTGTCTATGGCAGTGAGTTTAATTGTTTCAGGGTTGTGGTTTTGCAATAACAATAAAATAGTGAAAGTAACGAAACCATTACAAAGATTGAGCCTGCATGGGTTGTAAGGAGGAGCTAAAGAAGGCCTAAACACAGAAGGCAGGGATGATGAGGACGGTATGACCATCATGAAGTCGAGGTGATCTTGGTACCCACGCACTGGTGCATAGCCAGTCATTTCAATGACGCCCTCATTCACACACCCAACTACCCTCACTTCCATTCTAAAAAGGGAACTATAAAAAGAACTGCAGGCTCATACGTGGAGGTACAGAATGACGGTGACCGGGGATGCGGGCATATTTAAGTCTTGGTTGTGGGAGGCCATCATGCTGTGCCAAGTTACTCCTGTTCCCTGACAAGCCCGGGTGATGCCTGGCTCTTGCCTCGCTCGGATAGATAACCGTGCATCCTTACCCCCAGAAACTTCACTTAGTGGTCAACTCACAACATCTCCTCAGCCTTGCTTCCTGGGTCTGCCCACATGCTCTCTGGCTGCTGAGATTCGGTGGGAGGAGCCTCTCCTTAAAATGGACAGCCTCTCCCTTACAGATTACCCTGAGCTCTTTCCTGCTAGGACGCCTCCTCCCCTTGCCTTCATCCTGCCGAACATCTTCCTGGAATTTTGATGCTTTTCTTGGAAACATCCAGAAGAAGGGTGCCCCAAACCAGTCTCTTCCCCTATAAAAATATCTACAGTCTAGTAATGTGACCCATGCTGACACCATCCTGCCCTCCCCTACCCTTTCTGCCACGCTCTGCTGCTTGGTGGCTTCCCAGTTTGATCCTTGTCCCCCCACCCCCACCCCACCCCACCCAGTGCCCTCCAACACACACACACACATATTTCTTCCTTCCTTTTCTTGTGACGCTGGAAGTTGAGCCCAGGTCCTCTTGCCTGCCGATCAAGTTCCCTGCCACTGAGCAAAATGCCCAGCCCTCTGCCCCAACTTTTTCCTGCCACTTGCTTGATTCATTTTTTTCCCCCTTAAGCTATGTCAGCTCTGTGTTTTCACTTCAGGCCCTACTGCAACCCTTAGTAATTTCAGCCTTTGTGCGCTGGGGACCTGCACATTTGAGCACCTTCTCTGTAGCCCGTGGCCTGAGTCACCTCACTCTGACCCATCCTGTGTGTGAGGGTACATGAGTATATGTGTGAGAGGATGCATGTGTGTGTGTGTGTGTGTGTGTGTGTGTGTGTGTGCATGAGGATGAATGTGTGTGTGGATGCATGCATGTGTTTACTTGTATGGATTGTGTATGTATGCATCACAGCAATAAATGTAATGATCACCACCTGTTGACTTGCTGAACTCAAACCGTGGCAAAAGAAAACACACACATTCACCAGCAGAGATAAGGACAGATTGGTTAAAACTCTACACAGACCCGGGGAGAGGTGCTTAGAAGGCTTCTGGGTGCCAATACATGGTAAACAAAGGCTCTAGCCTGCACACTGCCTGCTCTTCCAGTGACTACAAACAAACCTCTGATTTGCTGGCCAGTTTTCCCTTGTGCAAAGTGCAGGCAAGGAATCAGATGGCCCTTAGCCCTTCTTAACTTCCAGCCCTTAAAATCAGTACTCCCAAGCACCTTCCCTGGCCTGTGCCTGTTTCACGATCATATGGCTCCCCCAAGTGCCCAAGGGGATGAATGGAACTGGAAAGAATGACCATGTCTTATGCACTGCTTATTAATACTTACCAACTCTCCTATATGTGACAGATATCGGTGAACACTTGCTTGAGTTCTCACCGAAACACCATGAGATGGTTATTGCTTTTATCTGTGTCCTATAGGTGAGGAAACACAGCTCAGGCAGGCTGAGCGCAGCCTATCTCTTCAGTCTCTGCAGAGGGCAGCCAGTTGGTGTCAGAAACTGACCTGGAAAGCCATGGGAGCAGCCAAATGTGAAAGGATCTCTCTGCTCCCTATCTTTAGCCAGAAAGCATTCCAGAAGTCAGCTGGGTCTTCTTGAGAAGCCAGCCTCTCTAACCATGTTCTCCAGTCACTGCCTGCTGTGAGGGAGCTGACAGGCTTCTCAGCCCTGCGGAAAGAAACATTTTCCTTCAGGAGGTTTCCCTGGATCTGCCATCTTCCTCAGCATAACCACAAAGGGCACAGAGACTGGTTTGGTTAATCAAAGCCACGAGATTCCACCTCATCCCAGGCAGACAGCTATTGATAAGAGAACAACAAAGATGCTGCCCAGGATTTGAAGATGGGATGGTCTTAGAATGTTGCTGCTGGTGGGAGTGTGAACTAGTCCACCTACTATGGCAACGAGGATAGAGTCTCCTCCAAGAACTCAACAGAATTTCTGTATGACCCAGCCATACCTGGGAGTGTGTCCAGAGGAATCCAAGTATATCTCAAAGATATCTCCACAGCCAACCATGTTCACTGTAGCACTACCCAAAACAGCCAAGGCAAGGAATCAGCCAAGGTGAAGATAGGGTGGCTCACAGCTATCAGTAACTCCAATTTCAGGGGATACAACACTCTCTTCTGACATGCACAGGTGTCAAGCATGCATTTGCTGCACAAATATATACACAGACAAAGCACCCATACACAGAATAAAATAAATGCATTAGAAAGTTTAAAATATCTATTTTTAAATGGTACACCAAAAAGACACTGGCTTGCTTTGCCGGTGGGTGGTCTGGGTGAGTGTTTGTGGTTTCCTTTTGTCTTTTGTTTGTAGGGCTTTTGTTTCCAGAGCAGGAGCTCACTGTGTGTTCCAGACATACCTCAAACTGGTGATCCTCCTGCATCAGCTTCCTTAGTGCTGGGATTATAGGCATGTATACCACACTGAGATGAGGGTATTGTTTTTGATTTAACTGAGTTAAGAGACCCAGACGAGGAACTAAGCAGTCACTGATCCTGATGGAACCCACTTCTGGCACATTCCGCATCCTTCCCTCTCCTGCGGCTATTTTTTCCAGGTTTATATTTCAGTGAAAGGTGCTCCTTGTGTTCTGCCTTTCTGTGGGGGACAACAAGACAGTCCTGCAGTGTTACCTTCTCCTCCCAGCTCATCCCCAGTGTTGACCTTTTAGCCTCCTCAGTAGTTGCTTCGTAGGTTGTCTGGAGTTGTCAGTTGCTCTTCATGGAAGTGTCGCTGTAGTCCGCTCCACACACCCTGCCAAACCAGAGCTCTCATGATTTGAAAAGAGCTGTTGATTTGTATGTTAGGTGTGCCTCCTGGGTATAAGAAGGTGAGCTTGCCATCCTGGCTAGGGAGCTTGTGTTGTGGTTAATAAAAGGTATCAGGCTAGTAATTAACATTATTAGCCCTATAATTATTACAGTGGTGTTATCTAACCTGCTATCACAATCAATAAAAGACACAGACACCTGATAGATTTTAGAATAGCCTTATCTTGGGGCAGGGCAGACATTAACCATCTAATAAACTCCCAGCTCCACCCCAGGCTACCTCTCATCCATAATTCCATAAATACTTATTCTTCATCTGGGCCATTTCCTCCATCCATGCCAGCCATGTGCTTTTTTCTACAATAACCCATAGCAGCATCTCCTGTCTCTCTCTGATCCCTCTGTCCCCAAAGCCTGAGAATCTTAGCTACACCCATCTCCCTCTGCCTCGCCCAAAATATAGCCCTTTTAATCAGCCAATCAGGGATAACTGGGGAATATTCCTTATCATATGGTTACAGGAGATAGTTCAACTTTAAAAACAATGTCCATGGCAGTATGGTAACCAGATCTCAAGACACTGAAATCAGCATCTGAAAACACAGTTGGGCCTTCCTCCAACAGAGCTGGCAGTAGAGTGACCTTCCAGGAGAAAAAAAGTTAGAAATGGGAGCCAAGTTGTTCTGGGACTTAGATTCAAACTAAGTCTCAAGTTCTGGGGCTTAGCTGCAAACACTGGGCTTTCTGGGATTCATGGCAGCTCTCAACGCTCTAGGATTATGGGGTGAAGGAGTTCCACACAAGGCAACCAGGCCTCAGGCCATCCACAGCCTCTCCCTACACAGGCTGCCTTTCTCTATGGGTATACCCACCCATGTTTCCTGTTCACAGATGGCCTTTGGTCCCTCAGACTGGCTGGCATGTGACCTGCACACCCCACTTCTCCTGCCCTAAGGCTATGGCTTCCATGTGACTCTGAAGGTCACAGTTCTCCCTGCTCATTTCCTGCTATATTTTCTCAAGGATCTCACTTCAAAAGAAAAGAATAAATGTATGGCCCATTCATCATGGCCTCGCCTATGGCTCAATTGGCTTTCCGGGAGGGCTGAAGGTTCCTGACTGGCTGCTGTTTCTGTACTTTAAATCCTCATCAGTATGAGCTGCCAAAGGCTCTTCCCACAACTCCCTGTCCCTCTTCTCCAGCATCCTTATTTCCTCAAAGTTTCATCGTCATAAATTTACACAGAACATACTTTACAACAGTAAGTATTTTTTGGGCACTCAGTACAGCAATGTTGAATACTTATCTTCAAGACACTATTTTGTCTCTTAGACAGGGTTCTTCTTTATGGTTCAGGCTGATTTCAACATATAGCTGTAGTTTGAATGAGCAATGTCCCTC
Source organism: Pachyuromys duprasi (assembly GCA_028658305.1). Classification (NCBI taxonomy): domain Eukaryota; kingdom Metazoa; phylum Chordata; class Mammalia; order Rodentia; family Muridae; genus Pachyuromys; species Pachyuromys duprasi. The sequence goes on from CM053757.1 coordinate 51,110,641, forward strand.
ACAGGCTTTAGTATTTGAAAACTTGGTCCTCAATTACTAGTACTATTTGGGGAGGTTTAGGAGGTGTAGTCTTGTCGGAGGAAGTATGTCACCAGGGGTGGGCTTTGAGATTAAAAGTCTTGTGATGCTTTGAGTTTTCTCTGCTTGAAGCAGAATTACCAGATCAGAGACTTCTCAACTTGCAAGGACACACCATGCTGCACTCCCCCAGATGCCTTACCCATGCTCACAGGTTCATTTCCTTCCTGGTGCTCTTTTGTTGGGGTAAGTGATTTGATTTGCATCTTCTAAGAAATGTTTTTCTAAAGTCTTTTCCCTTTTAATCAGGTTGGCTATCTTATTGCTGTTGAGTTTTAAATTTTAAAAAATATTCTACATGCTAATTCTTTAGGCTTTAAAATATTTAAATATTGTATGTGTGTGTGTACGCATGCTATGTGAGTGGGTACCTGTGGAGGCCAGAAGAGGGCATCAGATCCCTGGAGCTGGAATTAGTTGTGCATCTCTAATGTGGGCACTGAGGTCAGGTCCTCTACAAGAATGGCGATTTCTTTAAACCTCTGAGCCACCCCTCTAACTGCATCTACATATTTTTTATTATATCCATAATTTGAAAACATTTCTCCTATTCTGTAGGATGCCCATCACATTGTCTTGATGTACAGATTTTATCTAATTTGTCCACCTGTCATGCTGTTGCCTGTGTCTTTGGTATTAGTCAAAAAATTATGGCCAAATCGAGTCAGCATTGTAATCCTTTGACTCATGTTTTCTTCTAAGCTCTTCGTAGTTTTAGATCATAGATCCATTCTGAGTTTTTGTGTAAGGTTCACAATAGTTTCCCAGCATCATAGAAAAGGCTGCCTCTTCTTACTGGTCCTAGAACTCATTTTTAAAAAAATCATTTGTTGGTATGCTTCTGTACTTTCTATATATGTATTTTTTATATTGTTTTTCTTGGGTCCCCCTCCCCACCTTTAAGCAATTGTTCTTCGAGTTCTGGCTGCACTTTTCCTTTAGGTTGTATTTACATGTCTGTATGAGTATATCCTATGTGTATGCATGCCTGTGGAGGACAGGAGGCAGCAGATGCCCAGAACTGGAGCTACTGTGGAGATTACTAGCAGTAGTGGGAACTGAACTCAGGTCTTCTGGAAGAACAACAAGAACTCTCAACTATTGAGCCCTCTCTATGTATAGGTTGTTCTTTCTTCTTTGTAAAAACAAGCACCATCGAAATTTTAAGGGTTGGACAGATGGCTCAGTGGTTAGGAGCACTATCTGCTTTTCCAGAGGACCCAGGTTTAATTCCCAGTACCCACATGGCAGCTCATAACTGTCTATAACTCCAATTCTAGGGGATGTGACCCCTTACACAGACATACAGGCACATAAAATAAATCACTAAAAAGAAATTAAAGAGATTTTGTTAATAGCATTGAATCTATATTGTTTGGGAAATCGTTGACTTTATGGATGAGATTACATGTATTAAAAAAAGAAAATTGCTTGTAGTATTTAGGGGAGAGCACCTTTCAAATTAAACTGAGAAACGGTATTGGAAACGTCTAGCTTTTGTAAAACTAAACAGTCCCTTTAAAATGTATGAAGATGGGCTAGGCACAGTGGCTCATGCCTTTATTCCCAG